>WBMW01005029.1:1306514-1377327 GCA_013396635.1 Penelope pileata
CGGCAGCCGGGCCTGCCTGCCCCGCCGGACCCGCTCGCCCCCGCGTCCCACCGCAGGCCTACCCTGGTAGCAGCGCCTTCTCGGGTTGGGCAGCGCCTTCTCGGGTCAGGTGTCCTCCTCCTCCTCATCCAGCATCCAAGTGTAGCGTATCTCTGTAATAAGCGTCTGTAGCTTTCCCATGTGGGAACAGCTCCTCTCTTCTGCACTGCTCCCGACGTTCAGATAAGAAATAAACCAATGAGACATGAACAGTTAAAATGAGAAGTAAACCATACCTTCCCATGCACTTGCTTTTTTTGGCCCTTTCACCATCAGCATCTCGTTGCAGCCACTGCAAGCAGTGCTCCATCAACTGCTCCAAGTACTGCAAATACCATTCAGTTTTCCTGTGGTTGCTTCTCCAAATATTTTTCAGTAGTGTATCACAAGCAAAACTCAATCCCTGACCATTTAGCATTTGATTCACACATGACCAGTCTGTTTTTGACAGGCAGCCTCTTGTGAATGCTGTTTTTTATTGGAGCATGAGGCGGTGACCTTGATCTCTTCCTCATTTTCTTCACCGAGTTCTTGAGGCTTCACATTTTGACAGGTCTTCTCCTGGCTGAAAAGGTCTTTCTTTTAATTACTAATTGATGTCTAAATGTATTTCAAATAACTGTCAGACAGAGAGCACTGACTGATGATTTAGTTTGAAAATAACCTTAGTACCTAGGAACTAATCTAGCCGTAGAATATCATATTTTAAATAGTAAGTTTGGAATACATATCAATGTGCCAGGAGATTGTGTACCCTACATGAAGAACATCCACCACTAGATGTCATCATTTAAGAGACGAAGGAACTGGGAAGACTTCAGATGACAGAACCAAACATGCAGGTGCTTTCTGAAACAAAGTACTTCTGAAGTCAGTGAATTTTTATCAAAGTAAAAGCTCAGCAGAAATGCCTCCAGTGAGCACATACTGCATGTGAGTAATTGCGAAGCATCACAAGAAATGAGTAAGAGTACTGCTCGGACAAATAGATATAGTGTAAGGGTATGTGGAAGGAGAGAGCATCTGTCTGCTTTAGGGCAGCTGGTGGAGGAGCTTTTCAGTGCAGAAGGGAATAGTAAGAAAAGGAGGAAGCCATAACAGCGTATAGAGACATAAGACTGACTATTGTGATTAAGGAGACAGCAGTGAGAGCTAAACCTGGTCAGTCACACTGGTTGCTGGGCGTGTGGAGTGTGGGAATGCTTATTTCCATAGGATTGTCTGGTTGAAAGCCTTGTCAAATAGGGGTATTAGGGGAAAAGGGAAGTCCTAAACAAAATGTGTGGAGACAAAAAGATGTCAGGCAAACGTAGCAGAGACAAACCCAAGAAACAAACCTTGCAAGTGTCAGTAATTAAGGGGCTGCTAGGAAACTGCAGGCAAGCGGGGACTTTGCAACTGTTGGGGGTGTAAACTCAAGAGTCCAGGAGGTTAGGGGAGTTGATGGGACTGTACACTGACAGGGGTCTGCAGGGGAAGGGCATCTGGGAGGAATAAAGGGGGAACAGACAGAAAGGGGTGTAAAGGTGTAAAGTTGTGTGTAAAACAGTGCTTGCCTGACCGAGCCCTGTGTCTGACTACTGCAGACTGTCCTGTCTTCTTATCAAGTCCTCTCTTAACCAGCTCTCTGCATAATCTTGCTCCCAGTCCCATGTGCGTGTGTGATGCAAGGGTGAGGTGCCAGCTACTGGGGGGACTGGCGTGTGTGGATTTGGTGTCAGACCAGGGTGTGGACTCCTCATGCCTGGTGTGTCAGTGGCTGGAGCCAGCAGGGTCTCATTGCCAGATGCTGGGGTGGGTGAGGGTCTGTCTGTGGGTGCTGCTGAAGGCAGCGCCTTGTCTGGGGCAGTCTGTGTGACCAGCCACATCCATGTCCTCTGTACTTCTGCCTGCATCTGGGAGGTGTGTGCACAGCTCCCCTGCACAGAGAACAGCAGCAGGCACGTCCATCACAGACCCCATGTCCCCACAGTGCTGAGCAGGAGGGTGTCCTGGGCTGGAGTTGCTGCAGGCAGCAGCCTTTCCTGACATCCCTTAGCACACAGGAACAGTTTTCAAAAAGCAAGTGACATTATGCTGAGGTACACTGAAGGAGAAAATATCCAATTTCTACAGAGATCATTGTTTTTATTAAAAATGGGATGGAGTGAGGAGCATTGAACTCGTAAAATAATTATCAAAATGACGTTTTCTATTTATTATGTTTCACTTTGTATATTCAAAGCTATGTAATGATACTGGTGTTATAAATCATTAATATATGTCATTAGAATTGAGTCAGTCTTTCTGATAGGAAAAGTTCAGAAATACAAGTTTTTAGATTTGCTGAGGTAAAAAAACCTGGTGTTGGCTAAACAGAAACATTTTTCTGTTTGATGACTTTAAAGGCATAGAAATCTGCCCTTAACAAACTGTTGAGATTTTTCTGTGTAATTACCTGTCTGGTGCTGACTGAGAGGGTAATCTATGGTTATGTGTTCCATGAAGCCTCCTGCAAACCATTTGAAGTTGAAGCACTGCGGTGTTGTGTATGCTAAAGGATTGAAGAGGGATGAGTAGAAAGGAGGTGTAATGACACTTCTAATCCTTTGTTTAAGTTCTGCAGCAGATAACCACTTAGCTGAAACAGAAGATTTTGCACACTATTCTTTCAGTTTCTTTTTGCATTTTGAAGCAGATTTCCGTACTGACAATACCTCTGGTTCAAATGAAAACTATAGGAATTAAATGTGAAAAATTAGTCTCTTAGCAGAATGTGTAATTGAATTTTCTATTGATATTTAAAGGTGAAAAAAATTGACTCAAGCCTGTATGAAGATTTTAAAAGCCGTTATTTTGGAGATGAAATTCTGCATCGCTTTGATCTTTGCTCCATGTTGAAAAAAAAGCAACCCAATGGCTACTACTACTGTGAATCCTCTGTTGTTCTTGGTAAGTACATTTTCATTTTCCTCTTTTATCAATAGTGTCTCTAAGTTATATACCTGGAAAGCCATCCTTTCTGCAGTGCATGTTAGGCACTTCTTGTAATAATATCCATGGAGTCTGTCCTTCAGCTATCCATCCCCAGTTCCATTTCCCATTCTAAAATGATTGAGAGCTGCTCATCTCTCTGTTGACTATGAAGGCAGCCTGTGTGACTAAATTAGATTAGACACAGTAAATATATATGATTAAAGCTAAGTGAAATGTCTCTGCTTTAGGAGAGATGTGACCTTACTTAGACTATATTCATATATAGAGAGAATTTCAATGGTGTAACAGATTTAATAACAACTTTTCAGAGTATCACCAACACTTTAAACATTGTGCAGATACCTTGCCTAGATCATTACAATGACAGAAATTACACTTGTGTACTCCTGCTTTATTTGAACAGAATTTTCACATCTCAGTAAGTAGTTTAGACTTGACTTCTCATTCTTGCCACAAATCATACATAGCTGTCACTTCAGGTGGTATCCGTGAAAGGTCTATGCACTGAGAGACTATGGGATAATGGCTCTATCATAAACCTCTCTGCGGTGGTTAGTTCCCACTAGCTGATGGTGGAACTTGGTTAGGGCTGCTGTTAGTCATATTAAGAACATGAATTAAACCAGTCCAAATGAAATATCTAGAGAATTTTGAGGAGTTTTTCTTAAGTTCCATCACCCCTTTAAACCTAGGAATGTATTGTGTGATGTACTGGGAATATCTTGAAAGATAACATTCCTGCACCTTGGAGACCTTTAAGAAATCAGATGACATGGGAAGACAGGCATGTAGTCATACAACAAAATATGAATTTTTTATATGAATTGTATTTTTTTCACCTTTCCTAATTAGACTGATTCTTTATATGTGCCATGTTAGATGTGAGTCTTAAAAGAGGTTTGCAGCAGGGACCAGGTCATGGTCTTAGGAGATAAGCTTATATTTTTTCTTCTTTGTACTGGTACAGGTTGGGTTTTATGTTTTGGGTCATGTCAAAGGTTGAGTGGAGTTGGAAGGCATGGGATACTGACATCCATGCCAAAAGTTCATGTGAAGACTTACCTTTGTACTTTTTCTTTAGAAATAGAGCAAACCTCTGTTGTGTGTTGTTAATGAGCAATGGTTCTGCTTCAGTAAAAATAAAGACAGTCTTAAAAAATCCTAATAAATCAAAGTCTTAACTTTGACATCCTCAAGGAAAAAGAGAACATCTGTTCTTGTGTGGATCCTCTAACAGGAAAAAAGAAATATAAAAAACCTTTTACAGGGACCTTCAACAATAAAATGCTTATTTAAAGACTATGGTAAGTTTGTTCTCAAAAACATTGCAGCATTTTCCAGAGTTCTGGTAGTAAGCAGAAATATGGTTAACAAAAATTGACCACAGATCATTTCAACAAGCAAATCATTCAGTGGATATAACCTTCCCAACTCCAAAGCATCCTAGCTTTATTAATGAAAATATTCATAACAAGGAATGATTGTATCGTCAGAAAGAAAGAACAAAAGATACAACATTAGGGAAATCTTCCAAGACCATTGCCGTCCCATCTAGCTGAATAGAAATGTCTTCACTGTAGACATTTTCAAAGGAAAGCCATGACTTCATCCCTAAGGACTAAGAAATCTTAAAAAGAAGAAAGATTCTGCTTGTTCTGAAGATGCATCCTTAAGGACTAGGAAATTTCAAAAAGATGGAAACTTTGCAAATGTAGTGTGTCCATCCATCCTCAAATTCTGCAATATCTTTAAAGGCACAATGAGCATAAAGTAAAAGGAAAACTGCTGATCCAGGGACCTTTTCTGGTTGAGCTGATTTCATTGGAAAGCTGCAACTTTCTAAGGCTTGTAACTAACAGAAATACATGGGATCAATGCGTTATACTCCATTTTCCCTCAACAAATACTGTTCTTTCACCATCATAAAAACTATACCGGGTTCATATGCTTGATCTACTGTTTTTCACCCATTCTTCAGCATCTGAATTTGTTCATTCATAATGCTGTGTCAAAACTAACATTGTAGTGGAGATGAAGGACGTTTATGAGCAGCAACCACCATTTCCATATTTCTGTTGTTTGGAGCAGCTTTGCGTAAACTCTGCTAAAAAAAGGTAGTCTTGTTTCCAGTACACCTCATAGAGCTTTGGTGAGAAACTGCCATGTACTTTTGCGGTAACTGTTTTCCCTGTTCTGCAGCGTTGATGGTGCAGCAATGCTTACTGGTCTTGAGGACTGGTTTGAGGACTTATTATTAAATATTTATACCATACTTTCAACATGTAAGGCACTTTACAAATGCTAAATATTATTTCCTGTTAATGGTTTTGTTTGCACTTAGGCAGCCTTTACTTAGACACCATATACAGTTACAAAACAAACAGAAAATACTGCCTGAAGTACAGAGTAAAAAAAAAAGGTAGGATGGCTGTTTGAATTACTGACAACAATACTGCAAAATCCAGATCAGTCGAAGCCAAAATGAGATTTGTTTATACATCTCTCTCTCTCACTCTCAATATATTTTTTTACCGTGTGTTATCTATGTCTCATAGTGATATCTATGTGTATATATATCTAATGTCTGTACATTTTTGCACATTCAATTAGGTACTTATGTGTATCCAAATACTTAGAAAAAGAGAAAGTAAAAGATTATTTAACATGATATAACATTTTTCATTTGGGTAATTAAGTTTCAGCTATTCACAAATATACTTCAAAATGTTTTGGAATATGTGTCTAATTAAAGATTTTAGTAAATAGCTCATTACAGATAAAAGCTGTTTAGTAGTATATTTGGTAGATATTGCCAATGTTATTTCAAAACATTTGTTTAAATCTCTTCTTCTTGAACTTTTCTTGTTACTGACATTTCAGAATGCTAAAATGAGATAGTCTTTCAGATTTCTTTTGAGTGTGAGTCCCATTAAATATTTTTTAATAGCAGTCAATCAACTGGTATTCAAAGCAAGAATCAGATGCTTGTTTGGCTTTAACTGAGTTGTGCTGTGATAATGCCTAAAGAATTTATGGACAGTGTCATTTTCACAGTCTGAACAGAATTATCTCAACTATTTTTATGTGAGTAGTGCATCTGGCTTTCTCTAGCCGTAATATTTGAATACATGTTCTTCAATGACATGACATTAAGAAAGTGTAGGTTTATTATCCCCACTTTCCTCAGTCCTGTAAGAATGTAGATGCATCTTGCCAAAATGTACGTGTCTCAAATCCCAAGGAACAGTGACTGTTGGATTGCTGTTCTTAGGCCATCTGAATTGTTTGAGTAATTTCTTTAATAGCCTATATTTAGGATTTAGTGATGCACCTTATTCTTCCACGTTACATTTCACAGTGCTAGCCAGGCAGCTGCTCAGTGCCCATGTCTCAAACAAGATGCTGCTGGTGGCAGCTTATGTAAGAGCTCTCTAGTTTGAGGATAAGCCTGCCAGCAGTGTATTTTGGGAATACTGGCTAAGAAGAAAGGAATTAGAGAGGAAAAAAACACATATGCACCTGAAACAGAAAATAGATACAGTAATATCATTTTACTGAGAAGAAACAGTAGACTGAGAATAAAAGAGCTGGAGATCAAATAATAGTTGGAGAGATTGTCAATATCGCTTGGTTTGCTATTTTTTAAAAAGTACACTTAGAGTGTCTAATAAAAAGTATGGTAATATCATCATCAAAGAAGAGGAGGATTCAAATGCAGCATGCCACGTTGCCCAGTTTTTCTGTCATCTTTTTAAAGTGGCACTGGCGTAAATGAAGACCGGCATTTGTCTCTTTCTTCCCTGTTTACCAGTGGTTCGACCTGACTGTGATTGATTTTATTCATACAGCAATTAAACATTTCCTCACATCGGAAACAACAGTGGTAAACAAGTGAATGCTGATTTGATTGTCCAGATTCTACATCATCCAAAATGATGCCTATCTTTTGTTGATTTCTTTTACTCTCCATAATTGCATGGCATTGAATCACTTCTAAAATGCTGCATGATTCTTTGAATTTGCTTGTTATCTGTCCTTCTTGTTCTGTAATTTCAAAATAATTCTGTTCCTATTTGTTTCACTTCTTAAATTTTCTTTCCTTGAGAATCTATTTATAGGCTAGCTTCTAACTTCTCCACTCTATTAGGTTGTGATTAACCACCTTGTGTTTCTTGCATATCTCTGGCACTCTTCCTAAATTTTAATTACTAATGGCAGCCATGCTGCTAATGGATAAAAATGTCTTGGGCAGCTTCACAGGGGCTATTTCTTAACACTTGTAATTGGTAATTCATTCACTGTTTGTGATGAGTTTATCCACAGCGGCTGCAATTCTATGCGTATAATATGCTACATAACTCTTCACCTACATAAAAAGCAACAGGTATTTTGGGCTAATCTGTAAAGTCTTTCCTAAAAGCATTATTTCTTAGCAACATCATGTGGTCAAATACTGACTTATAAAAGTGATTCTCTTAAAGATGGCAGAGAAGCACTCACATTTTAGTCGGTAACCTAGAAGCCAGACTCTTCATGGACAGTGGATAGAAAGTGGTGATCCAGTAGTTTCATACACACATCAAATATTTTCTATTCACTGCTGAGAATAGAGTGATTCCCTATTGATTCCTTTTCTCTGGTTTTACATTAAAACTTGATGGATGTTCTCTTTAGCTCTAGTGACATATCTCATACACGGGACAGTTTCTTCTGTATTGATAATGCTATTGAAACATGAACTGTTAGTACAGTATTTTTCATAATGATAGAGCGCTTTTATATTTATATTAATTTATACTAAATTGTAATACTGGTTATAAATTAAAAGCTGTAGTGGTAAATACTCTGTGTAACGAGAAGAACAATTTGATTGAGAGGAAAATAATCAATGTAAATATGATTTCAAAGTGGAAGTTTTCATTTCAGAATATTCATATTTCAGTGCATGGTCAGCACAGCACCTAGCGTGGCAGCTTAGCTGGCACCACAGATTCCATTCACCTGGATGGGGGTCAGCTGTGAGTACGGGATAAGTGAGCTTCTGCTGTCCTCTCTAGAGTGCACAGTTTTACCACGGGTAATAGACTTCTGAAGTGCTGAGGCACTCCAGTTGAGCCTTTGGCCCAATAAATTTTTAAAAAACCGACACCATTACTCCGTGTTTTACAGAAAGCAGTTTTATTTTAAAGAATTTATTTTAAAGAGTTGTAAAGATTGTGGCTAACTGTCCACAACCTAACAATTATGGGAAAAAGTACTTTGCAGACTGAAGATTGTTTAAAAAACCTTTTAATTTTGAAATCACTTATTTAGGGAAACAGTGGAAATGCATTTTAATACCTAGTCACCTTTTCCATAGCTTTATTTTTTAGGAAATATTTAAATTGGTTTGGGTTGGAATCCCTAGATACTGAACTTCATTGCTTTAATCAAGAGAACAAACAAAAGGCTTCTTTACACACAAAACTGTTCCTGATTAAATACACATGGAAAGTGGGTCAAACTGAACAGGAACAAAGCACTCTTATTTCCAAAATAAGAGCGTTCACATATGGAATTATCCAGAAATGGCTCTTAGAACTTTAAAATTCCAGCCAGTGTTAATCTGTCTTATCTTTCAAATGCAGGCAAGCCCTATACTTTTCCTTTTCCATTACTATGTATCGTATTGGAAACATAAAAAATTGCATGTTAAAATTTACGTCACTTAATTAGGACATATACAACCCTTGGCAGAATAGGAGGCTTGTTAGTGTGTATTTAATATTAGAAATGTTATTTTTACTACTGTGTTGCAGTTGTATTGGATCAGTGTGAAGATACTGTTTTCAGGAAGAAACCTTTGCTTTTTATAGTTTGTTTGTTTGTTTGTTTGTTTGTCCAGAGATATATAGCCATTCTTTGGTGAAAAAAAAGTATACTAGGAAGAGTTAATATAAAATTAAAAAACAAAATAAAAGGATGTGATTGTCCAGACACAGCCATGTGAACACATGAAAGCAAGTGAAAGCATATTTATTTTACATGGCAAATGTAGCTGCTTCTGATAGATGTACTCTTTTAGAAGTGTATGTTGAATTCTTTGTGATCTTTATGACTGGTCAGTTCAGTTTTCTATATATTGAATTTCCTTCCTGACATGTTAACCAAGATGTGTAGGTGCGAATCTCCAAATCTCTCACTTACCACCCGTAATCTGGGTTAGCTAATGCCTCAGTCACTTCCATCATCCAGTTGTTTTGCTGTTATCTAGTCTCAGCTCCTCGTGTATATTTTTTCCTTCAAGAAATACACAGAACACCTTGATAATGTTTCTTCATAGTTCATTACCTCGGTTGGTTTGAATGTACTTAGTGGTTATACACATTCTTGGGACAGTTTTTCTTAACTATGAATTTCATATAAGTTTATTGTTTCTCCAAGTGGAGTTTAAAATTTTATAATAAATTTTTTTCTGTACAGACATAAAAAATGTATTTCAAAGTAAATCTAACTGTAATTTGAAATACAGATGTGTAAATACCAATGTTTTAGTTATTTTTAAATTTGTAAATAATTTCCTGTTAAAGAACAAGGATAGATAATGACAGGACAAGGGGTAATGGTTATAAACTGGAAGAGGGTAGATTTAGACTAGATATAAGGAAGAAATTCTTCCCTGTGAGGGTGGTGAGACACTGGAACAGGTTGCCCAGAGAAGTCGTTGATGCCCCCTCCCTGGAAGTATTCAAAGCCAGGCTGGATGGGGCTTTGGGCAACCTGGTCTAGTGGGAGGTGTCCTTGCCCATGGCAGGGGGGTTGGAACAAGATGATCTCTAAGGTCCCTTCCAACCTGAACCATTCTATGATTCTATGATTCTGTGATTTTTACTGATTCTCTGTATTGTTGTGCCTTATTTTTTTTACTTATATTACCAATATGCACAATGAAGGTGCAATTACTCAAGCTGCTTAGGAGAAAAAAGGTTAAGATTTTTTTAAAAACTGAGTTATTTCTGATTTTTCATCTATCCTTTCAATTCTAAACTCTCCAAACATTTTCAGTCTTTTTTTTTTTTTTCATATCTTTCACATTTGGGATTTCACATGGTACAAGGCTAAGTGGTGGTGAGACATACATAATGAAATTTCAGAAAGAAAATTGCTCTGGGAAAACACTGTGTAGTAGGGTAGATTTAAAGATAAAAACTACAGAGTGGAGTGCAATAGTCAAGTAAAGAATATTTCTGAAAGGTGAGATTCTACTCAGCATCTGTCTTGTGTAGATGAGTTACAACTCTTAAACACGGAATTAATCAGCTGCTGGTATTTTGTAAGCTCACTTTTTGTAGCTGTGACTATTCTGACTATTGCTTTTTTGTTTGAATTCGTTAGTCTTTGTTGATTAATTTAGTGGAAGAATCTGCTTAATTTCTATACGCATAAGAAAAAAATCTCATTATTTTACTATATGAGATATGTTAAAAGTAAGGGAACATTTTTATTTTCCCCTGAAATTTTTCTAGTATCCTCACAGTTGGGTTAACTCAGTAAACCATCTCTGGACAATGATAGCTGTCTCTAACTACTTACCGCTTGGCAGAACCATTGCGATAAGAACACAGCTCTTTTCAAGCCTCATTATCCTCATCTGTTCAAATCACCTTTGAAATTTTAGAAGGAAAAAGTACATAGGTGCCAAGATTTTTGCCCTGAATTAAATTGTGCTGTTGTTTTGCACTGCATGTGGTAATTTTTATTAAGCTAAAAGACTCGGTTTCTTTTTTTGTGGTTTTGGAGGGTTATTTTCCACAGTAACTAATGTACCCCTCAGTTCTCCCTCTTGCTGTTACATTCCATAATCTTTCTTTTCCACAACAGCAGGAAGTAGCTGCACACTTTAAATGAAAGATTTCCTACTTGAAAAGTTACCCTGCTGTTTCTGAGTTGCTATTTAAAGATGTTGCCTGATCAAGATACAGACATAATCCTTTCAGCACCCAAATGGAGCCAGTAGGAATTTTGAATTAAATGAACACTTGTTGGGTCTCAGAGTCTTAGGCTTGGTGCCTAAGGTGAGCTTTGGGAAGACCCTGAAGTGTGAGGTGTGCCTTGCCCCAGCTATTCACGCTGTCATGCTCCTGGGGCTTACCTACATGTCTCTTACGCTGAGGGGAATACATTCCTGTGTGCTGGCGCTCTCTAGGAAGCCCATCTCGTACGCTTACCCTCAGTTGAGCAGAAGCACTGCAGGAAGAGGTGGGATGCATTAGGACCTGCACCACAGACAGATCTGTCCACTGCAGGGAAGGGTGCTGTGTACTCTGTAGAGCTTGAATACATTTGGGGTTTTCACCCAGAGGTGCTGTGTGACTCATTCTAAACACGGCTCTGAATGCATTCCTGAGGGTAAGCAATCTGGACAGTTGGCAGATTTGGTCTTGAGCCTCGCCTTGAGGTTGCACTTAAAATAGAAGGCAGGCGCATCAGTGGCTGACTTTCCAGCCTTTGCTGAAAAGGTTCAGTGTGTTCAGCAAGTGGAAGTCTAAGAAATAATCGTTTACAGTGTATAAGAGCAAGATTCTATCTCTAGAAGGCAGTGTTGTAAAACACATATTAGTGGTGAGACTTCCCTGGAAGTACATATTTTAATGTGGTTTAAAAAAGCAAAGCTAAAATAGGCACTTCTATTTTAGAATGCAAATGCCAACTCAGTATCTTTCTTTCTGTATAGCAGATGTTTCTAGGGACATTCTTAAACCAAAAGAATAAGAAAATCAAATACTTTAAGATGAATTCAGTTTAGTCATTCAAGCTTTTTCTCCAGAAAAATTTAACTGGAATTGTTTTCAGAAGGACACGATGGAAATTTTGATAGAATTATACACTGCATTATAAACCAAGTATCCAATAAATGAGAGCATAGGCTGCAGTACTAAGCCTAGTAGGAAAATGTTTGCATTTCAGGAAGTCCAACGGAAGGTATGTAGTTGTAAAGTTCCCTCATCTATGCTGCTTTTTTTTTCTTGACAGAGATTGTAATCCTGAACTGATAGGTGCTCTGAGAACAGCACGTACGGTGAGACACTGCCTTCTGCATTGCTGTGAGTGGGTGGATGTGTACACACACACATACATACACGCATAGAGAGAGATACACAGGCTTGGGAGCAGCTTAGGTTCTGAGTGCAGAAATAATTTTAAGTTCAAATGCAGATCAGCTTTTCTTCCTCATCTACTTTTTCCATAATTTGCACCACAAACATCATCCAAAAAAAAAAAGCTTTGCTAGATTCGTTCTGGAGCAGTATTCAGGAGCATTTAGAAGGCTGAAGTTCTCTTTGCTTAGAATGAATGTCTTTAAGTTTCCCTTAGTCTGCTCTGAAAAGAGACGCATTCCAAGATTCAGAATTGTAGTTTCTGCTCGGTGAAGGCCAGTAGTTCTGCTTGCTTATTTTGCACCAGCTTAGCTTGGTTAATATGGGCAAACATCCTTGATAATGGGCTGGACCTTGCCATTCCCTGCCTGGAGAAATGCCACCCCTCAGCTACAGCTCCGAGGGGCCCTCCAGGTTCTCTGCCTCCCAACAAAATATGTACCAGGGCCTCATGGTGCTTGTTGGTTTCTTTATGATACTGTGGCTGTTCAGGCTTCATATGTCTCGAGTTGTTATAATTATATATCCAGTCACATGCATGTGCCTGTGACAGCTGAAAGCTTTGCCGCTGTGCCATAACTTCTGTCAAAATGTACTTCAAGTATCTCACCAAAATTTCAAGAGGTGTCAAAACAGAATGAACTAAAGCTAGCAAAGCACTGAACATGTGATCAGCCACGCTTTTGTCAGTAAGTGTATGCTCAAATACCTCAGCTGGACCATACCCAGCTGTGAAGGTTTCAGGCGACTGCATGGTCCCTGCCCTCCTCTTGCACATTGCAGCACCGTACACTTATCTGGCCAGAGCCCTCCGTCAACCCCGTTTCTTCTCTGTGTCTGCATTTGTGGTTATGTTCTTTGTTAGCTTTGGCTGAAAATGGCTTGTGTGTGTATGAAAGAGATCTGTCACCGGCTGTGACTGCTCTAAACTTGCTTGGTAGGATATTGTCAACCTAACATCCGTGAGTTGCCAGGGCTGCTGAGGAGATGACTGAGGAGAACGATGGTTGTTGCACTTTTAACAGAGGACTCTTGGTTCCAAGTACAATGGGACTTTATGCTTCATGTGCTGCCCTGTGTAACGTGTTATCCAAAAGATGACAGCACCAGGAGATTTCTGTTCATTTAGATACTATGTAGATGGGATGTATAGGAGATTGTGCCTACATAAAAAGAAAAATGTATGCTATTGCTTGGTGTATTACTCAAACACTTCTGATTTTTTTAACTTTTCCTGATAGAGGAGATCTATTTTCCTGCATAAAATATTGCCCATGTTCCTGTTTTGATCCTGAATGGCATGGAACAGTACTGCTGACTCATAGACAAAGTCTCTGTGCTTTGGTGGCTGGCTTCATGTATGCCCTGTAGTACTCATGTTTTATTCACTTATGTAGCAGAATATGGGTCATGCTCTTTTCTTTCTGCTCTTGATTGGGCTGACAGCATCTCCTCAAATGAGGAAGCTGCACAGCTGAAATGAATTTCTATGAATGTAGAACTTAGTAACTGTTAGAGATATTATTAAAACTTGTATCCTGTCCTGATTTTTTGTTTCTGCTGCTGGAAGAAAAGAGGAGTTCTTACAACAGCAGATGATTTGATTATTGCTAATAATAGAGATGGAAAAGAGGCTGGCAACCCTATTTTAATACATTTTAGTTTTGGAGTAGTACTTAGCTTGAAGGCAATTCAATTTTGAGAAGGGACAGTGCCTCACAAACATTTGTTTTAAATACATTATGCTTGTTCTTATCGAAGAGCTGTCCTACCTCTATAAGGAGTGTAAGATATGGATAGGATTCTCCTGTCCAGGAAAATAAACCTGTAAGTTCACGAATCAAGCTGTGGCTTGAATCTGAAGCACTGCACATTTTTCTGGAGAGTTTCTGCCACGGATTGAAGTACTGGATTTCTGGGAAGCATGTTGTGCGTTCTAGAATGCGTGTCAAGTGCTGCTCAGCAGGAGCAGAATGCACCCTCTCGTTTTGTGCTCAATGGGTTCTTTCTGCAGGTGTAAACACTGGTCTTCGGAATATAAACAAGAACACAAAAGATGTCATTTAATTCTTACAGTTTATTGCTGTGGTAAATGCATGTTTTACCCATCCTTCATATTAAGTGTTAAAACCCACAGATGTCACAGGCTCCCTGGTGCCTTCAGTGGTGCTCAGCCTGTGTCAGTGACAGCATTAAGGGACAAAGTGCGACACTGGGTCTTTTAATTGAAAGCGTTTGTGGATGTGGCTTCTTCTGAACATTTTTGCTGTATGTTCTGGATGTAAGAAAATGAAGCTGAGGAGCAGCATGGGTTCCTCTGCGGTGCACATGGACAGGCTTTCCACAGAGCAGCGGGCCCGGCTGTCCCGGGGCTGCGAGACAGGAGGCTGCGTGCAGGGGTTCCGCTGTGACCCCGCGGTCCCTTTGTGCACCCGCACCCCTGCATGAAGGCCAGGTGTCCGAAGGGCAGCGGGCTTTGCCTGTGTGCACGTGCTTGTTTTGTCCATTATTACAACGGCAGCTTTGCTGTTGGGTAAACGCAGAGCTCTCAAAATGTGAAATGCTTACATTAGCAGAAATACACATCCAGATAGAAGAGGGATTTTTTTTAATTCCTACAACGCAGGAAAGCTTGCAGTGTGAGCCCAACTTCTACAAGACGTGGGCACCCCCAGCACCCATTCCCGCAGGGCTGCGATGATTTCCACCTCCTCCCGGCCCGAGGCGGTGGGGCCGGGCCCGGGGGCGGGGCTGGTGCTGGGGCAGGGCCGGGGCGGAGCGCCGAGCGGGAGCCGAGCGGCGGGAGGCGGCGGGGCCGCTGTCCGCTCCGTGCCCGCTCCGTGCCCGAGCCTGGGGCAGGCGGGGAGTGCGGGGAGAGCGGCGCGGCCGCTGCCATGGGGCAGCTGTGCTGCTTCCCCTTCTCGAGAGGCGAGGAGAAGATCAGTAAGTGTGCTGTGTGCCCGCTGCCGCGCTGGGGAGTTGGGAGCTGAGGGGAGCGGGCTGGCATTCCTCGGGTGGGATTTCTTCCTTTCTGAATAGGTGGAGGCGGATTGAGCAATATTTCCGCTAAGCAGATTAAGATTTCTTTGTAATGCAGCTAACTAATTATGTCTGATTTTATTAGTGTTCTGGCAGTCCGTTTCCATAAGCAAATGCAGCCAAAGTGACCGTTCCAATTTTCCCATTCAGCAGCGTTTTGACAGGCGAGGCGCGGGGCGGGAGGCAGAGGGCTCCCTCGCTGCTGCGGGCACGGGCACGGCGCAGGTGGAGAGCCCCGATCCTCCTCGCGTGTGGGTGCTGCACGGTGTGCATCCACCCGGTGCGTATGGAGGGACTGGCAGCATGGCTCTGCCTCGCTTTTGGCTGAGCAAACCCAAGTTGAATTAGAGGAAGCGGTTCTGATTGCTTCGTCCCTTGGTGCCCAGAGTCAAGCAGGCTGATTTGGCTGGAGCATCAGTTCTGCTCAGTTATGTGCTGAAAATGATGTTTGTCCTAAGATTGGTTACACAATTACATATTTACTCTTGACTTGCTGCTCGGTGAAATATTTCCAACCTTTCTCCTGGAAGATGCAGCCAAATTTCTGTCATGCTGTTTCTGAAGTCAGTTTTAAGTGAATTCACATAGTCCGTTAGCCGTAGGGTAGGGAACCTAGTTGTATGACTCTGGTTTGTATTTCATTTTTGTTACTCAGGAAGTTGTCCAGGCATAAATAAAATCAGAGTTTGTATCATCAATTAAATCATGTGTGCACCAACCATGCGGTACATCCATACGGCAGCCTGAAGGAAAGGAGTTGGCTGTTAGAAGATGTTTTTCCTCTGCAGGTCATGGGTTGAGGATAAATGTTACAATTTTGCATGGGGAATGTGGCTAGGAACATACTATATTTCTAAACTTTTTTATCATCTAGTCAAGTACAGAATGCCTTTGTATGAAAAGCAAGTTGCTAGTGCCCCTCACGTCTCACGCACAGGATAGGGGAGCTCAGGCAGCAGTGCACAGTGTTCTCTGAGCCTGTTGTGTTGACACAGAACCAGCGATATGGGATGGATCCTCCCGCATCCCTCTCAGTCCTTTCACGTTGCTGCCTTTGTACTTTTTCTCAGGCATCCCTTGTCATGCACTAGCATCTTTCCTATAGGTTCTGTAAGTGCGTGCAACACACAGCGCTGATAGCACTGCATGGCCTGAAGCTGCTCATGGCAACCCGAACCATTTGGGGATCGCACTGTGTGTGGGGTGAGAAGGGCTTTGGCGGGGGGAGCTTCTGGCCTCAGCAGCTGGCTGGTGCGGCACAAACCCCAGAGAGGAGGACAAAGCATGGCTGTAGGGCACCGTTACGGGGAACTGAAGCAGGGAGGTCTGTGGTGGTTGAGATGAGAGGGTGATGTCTGTTATGGGGAGAAAAAAACAGAGGTGGCACCATTCTTTGTGGAGGAGGGAAGTGTGCCAAGGTGTCTTGGAAAGGGAAAGGTAGTGGAAGTGTTTGGTGAGGTTGGTGGGCCGTGGGCCTAGCACAGCCTGGTGAGAAGGGAGAAGGAAAAAGCAGGAGCTGTCCCTGCATGTGCTGGTGCTGGTTCCTGTGACTTTGAGCCCACTGTGCCATGTGTGGCCATGCCCTGTGGCAGTGAGTGCTGCCTGTGCCAGCAGCTGTGTGACAGCCCTGCCCAGCACCACAGGCACACCAGGAGCAGGAGGGAATGGCATCCATGTCCATTTGTCATCTCCTGTCATGTTATCATGATGGCCTTTAAACTGATTGCGCTGGGAAATTAACTCGGGCTTTTTATTGCCCCTGAATTGTCTTGGCTAGTGACAGTGACGATCACATGGTGGTTGTGCCCTAGAAACAAAGCACGCTCTAGCTCAAGGCATGCATTTGCAGGAAGGAGCAGCTCACTGTGCTTCTCACCTCAGTCACAGCGTGGATGAAAATGCCCAAACTTCACAACTGTCTTCCTACAGGTTTGTTTCAGCTGAAATTCCTCACGTGAAACCAGCTGGCGTTTGCCAGCCATTAAGTTGCTGTGAGCTCATTACTTAGTGAGGTATTCACACACAGAATACAGTTCATATCCATTCTCTTCAAATGCAGATACAACCTTGGAAAACACTTAGCCAAACTTCATGGTTATAGTGAGATTTTAGGAGTGGCTGTTCTGGCCCAGCTGAATGGCCCCTCTCCCCAGCAGCACCAGCACAGGGCACCCAATATGAGCACGGGAGAAGGGCAGATGTAGAGAAGTGCTTCCACAGAGCTCAAGTGCTCCAGTTAGTTGTGCTAACAAACACATTTTGTGTTGCCTGATGCTAAATGGGAAGTTTTCCTGCCACACTTCAGAGAAATCAATTTGCAGAATGTGCCTGGGGAAACTAAGAGCTGGGATGTTCTTCGGAGGAGGGAAAGGAATTACCTGTGCTCACTGCTGGCTGAGGGACAGCAGCGGTCTGATTTTTGGGTGGTCCTATGTGGAGCCAGGAGTTGGACTCGATCCTTATGGGTCCGTTCAACTCAGAATATTCTGTGCTTCTATGAGACAAGCAAAGCCTAGGGGCACTGTGCCTGGGGTGTATGGGTTCTGCACAGCCTGTTCCTGCAGGTGTCTCAGGGAGCAATCTTGCAACCACTGCAAGGCTCGGAGGCTGTCGGGATGCAGGCATCAGCATCTCCAAATGCTGTCTTCGTGTCTGTTCATCTGTGCATTCTATGCTGAGTCCTTTACCAAATGTAGTATAAAAGAAGGCGTTTTATGAAATAAGTGTTGTTAAACTTCATATTAGCCCATTTGCTACATGGTTCCAGATAGGAAAACAAGGATTTGAGTCTTTCTTGTACTGATGTGATTTAAAAAAAAAAAAAAAAAAGACTTGTGAATATTGAACATTTACAAAGTTACTGTATCAGACGTGTGATTACCACATTAGAATATGACGCTTATGTGCGCCAAGAAAGTTGAAATTCACAACCTGAGACAGCAGAACACTCTCGTGTTTAGATTTAATGAGATTAAGTATTTAGTGTATAGTAACTGTCAATAAATTATTATGATATAGATTGAATACCTGCAAATAGTTGTGGAAATAAGTGAATGAACAAAGGGACTGAGGCTGTATGCCATGTAGGCAGGAACCAGGGAAGCTCAAACACATAGCCAGGCCAGCAAAACTCAATCCACATCTTGCTCTTTAGTATTTGACCCAAAATTGCCAAAATATACCAAATGGGGGATTGGTTTTCCAGAGCAAATGAAAGGTCAGTGAACAAAATGCAATCATTTTATTCAAGTGTTGAGTTAATTTTGAAAATCCTGAGAGTTATGATTGTAAATCAATGAGTTGGTCAAATTTTCAATGTGTTAGGTAGAGGTTAACATGAATTATGTTGCATTTGTACTGTATCCACATAAAAGATGCATTGTCCGGCCTTCTGTCATGAGAGACAGGACAGGTTTGCCTACCACAAATAGTAAGTCAATCCCTGTTGTTAAACAGTCCTTGTGTGCTTGCCAAGCTGTCTAACTAGTTTTCAGTACTGATAGCTGCCTGTCCAGCAGACACTTGTATGTGTGCATGACATTTTCACTTTTTTTTTCTGAGATCTTAACTCTTAGCTACTCAAAGTGATACCCATTCTGGTACCAGAAAGACACTATCCTTTTCCCATCTTCTTCACTAAGTGTGAAAACACATGTCCATTAACTGAGCTTGGTAAGTCCTCCATTCTGCAGAGCACTCCATTCTCCAGTGCTTGTATTCTTGTTGGCCTTGCAAGTCTCCCTGTGCAATGTTGTTTCTTCATTCCTACACATCTGTTCACTCTTACACATAAGATATGTGCAAACAAAATGATGCATGGTGTGGATGAAGAAACAAATAGTTTGAATAAAAGGTGCATTCCTCAAAATGACAGTTTGAATATTAGGTGTTATTAATCTTTTTCTTCCCCTCATAAAGCTTCTGAGTGCCCATGATGAGGTTTCTAACCTTGCTTCCATTTTCTGCTGGAAGAAAAGGCACATGAGAGACAGTGGTCCCACTGACATTGTCACGTAGTAAAGAAATAAGGTGCGATGCTGAAAAATGGGTCATGATCTCATCACTTGTTCCTTTAGGATTTGATGGTGCCAGCCAAAACTAGATGTTCAATATTTATCAAGTCAAAGTTGGAAGGTCCATAAATCTCTTGTGCAACTAATGATGTTAGGTTTAATGACCAAGGTAGTAAGCCTCACCAAGGCTTGATGACAGCCAAGGCTGTCATTCGTGTTTGTGAAGCATGAGTATGGCTACTTGTTTGTTTCTTCTAGGGATTGACGTTGGCTTGGAAAATAAGTGCTCAGTAATGAGGCTGCGCTAATGGAGGAGTTATGTGTACCAGTGACGATGAAGAGAAAGCAGAGATTTAAAGAAAATCTGGGAGATAAAGTAGGGGAGTTAGTTGATCTGTTAAGTTCAGCTTCATTGCAACGTGTCCCAGAGGGGATGGTAGATGGTAGGTTTTCAGATAGGAGGAGATGGTTTTAGAAGCAAAAAACAAGGACAAATAAAACACCACCAACAAACAGTGGATGCCCATTTATGGCTTCAAAAAGCAGAAGAACGTAGTTATCTTAAAGTAAACAGAATAAAAATGATGGTGACTGTGAAATGGGAGAGTTCTTATAATGATGTCTGATGTATCTTTATGCCTTTATGCAAACCTTCTTGACATTGAAATGTATCTACATTGTATTTTTTCAATTAAAATGACTTACAGCTTTTAGAAAATAGTCCTGTAAGGCACACATTGCTCTCTGCTCTATAGTCGTTTGGGCTATATTTAGCTTTTAATTGAAAAAAGAAAATCTTTTTTTCCCTTTTTATGTTTAATGCAAAGATAAACAAGTCAAAATTTAAGTCCTATAAACATACATGTCCCATGGAAAGAAATTCTTGAAATCAATTTTTGTATCAATTTTAATTTGGATGTAAAGAATTCTGAAGCACAGGACTATATTATTTTTAAAACTAGGCTACATTTTCCTGTTTCATGAAGATACAGCAGACTGGCTTGCTTTATAGTGTGTTAGATTGCAGATGTTGGGATCCCTTCCACCTTTCTGTCAGGATGTTTTATGTTAAATGAATTACAACTAGAAAATCTGGAGATGAATCAAGTCAAATGTGATTGCCTTGCTATTAAATTATGTTACAGATGAAGAGGGAGAGAGGGGGAAGCAGCAGTGTTTATTATGGAATTTATTTAGAAATATGGCAGAACTGCTTTTTTTCCTGAATGGAAACAAGAGCAAAGACAGGGAGTTCTTTGGTATGTAATCTGAAAAAAAATCTTGGCTAATTTTTAACTTCTTTAAAATACAGAAAACTGGGTTTGGTTAGAAGTCTAATCTTTCATGTAACATACTTATGTATGAAATGAAGATGTATGTGGAGCCTAAGGCCTTGCGTGGAAGTGCTTTGGACCGCAGTGATCCATTTCTGCTGAACACTAAGAAACTTCAGTGAAGCCTTTAACCAAACTTATGTTTATTAAAGACTTTGAATGAACTTTAAGGAGTTAGCAAGGGATTTCGGTTCATTTCAGTTGTAGTAAACAGACCAGGATGAGCTAATTGGTATAGGTGACTAGTTTTGTGATGGAACATGTTCCAGTATTTCTCATTGATCACAGAGAAGAAGAGATGAGAAAGGATAAAGAGTAATAACGAAGCTCAGAATATTCTGAGAAGCTTTGAGATAGAGATGAGAGTGCTAAAATGACATGCTTGTCAAGCTGGAAATGTTATGAACTGAAGGATCCCATTTTCAAAAAGTAGGTTGGTGGGGAACCGGCCTCCAGTGACTTTTGACTCTGTAGCAAGATGAGAAGTGCTGAGGTCCCTGAGTGCCACACACTGTTCCTGCAATACGTTGTTTCTTCCTTTCTTCCACTGAGCCCACTGGGAGCCTGCAGAAGATGTCTGTTCCGACAGTGAATACCCTTTTAAAACTTCCCTCCTGGATTTATTTGTGGGCAGTTTTTTGCTGTCTTTTGTTGTACCAGCACTGACCATTAGCTTAAGCATCTAAACTTAATGTCCATTTTATAGTAAGCGTGATTGCCAAACTGTCACTGTGAGTAGGTGGACAAAATAAGGACATTTTTGGCTTTTGAATGGCATACAATGTTGTGCAGAAATGTCTGCATAGATTTCTTGCAAAATGTTGAAATCATGTGTTTGATTTCCATATTGAGGCCAAGACTCTCTATTTGCATGCTACTGTTGATTTACTGTGAGCACATCCACAATTGTGTTAGCTTCCAAAAATCTGTTTAAATGACTGGCAGAGAGGAGTGTAAGATAAGTGTCTTTAGCTCTCCCCTTCATTGTGATTATATTTGCCTTGGCCCATATGTAGGAATTGCGTCATACTTGGTATGCCCACCTCTCTGATAAGACTGTGAAGTTGAAAACTGGCCACACGTTTGGTAATCGTGCCAGTACTTTGTGATGGATTGCTGGAAGCTGCCTTCTTTCACAGTGGGTTCTAGTGAGAAATACGTGGTCATGTGCAGTACTGATTAACAACACAATTTAATATTGTTGTTACAATTTAATATTGATAGAATCAGAACTGTTAGGCTGGCAGTTGTTAGGTAAGCAAAAAAATAATGGCTGAAAGGCCATAAAAGCTCATTCTCTTTTAAATTCTGAAGTGCTGACAGAAGAGTTTACTGATCCCAACGTGGTCATTGTTGCCACCATTGTTGGTCATACACTGGTGATGTATGCTGTGTAGACTGTTCCATAGCAGAGCAGGCCATGTGGGCACTTCTTTAAAGCAAAATCACCTCAGTGAGGTAAAACATTTCTCCGTTATTGATCAAAACTAACCCAGCTAATTTTTCTTGAAGCGAATTAAGGAATTCTCAAAACCCATGGGGCAGATGATGTTAAGAAGCAGCTAGGTATAGTAACTTCTTCCATTGTGGGACTGGATTGAGTAAAGAATATCTGTTCATTACTTAAGAAATATGGGGGTTCCATCCTGCAAAGTGCTGAGCAGCCCCCATCCCTTGTGAACGTGTGCACACGGCAATACTGGCTTACTGCTGCCGACAGAGGATGTTGGGGGGGCAAGTAGCTGAAACTTCCCTTGGAAGTGGGAAGGATTGGATACTATGGGTCTTTCTTGACGGACTCTATTAGTAACATTTCTATTGAGATCATGTATAAGTATAGCTGTATTCCCTTGGCACAACAAGAAGGATTTTACTGTGCAGGCTGATCTGCTGATACCTGTGAATCAGATATTATACTGGGTAACTGAGAGGCTGTAGAGTCTCCTCCTTGGATCTTCAGAAGAGGCCTGGACAGGGTCCTGGATTCTCTGATAGACAGAAATAATTCATAGATGGGACTCAGATGGAGAAAACAACTGGTACCAACCTGATTGTAGTCCTAATGCTTTTTGGGAACTGCAACAAGGATGGTTGGTTGGGCAGATCTCTGTGAGAGGTGTGCGGACTGTGCATCTCCCTCTTGCCATCTCTCCCAGCTGTATTACCTCATGACTGCTGCCCCAAAGATACAGCACTGTACTTCTCATTGCTTGGCTTATTTAAAAGATGCTGTAAGATTATCTTCGTACTTGTATGCTTCCCCATCCTCTTCTGATCTTCCAAACAGTAATTCCCTGAGAATTCCAGGAATAAGTTTATTGAGAAAGAAATAATGCCAGTCTGGGAATGTTAAAAGTCATGAAAGAAAATGAAATGACTGATGCAAGTTTATACCTCATTTCTGCTGTGAAGGGCATTCTGTGACCCATTTATGTATTTTCAGGTAAAATATTTAATTATTTAAGAGCAATTCTTTGCTGTTTAGTCATGTTAATGCTGCAGTGGATAACTGAGTGATGGGATTTTTTCATTAAGTACAGATGAGAGACAACGTTAAAATTGTTTTGTTTACAGCTGAAGGCTTCTTTGCAGATTATGGGAACTGAGCCTGTGATCTCAGTCAGCCAATACAAAGGTCACCACTGCTGGAACCTGTCAGTCTAACAGTGGATTGAGAAAAATGAACGATTCGTTATCCTGTGGCCATACAATGCTTTCTGAGCAGAAGCAAAATATAGTGAGAGACCATCACCAGTACCATGCCGTATTGCTGCCATTATAGGTATAGCACTGTAAAGAACAGAAAAGAGAATCCTCTTTCAAGGAGAAGGACTTTCCCTAATACTGATTTTACTGCAGGTTGATGCAATGAATTGTTTCTGTCACTTGTTTTCTTGCCTTTGCTCTGTATTTCAAAATTTATGTCCAAGTAACCTTTTAGCATGCTTTGCTACAGGGTCAGGCAGTCCGAGTGGAGAGGTAATGCACTGGAAACTTGCTTATGTGGAGACATTTCTAACAATGACATTAGCCAGATGTTTTGTTCTTTTTTTTCTGGTAGATATTTCATTCAAAGAACTTCATGAATGGAAAAGCAGATTCCAAAATAAAAGTAGTACATTCTGCATCTCTTTACTAAGCACACTGATGCTCCTTCAGTTAAGTTGATTGGTAAATGTTTGGTGCAATAGGAAGCTTTCACAGATACAGAATTGAGCCTTAAATTTCTTTGGTTATATAGATGTCAGTTTGAATTCCATCCAGTCTAGGTCATTTCCTTGCCTTGTTGGGTGGCAGGCAGGGAAGGCCCAAGAATGTATCCAAAATACGCTGTGTGGCAGTCTAGGGAAAAGTAAGCTTTACAGCAACTTGCAGTATGAGCAAATTCTGCTGCAGCAGAGTTCGAACAGCCCTGGGCATTTCTATGGGCCCACAACTGCATTCACAGATTACAGTTGACAATTGCATTTAATATTCTGAATTATGCTGCTGCTTGGTTCAAAACACCAAAACAGGAGCACAGAGCACAGAATGATGAATACTGTCTTTCCTGGGGCAAAATCTTTCAACTGCAATTAGTTCATGTATTGTAAATCTCTAACATAAAGTTAGAACAAAAACTTGAATAGAAATGAATATCACTTTAATTATACTGGAATGGATAATAGCCATTCACAAAATAATTGTTTGTTAACTATTATCTGTCAATTTGCAGCATACCATAAGTAACAATTCTCATTGCTTTTGCCCACAAACTTATTTCTTTATAATAAAAATGATAGCTTTTTACTAGTGATAAAATCTCATAAAAATTGCCAATGTACATTAAAATTCCTTGTTAGTTAATAATGATTATATTCATTTAAAATAATAATTTCAGTAGTATACCATTTAGGTTCTGCAGTGCTTGGGAGCTGCCTAAAAGGACACTTCGGCTGGAGTATTTAATTAGAAGCAAGTTAAGTGTCTGAGGATATTTGCTAAACATGCAAGTAAAACCATGAAGGTGAGACAGATTATCTGGGGCGTGAATAAAGCGGTAGTGAAAATGTCAAGTGAAATCCTTAGCAGCTGTAAGCAAGAATAGTGCTGATTTATACCAATCCAGGACCTGGCCTGCCAAGTGTCATGGCTGTGACAGTCCGCTGGCAGTCTCTGGAGTCAAGGACTGCAGCGAGATGGATGGGAGTATCAGCAAGACTGTGTAAAAGTGGCCTTCTATAAATAATATCAGAGGGACTGGTTCAGATGGCAAGTCAACAAATTGCCAGCTTCATCTGTAATCCACTTTGTAAGTGCATAGCAAGAAGGAGAGGACAGGTAAAAAAGTGTTCTTTCATCCCCAGGCAGACAAAATCAGACTCCCGTTGAAGAAGGCTGGTGTCCTGCTCACACATCTGCTGCAGGAGCCTTCCAGCACTATTTCTTCAAGTGAGAAGAGAGTGAACCTATAAGGGGAATGAGATCACTGTAAATGATCTGCGTTCACACTGTTTTCCTTAAGCAGTTTGTTTACTGGTGTCCCATATCCTCTCGAGTTTGAAAGGGAGTATAAAAGACAACAGACAAGTAAACAAATACAAGCGTGTTTGGGGTGAACCTCACTAACTGTCCTCTATGCAGGTGTTCCATTTAAGGGGAGAAGGCGTTATTTTGGATTTCTCATACTTCTTTAAGTGTGCTGGTCAAATAATATTGCTTATTAGTGATGTGTTCTGTATCCACCACATACACACTTAGATATGAAGTATTCTTTTAAGCTGTTAAGGTGATTTAAAGATAATCTTAGTAAGGCCGTTGCTGCGGCAAAAGGAGGGAAGACAAGGCAAGACAGGGTGCTCATCGAAACTGTTCTTGCTTCATGCTAATGTGCTACTGAGTAAAGCAAAGGCTGCAATGTAATATTTTCATTGATTTCCCAAAGTGTGAGTTAGAGGCCGTTACTATCACAGATACTATTAAAAGCTGTCTTATATTCCCTGTGAACATGAAAGAACAGCATCCAAACAGCCTGTTCGGAGGGAACTCCCCTTGCTTAGTTCTGTTCCTTATATTCATTCTCATATACTCCTTTCTCAGCTTTCTGAGCTGTATGTATGCTCTGGCATGGTGCCTCTCCCCTGGCTGTACAAGTTGAAAAAGGAGCTTGTGCCACTTGCTGCTTGGCAAACAATAGGAGCAGCGTGCTTTCTCAAGTCCTGTCAGACCTGCCCCAAAAAGTAGAAAGTGTCAGAAAGCCTCAAGGGTTGTGAATTTTACTTCTGCATTTCCTTACTTCTGAACATTAAATCAGAAGTGCTGCAGAAGGATCTCATCATCATTGAAGAGGAAAATGGCTGTGTTGGACCCACGGCTTTGTTGAAGACTCAAGCCAAACCCTGTCTGTGTCAGCTGCACTACTCTAGCTGCTGCTCTGTTACATTGTGGAAGTGTTCTTGGTAGCATTCCTGGTCGCCTGTGCTGGTAAATCTGCAGAGTCCTGTACAGATCTGGCCCTGGTGAAAGAGCGCTTTCAGAAATAGACGTTCGCATCGACCTGGGCCCAGCCCCGAGGCACGGTGGTGGTGCAGGCCCGAGCCGGCCTCGGTGCCAGAGAACAGACGCTGGCTGGCACTGTGTGGCTCACCTGAATAAACACAGCCGTGTGTGTCTGAATCTGACGCTGGGCTTCAGGAATTATTTTCATGTTGCTGTGACACGTCATTTGTCTCATGACAAAGGAGAATCTGAGCTGAATTCTCCATCTTGGCTTGAAAGTGATGTGTGAGTAAAGCCACATTATGGCCAGACAGGAAGTGTGACGCAGGGAAAAGTGTTGTAGGGCTGATACGTAGTGGTTGTCTGTTCCTTCCTAACCTCATGCTTTAAATGGTCTTTTTTTCCTTCTTAATTGCTTAGTGCTAGCTAATTGTGTGCTTTGTTTTCTAGTGGAGAGTGGTATTCTTGGAAGCAGCCAGGCGTATTTTAGCCTTGGTTCCGGAAACCTTTGAAATATTAAAATAAATATTAAAAAAATAAATCTGCACAGCCTCTCTTAGAGATACCATATAATTAAGAAAGAGAAAACAAGTTATTTCACTTTGGTTTATTAAAAAATGAAATCTTTACAAATAATCAGACTGTCAAACTTGACATTTCCGAACTGACCTGGAATGACTGGGAGGCTGTCCCCTGCCCACTTGGAAAAAGGAGATAAAACAGGTTTCATCCGTAGAAAAGGTTCACCTTTGGGAAGGAAAAAATACACATCCTCTCTCTTTTTCCCTTCCCGCAAGATAATACATCACTAAGCCTACAGCATTGTAGCATAAGTGCCATGCATGTGGTGCTAATGAAGTCTGCCCCTGGGAAGACTTGTGTTGCTTCTGCCTGGGAAGCTCCAGGGGCACAAAGCAGGGCAGAGTAGGGTGTGGCCCGAGGGCATCTCTTTGTGAGGGATGCTCACACAGAAGAAGTTGGGAGGAAGGACTGCTTTTTCAACAGTGGATAATGCTCCAAAAGCTACGAAGGAGCCCAGGCTTCACTTCTGGAAAGTGGCTGGGGAACTGTGGAGCTATGCCCTGGGTACAGCCAATCTGCTTTTGGAGTAGGAATTGGCTACTTTTGAGAAAAGCTACAAAACCAGAAGGCCGGAGGAGGAACTGGTTAACTCGATTGAGCAACTGTTAAGATAGGACAGGATTACTTCTATTACATCATGCAAAATAAGAACAAGAGGGAACATTTTGTATATATTTCAGGGAAAGCTTCCTGTCAGTGATAGATGCTGGGCTGCAGAGCAGACTCTACATTTTGCAATATTGTGACTGAGATTTTCAGATGAATGCAGACAAACAAAGCAAACAAGGCAAACCAAGGTCCTTGATCCAGTGAGGTTGTCCTTTAGATAACACTGATCTGTTACCATTTTTTAAGGACTATGCAAAATGGAAAATAAGGTATCTTGGAAAGTATTGTAATAAGGTATACTGACGTGTTGTTCAGCAGCTAATTATTACTGGCTTAATAATATTCCTAATTATTTTTGCTATTCCTAAGATTTGAGTAAAGCTGCCTTTCAATTTCCATAAGCTTGCATTGTAGAACTGACAGAACGGACTGAGATCTAGAGGAGTTCTGGGTATTGGTGAGGTGTTGCTTATGCTCTGGAAGTCAGACTGGAGAAAGGGATGGGCAATTATTCTGTGCTAACAAAAGGAAAATGGACTAGGTGCCACAGATGTTGTTTAAAGTTTGCCTTTCACCAAAGGAAATGTTTGAATTGAGCATTCACACCTGAACTGCTGTCACGCTCATGACCCTATCTGGAACCGTCATTATCCTTACAAGTGCTGTTTTAAATTGGTATAGAGAAAATTTGCTGCTTATTTTGTATGTTGTCTGGATTCCAATCCCCAAAGTCTCGAGATCCACCATTGTCTTTATCATTCCTGCTAATGGCTTGATCCCTTTGAATATCTGCCAGTCTCAGGTGGAATTCACCTGGCCACTTTCTTCATTTCCTGTGAGTTAAAGTAATGAGACATGGATAATTCATTTACTCTCGCTGGAGAACTTGTATCTTCTTGCTAGGAGAAATGTATTATGTCACAGTCTATTATTGTGTTACTCATCCTGTTTCACATCGTAGCAATAATTTTTTAAATGGCATTTTATTCGATTTTCCACTTTAGTATGAAGCAGAAGGGTTGAACAAAGCCATATTAAATATCAGGCATGGTTTTTGCAGCACGTCTGCGGCTGAGAGGAATCAGCAAATGAGTAACATTTTTTGCTATCTTAAAAATCCATTACCACTCAGTGTAGACTAATGCAATTATAAAGGTTTCTCTTTTTTCCTCTCTTCTCTCTGCTCCCCCTTTACTTTTCACAGACATCAGTAATAGAATGCAAGAGGCTTTTTTCAGCACAAAATGAAAGTTTGTTCTTGTAGCTTCTCAAATCATAATCTGAGGCTGAGATGAGTTCCAGTGATTGAATGCCCTCCTGAAGTCTGGGGTTTATCTTCTTTTTGTTGATGTGAGATTTGATACCATGTGTGAGTATTTTGAAACTCTTGATCCCCTGATTTAATGAAATCAGTACTATTTCATGTTGCCCCCACCTGTGTGCTCTGTTCACCCTCTGCGTGTGTTCTCTCTCACAACTGGGCTGAAACGTGGAGTGGGGGCAGGAATGGCAAGGAAGGGAGCCTGGCACAACGCAGCCCAGGCCACTGGGGCACTGCTTGTAATGCCCACTTGCGAATGAGTAGCAATAATACTAACACTGTGCCAAATGAAGTTCATCATATTGCTTTGAAAGATGAATTTAATTCCCTGGGTCCTTTTTTTAGCCATAATCTCTATACAGGACGTAAAATAAGCAGAGATTACAGGATTAGACTTGGATAAAAACCCGTTATGCAGTTAGATGTATCCAAATATAAGCTCCCACACCAGCGGCAGAGTAGCTGGATTGCCGTGGTGCTGCACCCAGGCGATGAGGATAGGCTAATCCTCAGCTGCTCTGAGTTACTGCTTCTGGCGCAGGAAATCCCAAACATGTCAAGGATACAATTTGCTCTTAAGGGGAACCATTGGCCATCACCTTCCTAATCCTCATCCTACGGAAACTCTTTTGGCACTTCTAGACAAAAAGAGAAGTGGGGGAACTTTTTCTATGTGGAAAAAGAAAAGGCAAAGGGAACTGTGGAAGCAAATGCATTGCTATTTAGTAAAGAAAAAAATACTACTTTCTTTTTTCAAGGCTGGTTCTTAATGTAGTAAAGAAAAATGCAAAAATATTTTTTAGCTTGAATATCAAACCTTTATTCCTTTCCCTTGAGTTGAGAAAAGACTGAGAAAAACATTACTTTAAAATAATAGGAAATGAGGAGGCAGAGATGAAAATCCAAATTAGAACTGTGGAACCTGACAGAAATAAAGGACCGAACTAGCATAAATAAGCAGTCCTCCATTGATGCTGATGGGACAGGATTACAATTATTGGGATGGTAAAGAGTTGAGAATACTGTGTAGTTAGAGAAAAGAAAATCTGAGAATGGAAAACGAAGTGGTAAGCGAACAGAGCCGTCAATTTTAAGACATGGTAAGGACCAATCCATTGTGGTGCAGAGTGTAAGCTGGTAAGAGTTGTGATGGCTAGTTCAGTTTTTGTCACTGCAGACGTATTTTTCTGAATTGATTTCATTGAAGTGCTACCAGAATAGGCTTTGACTCGCTGAGTTTGAGGAAGTAGAAATATGAGGAAAGGAGAGAGGGAGTTATTCTTTTGCTTGAGTGCATTTTTGGAACCGTAGGGAATCTTGCAAAAGATGTTTTGCTATTATGGAGAGAATATTAGTTATATTCTTAAGGAGTTTTATGTTGTTTGACAAAGAAAGTGATTTCACAGCTATTTGATTTTTAGCATTGGAAGGATGTGAACAGTAAAGCCCACTGATTTAAACAAATAATCAAGAGTCAGTGATTCTTGATTTCTAACAGAGAAGCAGACTCTAGAATAAAATTGTTGGATTATTAAGAGCTTGTTGATGAACTTAAGATATATGCACTGTTCATATGTAAAATAGGAAAAAAAAAAGAAAAGAACTGTTGTCTTCCAGTATCCTTTTCCTTAGCAGAGGATGTTCTGTGTTTCTCCACTTGTAAGTAGTGGAGGTCAGAAATCTTAGATCACTGAGCTTTGAAGGATTTTGTCTGAAACAAAGCAAACTTTTGCCAAGTTAGCTAAGCCTCCAAACTGAAGGCAGTCTGCAGGTATTCTTGTTTTCATCACAGAAACTGGCAAGAACATATTCCCCAAATAGCTGCAAGACCATGAATTTCCTCTTCACTTGAAATTCATGATTTTGATGGCTTGATTCTACTGCAGGCCAAATCACGTAAACTAAAAAAAAAAGAAGGAAAGAAATCCAGCAAACTAGAAACTCATGCATTCAGTGTGAAGTGCTTCACATAGTTGGTGTTGCCTCGTTAGGAAGCTCCATGTGTACAGAACAACATTCTTAAAACCAAAAACGTTTTTTGGATGTCCAGGGTGAGCTAAAGCACACAGGCTGCTTAGCATCATTTTTGGGAACATGCAGCAATGCAAATGTCCTTACTATAATGTCATATCAACATTGTAATTTCACCATTCCTCTCAGTGCTTTATTTGTGCCAATTTCTTAAGTGACCACTGGAGACATTTTATGGAAGCCCTTCCTAATTAACAAGGAATTGTTTAGGGTTGTACTTTTCCTGCTGATATGTATTGTGTTGATTAGATAGGGGTACGAGCTCTTGTTTGTGTTCATTACTTCAAAACCACTATCTTGACTGTGCTGGATGATTCATTCTGCTTCAAGGGTGGGAAGCACACGGTCCAGTAAGTGGTTATAGCTTGTAGTTCAGCTCATTATTGGCTGTGGATTCTGTTTTGGCAGGATGAAGGTGATGGTACTTCTCTAATTCTATAGTTCTGTTAATATGTCTGGCCTACCAAATTTACCTGAAAGTCCTCAGTAAAGAAAATGTTCAGCACATTAGTCTAATGCCTAGGCCACTGCAGTTCTGCGTGCAGGTATGGGAATCTCATTCCTACTAAAGTTAATGAGATTTAGTTTGATTTTGAATTAGATTCTGCAGACACAAAGGTATATCACAGCAGGAGCTAGGTATTTCCACGGGCTGCAGCAGGGCACGGCAGCCTTGCAGTAGTCTACATCTACCTGGGTGTTGTAAGTGTAAAGAATGTCTTCGCTCTTAGATCTTTTCCTGATAGCATGGATATAGTGAGCCATGGTGAAGACACAGGCGTTGAAGTAACAAACTGCATGGATTCATAAGGCTGAAATCTATCTGTCCTTGCTTTTGTGGCCTTTTTCTGTTTTCTCCACCCTCATCATAGAAATAATTGATCGTGATCTTTTGAAAGGTTCTTACTCCGTCAATAATTAGGGTAGTTGTCTCCTTCCTTCCAGTCTCACCGTACTGCATGGCAGCAAAGCCTATGCCTCTGTGCAGAGGGGACATAGTCAGTGAGCTGATAGTGAGTGGGTATTATGACTTAGAGTGCACTCCTCAGTCACTGCAGGATCACATGCAGAAAGGGAGTTTTCTGGTGAAACACAGGGCTTTGTGAGCATGCAACAGCAACTTGGCTCGCTGTCTGGGAGTCAGCAAGAGGCACAGTGTAAGTAGAAAAATGAAGTATTCTGGCATGAACTTTAATTTTTGAAAGACTGCCAGAGTCCCTTGTGTTTTTTTTTGCTTCTAGATTTTGTAGAAAGAATATTAGAAATTGATGAACTAACTGGGAGAGAGAGGCATGTCTGTTACCACAGCAGTCCCTAGGGGACTGCCTGTAACCTCTGCTCTCAGAAAACAGAGTTCCCAGCTGGTCTCATTCACCTATTTGAAATACCAGCAGTCTCCTTTATAATTTGCCCCATGTTGGCATCATTCTTTTCTGATGAAAGGTTGTTGGAAGCAGAAACAAAACAGTGTATTAAGGCCATGAGACAAGGATTGCAGAAGTTTGTCTTAGAATGTAGCTGGTAAAAGGTTGTAAAACTTGCTTTTCTTGTAAAATGGATGTTGGCTCTTTCAGTGAAATGTTCCACAAAAATGAACTAGTAAAGTAAACAGGAGTGGGATCCAAGTGACTGTTCGGCCTCTCTCCAAACCTGAGATATCCTCAGGGATATCTAACACAGGCTGGATCAGGACCGTTAAAGGCTGTAACAGGATCACCAAATCTGATTTGTTCCAATGCAGTATTTCAAAATCTAGATCATGGTCTTGTAAAAATGTAAGGGAGCATAGAAGTGGAGAGTAAATTTAGTCAAGTAGAGATATTCAACAGTGAGTTTGAATCTAGGCTTGGATTTGGTTGCAGGGCTCCTGTTCACATCTATAACTAACGGCAGCATGTTGTGGGATCATACATCCCCTTTTGAATAATTCTGTGCACTTGGTCATATGTGGTCATTTGACAAGCTAGACATGAGCCAGCAATGTGCCCTCACAGCCCACAAAGCCAACAGAATCCTGGGCTGCATCAAAAGAAATGTGGCCAGCAGGGCAAGGGAGGTGATCCTGCCCCTCTGCTCTGTGCCAGTGAGACCTCACCTGGAGCACTGCATCCAGATGTGGAGTCCTCAGCACACGAGAGACATGGACCTGTTGGAGTGCATCCAGAGGAGGGCCACAGGAATAATCCAAGGGATGGAACACCTCCCCTACAAGGACAGGCTGGGAGAGCTGGGGCTGTTCAGCCTGGAGATGAGAAGGCTATGGGGGACCTGAGAGCGGCCTTTCAGATTCTAAAGGGGGGCTGTAGGAAAGAAGGGGACGGACTCTTTAGCAGGGTCTGTGGTGATAGGACAAGGGGAAATGGTGTCAAACGAAAAGAGGGGAGATTTAGACTGGATATAAGGAAAACATTTTTTATAGTCAGGGTGGTGAAGCCCTGGAACAGGTTGCCCAGGGAGGCAGTGGAAGCCCCATCCCTGGAGACATTGAAGGTCACGCTGGACGAGGCTCTGAGCAACCTGATCTAGCTGTAGGTGTCCCTCTACATTGCAGGGGAGTTGGACTAGGTGGCCTTTAAAGATCCCTTCCAACTTGAAGGATTCTGTGATTTCAGGACAACAGGCATGCTTCAGTTTCAGTAAATAATAAAAAGGATGCATACATTGAGATATATTCACAGAATATGAATTTGTTTTCATCTTTTGAAAATTATAGAATTCTGGGATAAAATGAAGGCTTTATTTTGTTTCAATTCTTAGCCATATACAAGATTGGAAGAATTTTTTTATTCACAGGCACATAAATAAAGTAGTGCTGTAGTCCATACTAACAGGCATAGTATAGATGTAAATACAGCGCTTGTGATCTGTCTGTTCCCTTTTTCAGAACAGTTTGCTGCCAAAGTAGTTCTGAATTCTTAAACCTCCCTTTTAAATCTAAAACATGCATGAGAGCAATGAATTTTTACTAACTTCCAGGTAACTCATGACAATCTACACAAAATTTGCCTGCTGGAAAGGTATTAAACAGACAAGCAGCAGATGCAGCAGGGAGAAAAATATGTGGAGAAGACATACGCATTAAATATTCAAGTAAATACAAATAATCAATACCTGTTGTTATTAGCTGACCTATTTCTTTTTGTGAATGACCGTGAAGAGGAATGTTACTACAGTACACAACTGCCTTGCCAGTGAACCTCAGCATTGTGCACACACACACACACACACAATGCTGTTTAGAGAGTCTGGAAATATAAGGAGAGCAGGAGTGAATCACATAGCCCCACGTGCCAGGCCATGAAAGTGGCTGGAAGAGAAATCCAGAGTTACTCTGCATACAGGGCTGTGTGTGCGGCGGCTGACTATTCGCATTCTGTGTATTAATTACTGTGGGGTCAGGTGCCAGAGCTGCTGAGCACCTGTTTCCCATTGATTTTGTTTAGAGTTGCTTGGGCAGATTCTTAGAGCTGCGTGAATAACAATTTCTGTGATTCAGTGGCAATTCTGAGAAGTAAGAAACTCTTAACTGGAAAGCACAGTGGTTTTTTTTTGTTTTTTTTTTCTACTGAATAAATAAGACTGTGACAACCGAAACATTTTGTTTCAGTTTTGAGTTTTAATAAAAGTTCAGTTTTAATAAAAGCAGAGGACATTTGGAATCAGAGGGCTGCATTCAGAGGAGCCAGTGGGATCAACTCGTAGAAGCTGTGAGGAGATGCTGCTCGTGTATGTTGTAGGTCTCCAAAGAGATAAGAGCCTGAATTAAGTCCCTCCTCTAAGTGAGTTAAAGGGCAGACTTACACCCAGGAGATGCAGGTGGTGGAGGAATGTGGCAACTGGGGGGCCAGGGAGCGCGTGGGCCTCTGAGTGGCTTTGGGAATGGTGCCTGTGACTCACATGTTAACCTTGGATGCTTCTTCCTGGAACTGCTAAACTTGTTTTTAATGTTTTCTCTTCTTTTTAAATTTTCATTTAATGTTTTTTTTTCCCCACAGATGCCTTTCTGAATACTTTTCAGGGTATTTTTCCCAACTTTTTTCAAAACCTAATGAAGCGCTTTGCCCAGGCCTAGTCTGATCGCTCCTCAGCTGGAGGCCCCAGTGCTTCCCGTCCCGCAGTAACAGCACTGTGCGAACAGAGCTGGGGGAGATTGGTCTGTCTCTCTGCTCCGGAGCAGAGTGCTCGTACTGACAGCTGACAAAGGCATTGCCTCTGGAAATTGAGACTTTTGTGTACCTCTCCCTCGCAAATTCCCTTCTGAACTATGTTTTATCAGTAAAATTGCTCACAAGTTGTACAATCCCCTAGGAAGATTAATAAAATTCTTTTATAACTATAATCTATATGCGCTGGCAAACGTGAATAAATTTACATATATGAAAAAGAACAAATTTAGATAATTGAACAGTGCAAAGCTTTGTGCGGAGAACATACAATAGTATCTCTTTCACCAGATGTGTGTGACTAAGCTGCCTCTTATTACTGGTTACAGAATGCTAACTCCAGAGAGGGACATTAAAAATATGGCCTTTAAATGGACAGGGAGGGAAGCAGTTGTTTGCCCGGTGCAAGGAATTGCAAAGTGGCAAGTGCAAATCGTATGGCCAGTGGAGACTGGAGAATAAATTGCACTTTTCCTGGATTGCATTCCTCACATAAGGAGGATGCTGTAGGAGGCTGTGTAAGTCGTTAGGAAAATGATTCATGGAAAAGTAGAATTTCAAGATGTATGTAATGTTGTATGTGAATCCGCATGATGTATACAGTTACTTAGTTGGATGCGTTTACTCCTGTGAGCTCTTAACGAAGCGGGGAAATGGCAGCTGCCTGTTTTTGTCAGTGGGCACCTATGAATAGACTTGGCCCTTACTCTGCGCCGGGGTCAGAACTTGACATCAGAAGACAGAAGGGTGAATGGGAGGGAGTGTATGGTTTTATGCTTGATTTTAAAGTAGCAGTAGTAATAACAGTAGTAATAATAATATTTTCTAACCTGCTCTTAGACAAGGTGTTTTAAAGTTTTTTTCCCATGAGAAACTTTTGCATTTTAAGCAATGGATAAAAAGGTAGAAGAAGTTTTCAGATTTATTAAGCGAACTCACAAACAGGGGCAGCTAGACTTAAGAATTTTACTAAAACAGATTAATCGTGTGCCTTGCTCTTCATCTTTGCCCAGAAAGCATGGGTTATTATTGAGCAGAAAAAAACAAAATTTGCACACTTGTAAGCGGAGTGGGTGCTCCTATTGTTAGCCAGTGGCTGGCAGGACTGTTACGATAAAGACGAGAAGTGACGTACTTTTAGTCTGATGTACTGCGTACATTTTCATGAAACACTTGGTTCAGAGCTCATGGAGGGGGAAATTAGTTTTACAGTCAGGAAGAGGCAGACTTAAATCCATCTAATAACTTAAAATCTAGATGTCCAGCTCAACCAGAGGCTCCTCATAGAGTTCCAGCTGCTCTTTCCGTGGCAATGAATTCCTTCTCTTGTCTGTTGTGACACATAGGTGAGAAACACGCAGCAGAGCCGGATGACGCAGAGCTGGTGAGCCTCAGCAAAAGGCTGGTGGAGAATGCCGTGCTCAAGGCTGTGCAGCAGTATTTAGAAGAAACGCAGAACAAAGCCAGACAGACTGATGGGAGCCCCGTGAAAGCGGAGGAAGCAGCTAGTGACACTAAGAATGAGAGCGACAATGACAACAGCAAGTGAGCACTGTGCAGAAGCCCAGGAGCGAATATCCCACCAAGAATAACCACAAAAACATGTCCCAGCTCCCCGCTGAAACTTGCTGAGTGGTGCTGGGTGACAGGCACTCTGCTCTGAGAGCCTCCTATCAGAAGTTTGTTCTGAATCAAAGGACACTGCCTGCTGGTCTAATAGGCGCTTGTGCTGCTGAAAATCTGGTGAATGCTGGGAGGGATGGACTGTGGAAAAACACGAGGATGGTGAAACAGCTCCAGTCTCCACGGACTGTTAATCCCGAGGGGCCCTTCTTTGCTTGTGAGGAGAAACTGAGCCCTCTGTGTCTGCCTTTTGGATCGTAAGGAATGGCCACGAAGAGGCTTTGCCACAAGTGGAAACAATGCCCCGCGTGCAGCTTGGCACTGCCGTGGGGCTGCTCACTGCACGCGATAGCATGTGCTGCTGCCCCGCCAGCAGCAGCCGGCCCAGGCTAAAAATTGCCACTAGAGATACTTGTCACAGATACTATTACACAGTATGTAATATAGCAGGAATTTCTCTTAAACGTGGCACTCTTCTGTTCTGTACTTTTTGGTAACATTTGTTGATGCAAATTGTATTTTTTTTTTGACAGAGTACCTTTTTATAAAAAATCAATGTGGTAAAAAGCACTTAATACTGTCCAAAACAGAGATGATCAATCTCTGTCTCTGTACATTAATGATTCTAAATGACACTGGTTATTATAAAATGTTATATCGTTCTTTTCCTCTAGGAAAGAGCCATGGAGCAGAATTAGTAAAGGAAGCTTTGCACAGAGAAACACAGGCCCTGTTATCCAGACTGAGTCAAATAAAGGAGCTGTTAGCCAGTCCTGAGATCCGCACGAAAATTAGGAAAGAGCTGTTTGAAGACTGGCACAGCCCTAACAGTAAACGGGAAAGTTACATCAACGCTGGATCTCCAAATGCATGATTGTACATTGCTGTGATGTAAGACCTCATCAGGTTGTTTGAAGATGGAAAAACACTTAGTCGAGAAATTTTCCCTTCTACATTCATCTTTTTTTACTGAAAATACGAATGGGTGTTAATGGCTCATGAGGAATAATGCTGAAGTGCTTGCACAGAAGGAGTGTAGTTCATCATTACGTACAACAGCTCCTCAGCACTGCTTTGAAACTCACTTGAATGTGCAGGTACACGTTGTGGTTCCAAAGTGGAAAACTACTGGTTTCAAATAAAGCTGAGCAAACACTGTGCCCTTCCTTTATCATTGCAAATAGCTCAGACTTTTCTCATTCATTTTTTCTCTAGCAATGATATATGGATATTTAAAAAAATGGAAGCTTTTAAATACTTTACAATATGTATTTGAAACACGGTCTTTTAATTATCTGCCTTTTGTATATGTACCGGCATTTTGGGTTAGCGCTGTCTATTTTTAATTTTTTTTAAACAGCACTTGAATACGTGTATAGATGCTGATCCGCTGTTTCTGCAGATGTTTACACTAACACAAGAATGTTTTAAATTTCAAAATGAAATTCAGGCTCCACTGATGTCAATGGCAAACTCTTATTGGCTTTAATGGAGTCAGGATGCTGCAGTTAAGATCTCATGAAAACAATAATGTTCCTTGGGATGACATTTGCCTTTTCGTTTCTGTAGAACAGTGTTTATGTATTCTGGTTGTGGTGTTTCTTCTGTCTCTGCCTTCTGCTGCCTGGGTTGGGGTGTCAGTTTGCTCCCATTGTTCCCTCCATACACCCGCAAGATTTGGAACAGCTTTGGATGTATAATGCAGGAGTAGGTCCAATACTTGCATTTTTTATAAACGTTGTTAAAATTGCCTCTGATGATAAAAGCTATTTAATACATGTTGTGATTGGTATCAGTTTTGTGCTGCTAAAACAGCAGTGTACATATTTTTCACTGGTCTCAAGCACTGGTCATTTATCTCATGCTTCATGGCTTTTCAGTTCCTCATTGAGTATATAACAGTATATTCTGAAATGTCATACATTTCTCAATCCATGCTCACAATAAAGTATTTCTTCCTTTGCTCTGTGTGTTTTTTCACCCATTTCCAAATGGACTTTAATAAAATGAAGTACTTTGCAACTAACCGCCTTGTACGAACCACCTCCTTAAAGCTGACCGTGGATGTTGAGCCAAAACACTGATCAGGAGTCTGGATGCTGAAATCGTGTGAAGAAATTCGTGCAGATAAGCTAATCCTGAGTCATTATTGTTTCAAGAAGCCACCAGTTATCACATTCCCTTCTTTTAAATGCTAATTTCATTGAAAAGTTCTCAGGGCAAAATTTTAAATGATAGAACTTTGAAATTCTCTATGAATAAACTTATGGTTCAGGCAGCGTGGGTTTAGAAGGGAATACTGCTACAGCTTCCTTGAGGTCCATGTCCAATCTTCAACCTCAGAAATTAAGTTTGAATTTAACAAATTTTCCCTAGAATTAAAATAAATCAGAATTTGCCATCCTTACAGGAGATAAAAACCGAAACTTTCACCAGTGAGCGTTATCATTTACTGCGCTGGGCTTCTCTGAGCCCAGCACGTTCTCTTATTCTACAGGATGCCCAAAACTGAGGAGGGAAGCTGAAACTGCTGTATCCCTATACATATCCATATAGAATAAGATCCCTAAATGTATATATAGAGATCCCTATAGAATAAGGTTTTTTTGTCATATCAAACACTGCTGACAGCTACTTCATTCAGAGATAGCTATTTGTCATGGCACTGAGCAATTTAAATACAACTTTTGAATGACAAAGCCAGACAATCAGCTATAAAAACAGAACGACGAGTTATTGTATGATATCTGAGTCTCAAGTTGTCGTCTGCCTTTCATCCATACAAGTCATTGCCGTGAATAAGTGCCTTTCTATAAGACGTATATGCACAACAGGCATAATCCACAAATTTCAAGTAAAACTGTAGAAATTAATCACTGGAGCTATGTCCGAATGCTTTCATAGTTGGTAGGTGACCTGATCAATAGAGGCTCCACTCATTCACAGTACTTGCAGTCATCATCAAGAATAGCAGCTTGAAAAAGTAAAGCTTAGGGGACTTAGTAGCCACCTGGTACTCTTTGAGATGCCCTGGTGTGGGCCTGACGTGGCTCTGGGAGATGCGACAAACAAACCCTATGGGAAACGTGTTCTGGATCAGGAACTGCTAGAGGCTACCCCAGAGCCTCTAAAAGACACTAGATGCCTATGTTTAAGTAACAACCCCACCTTGATTTTCAGATGTTTTGACCCATGAAAATCAGCAGGGTTTTTGTTTCTAAAGCATTGCTTCTTTAAAAATTATTTATTTATTCATTTTTAATAAGATGCCACTACTAATTGACTCAAAATTGAGCTCAAAATAGGGTAAAAATAAATCCTACATCTGGATTCATGTTCTTATGGCAGCCTGTCTTGTTGCTTTCTCTCTGTTTTTTGGTTTGTGGCTTTTTTTGGCCACTGGCAGTGGAGTGAACACTGAAGAGCGCAGATGCACAGAGACCAAACCTAATATAGAAAGGTGTGAAGCTCTGAGCGGCATATGCCAGAACAAATATGTTGCCTTCCTCCCGTATTTTCAGACAACAATTCTGATTTTTAATTAAGCGCTTCTTTGGGAGAATGTCTTGAGGTACTGATGCACAGGTTATTCTGGGAAAGCGTTGGCATGAAAAACAGATGGTGCAAGTTCTGTTTTCAGTTCTAGTTCATGCTCCAGAGTATTTCTGTGCTGCTGGCTGTGGAGATGTCTGTGATGGTTCCGTAGCAGCTTCCAAGACAAGTCTGGCTGGAACTCTTTGGGCTGCTGTGACCCTCTGAGAAAGTGTCTGATGTCAACACTTGCTCTGAGTAGAAGCCGTATTTTGATGCCTAGGCAGCCCGTGCCGTAGGTTGTCTGCACTGGTGAGTTGAGGTGTCAGTCGACATCGGAAGTGTTAGGGGTTGACAGAGTATCCGGAGAGATCCGTAAACCATAGCGTAACCCAAGTCGGAAGGGACCCACAAGGATCATCCTGTCCGACTCCTGAAATCTGTGTAAGTGCTGACCAGTACAGACACCAATTTTCTGATGTGGGAAGAGACTGTTTTAGAAAGCAATGACTCCAGACATAGATTAACATGGCACGAAGGTGCTCAGTCTGCAAGGAGCCTAACACAGCAGACGAATGTGCACCAAGCTGCAGGGAGACTAAGCAGTGGTGCTTCTGTGTTGGCTGAGGGTGGTACAGATCTAAACAGGGACTGGAACTTAAGGCGAGATTTGGACACTCTGGATTCAGATACAGATAGTGGAATCCACTGTGGATGATACATACCCTCTATCTACTGGTAGGGTTACTGAAAGAGCCATGATGCTTCCAGTGGTAAAAATGTTCCTTACTGTTAAGGCTGTGCAGCCTGGGAGTTAGGATTTAAAAGACCTCATGTTCTGTATTTATGGACATCTCTTATTCTGACTGCGCACTTCTACGTATGCTATTTCAGCCTAAAGGCCACATGAGTCTGTGAGGAGTCAAGGTGTGTCAGCCGTGCTTTGTTCTAGTGACAGGAATGATACCGTTGCACTTTTATGTCAGTCTAGACAGGAGACTTGTGTCTTCTTATTAGAATTCTGATTTTGGAATGGTCCTGAGGATCTGCTACACACTTATATAACCAGCCAGCAGGAAAAATAAGAAAACAGCGAAGTCACCACACTCAACAGAGCTTGTAAATTGAACTTCAATGGAAATACACATTCAGGTTTTAAATTCAGTTATGCCTGAGAATATGCTGGTGAAATTAAGTGTAAATTGGAAATTTTTCACTGCAGATGAGACACCAGCTGCAGAGGCAGAGCCAGCCCTGTGGAAGCCAGGAGCAGATCCTATGGCCTCAGAGGGAGCTGGGTTGCTGGACACCCGGGGCTTCACTGCGCCTAGCCGGGGGTTTTGTTTTGCATGGTTTTTGTCAAAGCAGCCCTTTTTCTGTGCATGCCCCCTGCCTCTGTTCAACACTTAGTGACATGTTGTCTGAGCCTTAGAAAAGAAGTGGCTGAACTGGCAGCATGGCTGTCAGCAGTTTCTGTCCTCCCCGAAGAGAGGGAAAATTGCTACTGAAATCCCAAAGAAGGTGGTGTCTGCAGAGCCACTTCTAATCTGGTTCACACTGTGAGGGGGCAGAGGAGGCGGTCTGCTGAAGTGTTGCCCTACAGGTGACTGCTGTTGGACTGCTGAGGCAGTGGGGACAGCCTGAAACCACTGGATGAAAGCAGCTTCTGAGGGACGCGCACCACAGAAGCCAGCGGTGGGTGGTTCCGCTGCCAGTCGGAGGCAGTAAGGGATGCTTCAGCCTCGTGGAAATTGCTCCCAGCCAGGTTCACCTGGTGACTTCATATGTGAGCACCTTTATCAGTTCCTCCATGGGGTTTCATATAATGATAAAGCATAATGTTTGATATTGGTGAAAACTGCATTTGCTTGCAAAGAGCTCCTTAGTGCCTTACTGTAACGGCTCTATAGAAACGATTTGAACTTTCAGTTAAGCAAAATCATCAAATTGGCCTGGTTTCAGAGTCACACCATCCCTACAGGAAAGGAAACTATTTGAACCCAGCGAATGGGAGCACACTAATGCTAGCACGTGTTTTACTCCGCCATTCCTTTGATCAATACAATTTCTGTATAAGCAAGCTCTCAGCATGCACTCATCCTCTCATTTATATTCTCCTCATGTTAAGTCTTCATAATGAGAACATTTGTGCAGAATGAAAATCAGTCCTGAGAGACAGCCAGCCTGAGGAGTAAAACACATTCATAGTGGAGCGATAATTAGAACAGTACATAGAAAAACAAAGAGTGGTATGGCTGCCATTCCTGGCATAGCGAAGGGGGCACGCTGGCACTGATAAGCGAATCCTGGCACAGCGAGTTGGACTGCTGGGGTCTGCTCTCTGCTCCCGCTGTGTTTGTGTTTTGTTCAGTGACTCTTGGACACAAAATGCAGAGACTGGGAGAGGGAGCTGTTTCTTCCGAGGGCACACCTTCACTGCTGGAAAATAAAGTCCCTTTTTGCTCTTGGTGATTAAGGATTAAGCCAATCAGAAGTGGAGAATTAGGGTAGTTAAAAGAATTGGTTAAGAAACAACACATGAGAATTTCAGCTGAAGCTTACTTGAAATACAAGTTCTTACAGATAAGAGATGTTTTGAGGTCAGGATTTACTCTGGAGATTCTGGGTTTTGAGGAAAATAACAATTTGAAGTAAAACTCATGGAAAGCATTGCGCTTTCAGAATCCTTTGTTTTGTTCTTTTCTTTCCCTAGCCACACAGAGAACTTGAGACGCTGAAACATTCAGAAGAAGGAAAAACAGACACTGACATGATTTGACTTCAGTCATAACTCAGACAACCAGAATGTAACAGGAAAACAAAGTCAAGAAAATATGCTGTCAGCTACTGGCAAAATAGCTGCCAGAGTAAGAGGGTTTTGATAAGTGAAAATGTTCAGAACAGTAAGTGATGAAATGAAGGAAAATGACAGCGTTCTCTGCGTCTGGTCAGCCGAGGGGTTACACCTGCGTTTGTCACTCAGATGCAAGGCGGAGGCAAATGTCACAATTTCCAGTCACATTTTCCAGTCAAACATATCAGAGAGGAAAGGCTGAATGATCATGTTGCTGTGAAATACAGCTCTGGCAGAATACTGGAGTGAAGTGATATTTGAAATACTGCGGGATAGCAGCTAAAGCAAGACAAAGTAGTCTGAGATGCAGTCTGCATGCTCAAGTAAGTGATCTCTGGAGAAGCAAAGAAACAGGATGTATGTTTGAAACTCCTTTTACTAAGAATTATTTCCATCATGCAGGTCCACAGAAGTTCTGTGTCTAGAAATCAAAGTGGACCAGGTAGTCAAATCCCTGAATGTGTGCAGATAGATATGGAAATTCACTGTAAACGATCCAATAATCCTATAATCCTGTAATCCTAGGGTTTCTGTTCTCCCAGCCAGCAGGGCAGCAGCACAGAGCGGACTGGAAACAAATCTCCCTTTTCTAGGAACGTATTTTTTACCAAATGCTTGCAAGTGGCTGGATGTAGTGACTGCAGCATCAAGCTGCCAGTTGTTTCACTTTATGTTTGTAAGGTACAGATTATAAGAGGAAATGAAATGTCTGTTCTTTGTGTAGGTAACAAACTTAGTTAATTACCAAACACTGCAAAACCAAGCAGAATCGTCAAGCAAATACAATCACTAAATAAATTTAAAGACCATTGTGCTGTAAAATGCACTGCACATGGTTGCAGTGAACGGTCACTAAAATAGGGGCTGTGTATAGAACTGCCAAACCAATGGACAACACTGCGAAGGTAAGGACAAAGTTTCAGAAGTGAAGGTAGGAAAAGGAAAAAGGAGGTTAATTTTTAAGTAAATAAATACAGATATTCATAACTTCACCCTTCTTGGCAAAACTTCAAGTGCAGGACAGGTATCTAAAAACTATTGTTCCGTTATGCTAAAAATATATTAAAAAAAACGAATGTATTAATTAAGGAAACATAACTGAAACTGCTTTGAGTATTAAATCTAGCATACGTGTAGAAATAGAACCGTTGCTCATCAAGATAACAGTTACTGTAAATTATTTAATGTTTTCTTCACATATGTATCCTAGAATTTTCTGTGTAGAGACAGTAATGATCTTTCTAGAACTACAGGAAAGGGGCTGAAACACAGGGCGCTCACTTAACTTGTACCTTAAAATAAGATGTAAAAAAGGAAATGAAGTTATGCACTTTTTTGAGAGACTGGAAATGAACTTATTTAATTTTCTACTAGACATTTTTTCATTTACAGTATATGAGGATTTATTACTTTCAAAATAACATAGAGTAAGCATATTACTGGACATTATTGGATTCAGTGAGTCTCACAGAAGATTTGCATGGGGAACCCCAGATTGGTTTGTGTCATTTTGTCTTGTTAGTGTTGTATTATTTCAAATTACTGGAAGACCACTTACATCTGAGGTAACTATGGGGATTCTCCATAATTACTTACTGAGCTTTGGCTCTTTTACTCATGTAGCATTTCTGGACCACTGATATAAATTAATAATTTATGTAAATTAATAATTTATAATAGGAGGTCTGATGGAATAACAGAGCCTGGAGGCTGTGGGATCAAAGTGAAAGTCTTCACTGTAGTCATTTAACTCATCAGGGTCATGAAGAGAAAAAAAAGACCTTGTATAGCAGTCTCCAGTCTTCATGGAGAGGAGCAAAGCTGTGCCCTACCAGGCTGGGCGAACAACCCACTCACCAGCACAGGACAACCTGGGCTGGGAAGGTGAACGCGAGTAGATGGAAACTCAAATCTTGTTATGGCCTCTCTTTTGGGTCAGTTTGGGCATCTTTAACCAGGCACAAGGAGACTTTGCAAATGGGAAAAGCGCATCTCAGAAACGTGAAGCTATCATTTATCACCTAAAACATGCACAAAACAGGGTGTGACAAACTGCTAAGCCAGGCATTACCGTGCTCTCTGGCATGGGATGGGACATGAGGGATTGGTCTCCACAGCTGCCTTCGGAGTCCTCGATCTCCCCACACTGGTGTGTTGTACAGCAGCATGATCTGGCCGTATGTGGCCTCTTATCAGGCAGGAGAGCCAAACATCTCATTCAGAGGAAAGCCAGCCATGCCTGGGCCTGCACCCATGTGTCTGGCCTGGATGGAGGCTCAGCGCTGACATCTGGTCCAGCCATTCCAGGCCATGCCATTGCATGGGTCTGGGGAGGGTCACAGCCTGCACTGTGGGGCCTCATCCTGCTCTTCCTACCTGACAGGACGTCCCTATCCTCACACCAGCCAGTGGCGTATCCAGGCCCATGGCTGTAACCAGAGCTGTTCCTGTTACCCTCAGGCATTTCCCCCAAATAATGCGTTAGCTTACGCATGAGTGCATTAATGTTACTATTAATATTCCAGGCTTAAACTGGTCTTTGCAAGAATTAGGAAATGGCGGCTTCAGAGCCGTGCTAACATTTGTTACTCATTATTCCTTGAAGAGATCCCTTAGCACTTTGCCGAAATGCTAGGCGCTTTCTTACCCCATTTCCTTTGCCAAAGAGAAGATTCCTTTTGCTACAGCTAGCCCCAGGAGGTTACTCATGATGGCACAGGGGGCATGTGGCCAAAATCAGTCAGAAACCCTGAGGGATGGGCATTGATCACACACAAAACCTCCATATTTTGTGTAGTCTTCTTTGTGCTGTTTTGTCCAGGGGTCACCATGCAGGGACCCTCTGATGGGGCTACATACCGTTGTGGAAATGCTCATGTTCAGCTGCTTTATGTAATTCATCCTTGACTGTCGTGTTATTTATGTTTGTGGGTTTGTGTAAGACCAATTTAAAAATAAACATGTAAGCCCAGCAGTGACTGAGCACAGGCCAGAGTGACCACGTTGCTGCGGCTGACTTGGGCTGCCCCGTACTAAAGAAGCTTCATATCCTATCAGCACTTACCCTGAACACCATACAAGTAAATCAGGAAGTTTTCAAAAGTAACCACTTCTTAAGCCAGAGAGAGAAAAGGTTACCAATGTGTTAGTAGCTATCCAGACCTTTTATTAATCGTGTAAGTGGGTACATTAGGGTAGTACAGAAAGCACAGACTGAAGAGTCTCGTCTTATGGTTGCTACCGAGACTCGCATATGGCCCCACATGAAACTAGGTTCACCTCATCTCTTGTGTTCCCTCCACTTTCTGCTGCAGTGGCAGATGCCTGTATGACAATAAAAGTGCAAGCACCGTGAGGTGCTTCCTTCCCACCCATCCCTGCTACAGAGAAAAAGAAGCGCATACTGGCAGCAGACCCAAAACTTAAACAAACCCGGGCTAGTCAGCAAAACCGATTTCAAATCAAAGTAAGCTTTGAAAGGGTCTTTTATCACTGAGGTTTCTGCATTGAGAGAAGGGGCGTAGGAGCAGAATCCCAAACTTAAACCAGGAAATATTTTTTAGGCAGTTGTTTATAGGCTGGGCAGGTGGCATGAAGAGTAAAGAATTTATTTATTTACTATTATTTTTTTAAATGGATAACTTTAGAGTTGTATTTAAAAACTGAAAATGTCTTTGACACCCAGCTGAGGTAAATTCACCTAACAGTCTGCAGGAAAAACGCATCCAGGATGGGACATTTACATTAACAAAAATGAAAATAGGCTTAGGCAGTGAACACTTTTGTTCTGAACCTCCAGGGCAAACATTTAAATAATGGAAAAGTAGACCTGGAACATTTTTACAAATCCATTCCACAAGTCACATTACTGTTTTATGAGCTCGAAATCATTATCCACAAAATTATGCATGAATAATTGGCCTAGCTCTTATGGCAAGCAAAATGTTGCAGAAATTTAACATTTTGAGTCTGAAGAAATAGTTCTGTATTTTTGAGTTTCCTTGTCTGTAGCATTTCAGAGCCAAATGAGAATACAATCTCTCCCCTGCCCTTACAGGTATTCAACATACCCAGCTCTCTTGAACAAACACACTGTTTCAAACTACAAGTTTTCCAAGTATGATTTACTCATGCAAATGTAAGAACTGAGTTGAAGCAGAAATCCACCCTTAACGATAACTAGCAGTAGCTGCTTAAGTAGTGGCAGCTGAGTGTTTCTTTCCCTGGCAGATCCTCCCAGCTTCCAGCAATCAACTTTACAGGGATTTTGTGAGTGGGAGCTTGTGTCTGGAACTGGAGGCTTTGATTACAAGCCTGATTACAAAACGTGAAAATGATTTCCAAAGAGCAGCGAAGAGACATAAGGAGTGAATAATAAAAGACAGTTGGAGGCATAAGTGAATTAATGAGTTAGAGAGAAACACAATTCTAACAATAATGAATTGAGTATTATTTGGTATTGTCCTAACTCTCACGAAACTAGAGATGTGCTGCAAAGTGCTGAGAGTCCTGGTTTGGGAATGTATGCTACCACTTTCAGCTATAAATGTGTACCCATAGCATGCACAGGAAACAGCAAAGTGCATACTATACCACAGTCCTCAGCAGCATGTAGTAAGCATTGCTCAAAGCATTTAAATACTTAGAATAACAGTTGTCTTTTTATTGTCACATTGGATCAGAAATGTTTGGCTGCTGTGGTAAGGAGGATGACCTAGTAGCAAGCTGGTGGGCAGCTCTGGTTTTCAAACAGGAGAGTGCAAATCCTTGCCACCTGGACTACCCAGAGGCCATGGCCACCCGCCAAGGAGCAGTCACATAGTTCTGCCTGGAGCCTATGAGGTACCATTAGCAAGATCTCCTTTTCACAGGTGAGCAATTTGGGTAATTTACACTCTCTGAGCTGAAATGCATTTCAGCTGGTCCAGAGGGTCAAATGCAGCATATTAGGCTGTTCTATCATAGAGCAGCTTTTTGGCTGCAGGTAATATAGGTGTACTTTGAGGTACAACGTTCTTACAGCACTGTTAGGTCAGGAGTAACATCACAAGAAAAGTAATTATAATTGAAATTCAGGCCTGATGCGCTTTTGTTTTTCCACTTGGTTTGGGGGTGGAATAACATTACCACAGCTAGCAGAAGAGCCTGATTCTTCTTGATGTACCAAATCTGCTAACTGGAGAGGAAGTATTATTCATATTCCTTTTTTCTTATGTACCTTTCCTATTCATGTTCTTTTAAACTATTATTATCCTTTTCAAACACATGACAACTGGCTCGGGACATATTATTCTCTGGTGCTTCAACAGCTGGGGTCCTTTCAATAAGCTGTGTTGCAGTGAGCAACATCAGAAGAAGCTGGCAGGAAACAGTCTCAAAGCAAATGTTAGAAGGGGTTTATCATGCAGCTGATAATTGACCTCTGGAATCTGTTGCAGAAGGCTCTTGTTAATGGAAAATCTTTACGTGGCTCAAGGGACCGCTGGATGAGTACTTGGAAGGGAAATCCACTGCGGATTGATACGGAAACCACATCCAATTCAGGGAAGCCTCAGCAGTAAAACTAGTTGGAAGTAAATTGAGAGAATATTGGTGGAACAAGAATAACTCATATTCTTGCCCCTTTTCTAGTCCTTTCTGGGCATCTGCAAGCCTTGGGTACAGGGTGTTAATTCTCTAGATCCTTGGTCCAACTGTTCTTCTTACTCCTATGAAATGTCACGAGTGGCAATAATGAAGAGTAGAGTATGGAGGTTCTATTTCTTCTAAAACATTAAATTATTTCATATTTTTTAAAAAAGAAATAAAAATATTTCAGCCTTTAATTCAGCCTATGTAAAAGCTGGGAGTTTGTTACCCTTACTTTTTGGGTTTTGGAAAGGGGTACTGTACATTTGAAAATCTACAGGAAAAAACATTATCACTAAACTTCAAATAAATTACCTGTAAAAATATAATCACAGGCTCAGTAAATTCAGGACAGCCAATTGAAGGTGATAATATGTATGTGCAGTTTTCTCTTTTATAGCCTGAGGGAATTTTCACGCTTCAGTAGGATATTTCCCACCACCGGCACAGAGAATTATCCTCCTTCGTCCCCTTCCACTTAGTTCAATTTAGAGCTCTTTACTAACACAAGTAACCTACTTGCTGTTTCTCTTTTGTTTGGGAGTGTAACCAAGCATGTCAATGATGAGGGCTCTGTGCCCAGAGGAGGCTTCTCCTTCCTCTATTCCCTACGGTACACTTCCAGTTTGTGAGAAAAATGAGCCACCGTATTCTTGGTGGCTCTTTGCTGGACTGTCCTCAGTAGATTTGTCTTTCTCTTGTACTGAAAAGCCCAGCACTGGAGCCTGCCCTCCGGGTGTAGCCTCATCAGTGCTGAGTAGAGGAAATATTCATAGTAATAACAAGATGTTTTTTTCTAGGTAGTAATAGCTAATTTAGAGAACGTTTTTGTGATTGTGTAGTTAGGGTTGTTTTTCTTCATCCATTAATTTGTATTTGTCAGGATTGAATTTCATTAACCATTGCCTTAAGTACTGATATTCTCTCAAAATCCTTTTAGAACTCTTTATGGACTTTGACTACTGCAAATAATTCAGTATCACCTGAAAAAAAATTTCTCCCAACACTTTATGTTCTTTTCATGTTCATTTACGAAGATTTATGGGGTTATACAGTTATTTGATTTTCTATTTACTAATTTTATATTCATAATTTCTTTAAGGCTCTTTGAGGAAAGACATTGTTATAGTGATTCGGTGATGAGCTCATCCTTAACTGTATGTTCGTTGATATCTTCAAATAACTCCAACAGATTTTACTCTAGAAGTCATGTTGAATCATTCTCTTTACAATATGCGTATTTATCTCTAAAAACACTAATTCTAATTTTTAATATGCTTACTTTTAATCTGCTCCTTACAGAAGGCTGATTTAACTCCCTGTAATTCTCCAAATTCCTCTGGAGGGTATTATTAAATATTGATATCACATTTACCATTTTCCAATCATTGGGATCTGAGGTAATTTTAAGCAACAGGGTGCCAATGGCATTTGACAGCTTGGTCATTTCAAACCATTCTAGGGCTGAGTCAAGCAGAAATTATTCATGGTCAGGTAGCCAGCCTCCCCAGTGATCGTTTTGCTGCATGGCTGTGGGAAATTTCAGAGGAAAGGCAGTGCCACGCTGCAAAATTCATTGCTTGTAGATGAGCACCTCCTCATCTAGCTGCAGATGAGCACATCTTTCTTTTATATTTAAGTTTCAACTTCAGGATTTTTTGGATTTGTTAGATTACTTATAAAGGCTCAACAAAAAGTAGTAAGAACGTGCACCTGTTGCCAGTGGCCTTGAGTGATTCTACAACATACTTCCAGAGGAAAGGCTTTAGTGGTCTTGATGTCAAAATATACAGTAAAAACTGGGTTAGATCCTTTTTCGATACAACTTTTACAAAACTGGTATGGATTAGTTAATTTTGCTACATGAGAATTTCAAATGGTTGACCTCATGTGCAGCTACCTGCTTTTCAGTTCAACAATAAACAAGAGAACTTTGATCTGTACATTGCTTTGGGGGAAAAAAAAAAAAAAAAAAGGATTTCTTCTCTTTCAGATGAATAGTTTGATTGATAAGAGCTCCCAGGCAAGGTGAGCCCATGCTCACCCTGTGAAAGAAAAGAGAGATACCAGTGGAAGCCAAATTGGATGTGCCTCCCCTTTCATCCCTTTGCTTAAGCTGAAGGAGGTGAAATTGGGTGACAACTCAGACCGCACTTCATTGTGTGAGGGAGAATATGAGGAACCTTCCAAGCATTTACAACAGCTTTGGTCTACATTCATTTCTCCATGACTATATTTAGACTTAGGCAATTTAAGAGATAGGGAAAAAGGCTGAGAGAGACAGAATTTAAGAAAAAGAAAACTCCACATAATGAAGGTATATATTTAATATTTTTCATACAATAAAATTTATTTTTGCCCTTCAGAAAGAAAGCCACTTTCAGTTTTCTGTCATGCTCAAGCTATTTTGCCCTGTTCAATTCCACTTTTCAGGCAGGAAGTACTTTTGCTGCTGTGTTAAGCATCATATCTTAGTTGCAGTGATCTCTAGAATTCAGTTACAAAAATAATATAGCTAAGATAGATAGAATAAATACTGAGCTCCCAGTATCAGATGATCTCTCCAGAGATTCCATTCGTTTAAGGTGGAGGTTGCTATGTCCTCGCAAGGAGCCTGTTGTAGCAATCCCCTTCTGGTAGCACCAGAAACAGAACCAAGATTCACCTCATGGCTTGCTCCTCTTGCGCCTGCTAAGTAGAGTAGCAATGCTGCTCACTATTTTGACAGTACAAAAAGTGAACTTGAAACATCCTGCCTTGGTTTCACTTGGGATAGAGCCAATTTTCTTTATAGTGGCTGGTACGGTGCCATGTTTTGGATTTAGGATGAGAATAATGTTGATTACACACTGATGTTTCAGTTGTTGCTGAGCAGTGCTGCACAGAGCCAAGGATGTTTCAGCTGCTGGTACTGCCCTGCCAGAGGGGGCTGGAGGTGCACGAGGAGCTGGGAGAGGACGCAGCCAGGACAGCTGACCTAAACTGGCCAAAGGAACGTATGTCCCTTACCATGTGGGAGTTGGCCAGCGGGGCTGCCACTGCTTGGGGACTGGCTGGCATCAGTCAGCAGGTGGTGAGCAATTGCGTTGTGCGTCACTTGTTTTGTATATTCTTTTATCATTGTCATTATTATTAATAATTTTCCCTTTATTTTCTGTCCTATCAGACTGTCTTTGTCTCATGAATTTCCCCCACCCCACTGCAGCGCAGTGAGTAAACGGCTGCACAGTGGTGAGCTGCCTGCTGGGTCAAACCACAACAGACCAAAGGTCCCAACAGCTTTCTGAGGGATGTGACAGGAGTAACAGATACAAGAATCCAATTTAAGCTTTTGTTTTCAAATGCAAATCTCAGCACTGGAGCAGATCTTTGGCATATGTCAATGTAGACTTATTGACTAAATTTTATTCTGTATCAGTACAAACCTACCTGAAAATGTACTTTTAGGATTACGCTTTCCACACTGACAGAAAAACAGATCTATCCAACAAAAATTTTCTGGTTTTTTTTCAGACATACTCCACAGTGTACAACTCCTCATTTGCAAGAGTAAAAATGTTTGAACTTTGGTTCACAGGGTGTGGTTGTCTTCATGTTCACAGTAAATTTAAAACAAATACAATAGCCTTATGCCCCCAGATATCACAACTGCCGTTAATTAGTAATCCTGGAAAATCTGCTTAGAGTTAACAACAGGTGATTAGATAAGCAACTAACCAAGAACCTGACACTTGAGGCTGGATTAGCTGAAAGTTTCCCTTACTGGTACTGTTTTTTTTTTTGTTTCTGAAAACACTGTAAATACTTTGGGAATAGTTCAACACAACTATGCAGTACTTCCAGTCCCAGCAGCACCTGTGAAAGAGGGGGCAAAGTATTAACAACAAACATTAACACAAGTAAAATTTTCTAGGAAGTTTTTTGGCATCAGTAATTGTTTTGAAATGAATATCTAAGGTGGAAACCTTTATTTTGGGAAAACCTACTCTCACATTTCTTTTCTTGAAATGAACTGTCTTCCCTCAGAGAAATAACAAAAATGTCAATAAACTAACACAAGATCTTCATGGGTTTTTCAAGATGGGAGTCTTCGTTCTGTTAAAATAAACTATGTCACTTTTTATGCTGCATGAGTCCTCTTCTGACCTTGTAAATTGAGTTTTAGATGTACACTTATCTACAGTCCTCATTTGTAATGCCAAAGGCAATTTAATTGTTCAATACTTTCATTAGTCTGCTATCGATCGGTTCCTTTTCTTCCCTGCTGCACGGAGAAAGCTGCATTTCCTTTTGCTATTTACCATTTAACAAAACTCTCTTACTGTTTCTTTGGCATTTTGATGATGTTTGACGCTGATCTTGCCTAGGGGTACTTAAAGCAACATTTTATTTAAAACAACCTTCTGAGCAATTTTACCTGGCCTGGCAAGTTCTCTTATGCTGAGCCCTTCGTAAATCTCTTCTCCTCCCTGCCTCCCTCTCCTGTTAAACTGAATACTAGTCTGGGAAGAGGGAGATTTTCCTCAGGTGGCTAAAGGCATTCATTGGCTAATATTGTTAGTTAATGAGTGATGGTATGCCCTCTGAGGCTGATCTCCAGCCTATACTGGGAAGCAGTGCACCCCAACCAACTGTGAGTGTCATTAGCTGTGACATTGGAACCTCCAGACTCTCAGAGCAAAGGTTTTTTCAACACCTCAGCCCCCATGCCATGTTGCAGGACTATGTGGATGACCTCTAGTTTCTGCCATCCTCCCTCACTCCACAAAATGAGGGCTCAAAAGCCGCCACAATGAAAGCAAGCCAAGGCAGCATGGCTTGTGACTTGCCAGACTCCAGAGGCTGCACACAGCAAGCATTCAATGCCACAGTGTTTGTAGAATCATAGAATGGCTTAGGTTGGAAGGGACTTTAAAGCCCATCCAGTTCCGACCCCCTGCCATGGGCAGGGTTACCACCTACCAGACCAGGCTGCCCAGGGCCCCATCCAACCTGGCCTTGAACACCTCGAGGGATGGGGCATCCACAGCTTCTCAGGGCAACGTGTTTCAGTGGCTCAACACCCTCTGCTTAAAGAATTTCCTCCTAATATGTAATCTAAATCTCCCCTCTTTTAGTTTAAAACCACTCACCCTTGTTCTATCACTATCTGCCCATGTAAAAAGTCAGTCTTCCTCCTGTTTATAAGCTTCCTTTAAGTACTGGTTGGTTTGTGAAGGGCTAATGTGTCCATCTCCAGCTAATGAAGCAGAAGAAATAACCAGCACTCGTGGAGCAATAGATGAACACCTCCAAGGTATGGCCCCATTGGGCCCTAAATGGCCGCAGACAGTATGAGTTAGGTTTTCACACAAAGATCAACAACTTCTACGCAGGCCACATGGAAATCTGCTGGAAGTGGAAAAGATCAGAACTGAACTAAGTGAAGAAACAAAATCATTGCCTCTCAGAGAGACAATGGGGTAGCTGAAGGCACCAGCTTTCGGGGAACACTGAGCTGAAAGGGACCAGGTTATGCACAGGCAGTAGGTGGCTGAAAAGGAAAATCCGAGGGTATTTACTGAGGCCATTCCCAATTCCTACCCCCAGCAGTGTGCTGCAGACACTGGCTGTGCCCTCCCCCACACAGCCCACTGTCTTTGCACCATCATGCATGCTGCGGGCCCCAGCCCTGCTCGAAGCTGTTGCATCCAGCTTGCCCTGGGAGACATCACGAGATGGCAGATCCTTCACTTCTGCAAGCAGTTTTTCCCCATAAAAGTGCTTTTACTAGTAAGAATGAAGTGCTAATTGCTAATTGAATTCCTCTGGATTAACCTTCCAGGAAGGAGTTTTACTTTATTTTCTCTGATAGACTAAAGAAGTCTTTTATTTTGCACCTGGAAAGATACATACTGCAATCATCATTTGACAGCTGAAATGGACCGAGCAGATTTTATCAGCAATGATTCGTCATTATTATTTCCCATTAGCATTTTTCCTAGGAATCATGTTGAGGCATATTGCAAGGTTCATGCCGATGGTCTTTTAAAAACATTATGTTATTACTCTTCCACATCATCTGGAACTTCTTTGCTGTTAATGGGGAAAAGATTTCTTAGCAAATCCCCTAAAATTAAAGCAGGAATAGATTAGTTACGTCTACTGAACAAAATTTTTTTTCTTGAATATCTTTAACCACCTCCTGAGTTACTGGTGGCATCCTGATAGGCTCCAGGTAGCTTACCCTGTTTCCAAACACAGAAAAAAAATCTGTTTTGAAGATTAAAGTTTTTTTAATTATTCATAGAAATGAAATGGTTGATTAATTATTAATAGTACTCACAGGCATGTGCAACCACTTTAGTAACTAAGTCCCCCTGGTTTTCAGTGCCAGGTGGAACTTTTGGAAGCAGCAAGGGAGCATAAAATCACCTGTCCTGCTGGGCACTGTCAGTAGGGTCTGTGTCACTTTGAGCAGCAGAGCCAGCACAGGTCTCTTTCCTGGGAGTCCAAGCAGAAGTGAAGGGAATCTTGGAGCACAATGTGGTCAGAAGGGAGGAAAAGCCTCAACTGGGGCCAGATGCCTCCTGAAGATGAGGCTTATATTGCTGACCCACAGATAGCATCTGGGGTGCTTGAGGCCCAGCACTGCCAACCAAGGGAATGGATTGTCCCCCCCTGCTCTGTGCTGGTGCAGCCTCACCTTGAGCATTGTGTCCAGGTTTGAGTGCCACAATATTCCATTCATATCTAAAGATCATATTTATCAACATCAAAGGAGAGACAGAATATAGGGACATAAAACTATCAGAGAACACCCAAAGGAGGGCTATGAGGTTGGTGAAGGGTCTAGAGGTCAAAACGTGAGGAGCAGCTGAGGTCCCGTTGTTTGTTCAGGCCAGAGCAGAGGAGACTGAGGGGAGGCCTCATGGCAGCCTACAGCTTCCTCAGGGGAGCAGAGGGGCAGCACTGATCTCTGCTCTCTGGTGACAGCGACAGGGCCCGAGGGAATGGCATGGAGCTGTGCCGGAGGAGGGTCACATTCAGTGTTAGGAAAAGGCTCTTCACCAGAGGGTGGTGGGCACTGGCACAGGCTGCCCAAGGCAGTGGTTGTGGCCCCAAGCTGCTGGAGTTCAAGGAGTACGAGCCTGGATCCAGTGTGAGGACTGATTAAATTAAGAGAACCTACTGGTTGTAGAAGTCCTTTGGGCTTTAACAATTCCATTCATATCTGAAGATCATATTTATCAACATCAAAGGAGAGACAGAACTTTGAATATGCATATCTTTGATAGATCAGACCATTGCTTTAGGCATCAGAAGGAAAATACTGCAAGCGCAGTAAGTCTCAGAAGCACTGTACAGACAGTTTCCTCTGGATTTTTTTTTTTCCGGTCTGTTTCACACATTAGAGAATCTCTACAAGGCTTGTCCAATATTTACGCAACTGTATTAGTTGAACAGTGCACACAGCAATATAAGATTTTTCATTTACTATAGGTATCATGTAATCAAAATACACAGCAGCACAATTTTTGTAATCTTTTACCAACATGGTTTCTCTCCTAAACGTGAAAAGAAAATGAATTTTGCCAGGAGCGCTCTCAGCCCCCTCTGTGAGCAGATGACAGCAAAGACAGAGAAAATGAACAGAACTTCCTAGGAGAAGCCCTATTATCAGAAACATTTTCCCTGCTGCCCGTTCTCCCTGATAGCTTGCTTTATGCCCCTGGAAGATGTGTAAGGTTTAAAATCTGGACAGGAGATGTACCAGGGCCCTGTATACCCGATGGGCAGAGGTGCCTGTCCTGTGAGTGGAGAGAAGATGCCAGGAAGAAGAGCAAGTAGCACCATCCAGCATCTCTGTTAAACAGGGAGGGTGTGGGCAAAGGAGAAGCAGTAGCTGTTTTTCCTGTTGACTTCTAATGTTTCTTTAGTCTGTTCCTCCCACAGAGCGATTAGATCAGCTGAGTCTTTATAAAGTGCTCTGGATGATCAAATTAGCCAAGAAATGATCAGATTACTTCTGCATTGCTTCCATCTTTGCAGTGCCACAAACACGCCTGTTAAAAGGGTTTGCTCTGAGAGTATTCCCACTGTTACCGAATCAATGCCTCCTACTGCAAGAAAAAACACCATCGTGGTGGCAGCCCTGGGCAGCGTGGCAGGAGGCTCCTTCTCCTTTCACATCCCCTCCCAGGCTGGGAGCTGCTGACCAGCTCCTGCCCCTGGACTCTGTGTTGCACAGCTGCAGTCACGCAATAACCCTGGTGTTCAATTGGCTTACAGGATCTAACTGTGAAGAGCATTTGGTCTTCAAACCTTACACTCTGCAGGAAAAATAAAGAAAAATGTACCTTTAGTCTGAGAAAATCTCAGCCGCGTTTCCTGAAAGCAATAACAAGATCAATGTTTGTAATTTGCTGTGGGACAGCAACGATAGCATAAAAGCATTATGTACTCTGAAATATTTATCTAAATAACTGTAAATCAGTAAACAGTTTGGTGGTCACCTATTAAGGCTTTCAAGAAGCAGAGAGAGTATTTTCAAATACTACTTGTTGAAGATTTGCAGCTAAAATGCAGATTTGAGCTCTGACCTTGGAATTATGACAGACTGATGCTTTCCCATCAGTCACAACATCTCAGGAATACTTTGTGTGGGCTAGCTGCAATTATGATAATTTGCAAAACTAAGTGCTGGGTGGAAGTCTTCTGCTCTGAAAATGCTATTTATTTATTTATTTATTTATTTTTTGCATTACATACCTCCCCTAAAGCATGCTAGGAGTTTTGCATGGAGCCTGCAGAGAGCCTGCAGAGTGGGTAGATTGAAAAACTATGAAATCCACAAAGGAATATTCAGATGAAGCCATTTGCTGCATACATGGCTGACTCCCCAGACAAAAATTGTGGCAAAAGACCTCCTATACAAGGGTGGCTGCTGCAGCCAGGAGAGGTCTGAGCTTAGCACAGACAGGTCATGCTCTCCCTGGCTGGCTCCAGCTGAAGCCTGGCTTGTTGGGTGGTGCAACACTAGAAAACTCTTCTGCACACCCTGTCCATCCTGCCTGAAACTGTCAGAAACCCACTGCTCACGGATCTTGGCTACATGGGTCACGTTTGTGACTTAAAGAGGACCATGCCTGTCATACTGTCCTTTCCTGCAAAGCTTCCTCTGTCTCCGGTCATCCTTCTTGTTCTCACAGCAAGTCTGCTTTCGTATTAGATGGTTCTGCTACCTTTTATGCACTGCACTACGCTAAAGAAATACTGGAGCATGAACCCAAGTCATATTTTCCAGAACAGAACTACCTGGCTGTGTTGACCCTGTTCCTCTGCACGTTGCAGGCTTTCAGCCTGGCTGCACAAGTCTCTCATGCCACTGCATCACTGCACCCTCCTGCATGGCGTGTAGTGGCATGGGGCAGCCCTTGCTGCAGTATTTGCCTTTTTGCTAGCATTAGGCGTGACAGGGGCCATCAGCTGTTTCCTAGCATTTGCTTCGTTATTAGTGCTGGATGCTATAACCTTTGTTGCTCAGTAACCAGAAGCACCTGGGGGAGTAGGGTGCATACTGAGGATGAGTTGGGAACATGGCAGAGTGTTGGAGGACACTGACAACAGGAGTAGTGGGGAAGAAATCACAACTGTAACTAAGAGAATATCTTCTTACCTGTGGGACAACAGTCATAATGACAGGATATAGCCATAATCACATAGCCAAAGTCATATGGTCAAAGTCATAATCCAAATAATGAGAACAGCAAAATAATAAACACCAAGTTGGCACATATAAAAGAATATTGTGTACAGACTGCTCTGTGGGGGTCATTTGACTTCCATTATCTTCTTCCTTAACCTAAGAGGTGGGAATGGTCCTACTGAAAGAGTCCACAAAAGTCTTCCCTTCACAAGCTGCAAGTTCCCAGGACACTTATTGTCCAGGAAAGTGATCATAAATAAATAAACAAGCAAATAAATAAAACCCCTAGTTCATACACATGAAGATCTTTTCTCCACCCTCAGAAGAGGAACAGGAACATCTATAGGCAAGCACTGTGAATACCTCCAGCTTGTTTCCACTGAGATCCTGCTCTGGAGCCTGAGTCAGGACTGAAGTCAAAGTTCATTACTTTGGTTCTGCGTTCATCATGGCCCAAAGGGAAAAAAACGTGGCTCAGGCCACATTGAAAGTCAGATCCCAAATCCTTTTAAAACCTGTCACTTTAAATTGGAGTTATCAGTAACGAGAATTAATATATGTCAAGACACATCTACAGCTTTCAGAATCTGTTTTGCTCAAGGACGTCTGTTGCAGTGCTGCATTTCCTCACATTTGGAGTGTTTTCCCTCAGCACCAAGGTGGCTGCAGACAGCTGTGAATGAGAAGGGCGAGGAAGGGGGAGAGCAGGACCTGGGGAGGCTGCAGAGCTGAAAAAGTTGAGCACGTCACTCAGGTGCCACCCAGATGCCAGGCAACACAGGGCATTTCCTCAAGGAGTGGCTTCAGTTGCAGAAGTGCTCTTCAAGGGTGAGCAGCTTCTGAAGCGCAGTCTGCGTGCTTCAGGAGCAGAGCTGCACCATTTTCCCTGGTGCAGACGGGGAGCACAGCACAGAGCAAAGTGTTAAGGGGCTGTCTCTTCTTCTGCTTACTGCACTGTAAATATTAAAGAGCACCCACTTACCCCATACTAGACATCCCTCACCACTGCCTTTTTTACCTCCTGCCCCCTCTCCTTTGGAAATGTAACGTTTCACCCTCTTTAGCAGATGCTTCTCAGTGTGTTCATCACTGACGCCAGCCCTGTCCCTCCTCACCAGCCTCATGTCACATGACCACAATTTCACAGCAAGCAACTGAGAAAACCAGAAAAAATGTATTAATGTCTCTCAGATCATCAAAAGCTCAGCAGCACTGGAGGTGCAATGCCGTAAAAGGGCAAATTGCAGGAGGAGGCCTGCTGGGTTGCTCAGGCTCAACATGAGGCTCACTTCTGGTGCCTCTCCTCACGCTTCCCTGCTGTGGTGCCTGCCCAGTCCACCTCAGCTCTGTGTAAAGGGAGATGGGGCAGAGGCCACGGCCTCACTCTGCACCAAGGCTTCCCCCTCAGGGAGGTCATAGAATCAGAGAATCATTTGAGTTGGAAGGGACCTTGAAAGGCCATCTAGTCCAACCGCCCTACAATGAACAGGGACATCTACAGCTAGATCCAGTGTTCAGAGAGGGTGTTTCCCCTTTGCTTGTTCAGGTCAGGCTACTTGGCTTGACAACCTACTTTTCAGCTAAATATTACATTTAAAATACAAGATTCCCAAATCTACAGATGAATGGTATTCTTAGTTCTCACTAGACCATCCCACGTAGCAGCAATTTGTATTTCAGTCAGGGTAGAAGACGTGGTGTATATCAACAAAGCTACTGGAGGCAGGCTGAGAAAACATAAATGAGCTTCATTTCTGTTGCTTTCAAGTTGCTTCTGTACAATCTCTCCAGTTCTTATTTACTGTAATCAACTTCCATCTAATGGCAATTTGTAAGTAATTGTGCACTGCAGTTCAATATTCACAGCAAAACTGCATCTTTCTGAAACCTAAAGTAAAACATTGCAAATGTTAGATCTACAAATAGAAGATGAAAAGGTCTCAGCCCAGAACACTCATTATGCTGCTCCAGAGAAAGTACAGAGGCAGAACACATGGGCACCAGGAGTGCAAAGCAGCTTTTTACATCGAGATTATTGCAAAGACAAAGAGGTTCAAAACAACTCAAGTGCTCATGCTCTCCCACCCACAAGGGCTGCTGCAGGTTGGGTCGCAGGGCTTCAGCATTGCCACGTACAGCCAGGGGACACTGGGGAGGCTTTCTATGGAAAGCTGTTATTCCTGGTGGCAGTAGATGAGTGTGGCATTAGTCTGGGCTCCGCTAGGCAGAGGTCAATAAAGTCACTCAGGTCCTCACGCTTGTGGCCTCTCCTCAATCATGCTTGAACAGCTCATTAACCTTGGTTTGGCTGTTCTCATAGCACAACCCTGAACTGATAAGGGCCTTCCTTGCAACAAGAATGATGTGTTTGTGTTTGTAAAGAGCCGTGTAAATTTATGGTGCTACCTAAGTGCTGAACAATAATAAACATAGCAAAGGTCGGTGCAGCTGCCAGCCTCAGCATGGCTGCAAGAGATAAGCCTGGCATGATAAAGCTGTTTGTGTTACACAGAGATAGCAGGAGCCAGCCAGGCACACCCCGTGAGATGCTGTTCTAGGAAGAAATGGAGCAGCCGATGTGAACACAGCCACTTACAGGGGCTGAGCAGCACGGACACATCTAGGCTGTGGCTGCGCTTCAGGAAAGGCCTTCTCCCTGCAGCAGTTGTCACTGCTGGAGGCTGTAATCGACCCAGTTGGTTTAAGTTCTTGGGGCGGGCTGTGACCCAGTTGTTCTCTGCCTCCACCTAAAAGGTATTTAATATCTGTGTAGTCCTTATCCGGAGCACAGGCCTTCCTTGGCATTTAGGAGATGACTGGGGAGAGCACTCTTTGTGATAAGCCTGGAGCAACACTGATTAAATTTTGAATTAACCTTTCTTATCAGGCAGATCAGCTGTTGCCTCTGTCCTAGTCTGCTGAACGGGCTCCTTTTCTTTGCAGCCAACAGTGTTTTAAAGCTCCTTTAACACCCCAAATACCCAGATCCTTGCACAAACAAACCAACAAAGCTGGTTTGTGTGAAGTCAAATTTGCCACAGAGGACTGCATGCTCTGCAGCTGAGAGGCGTGTATGAAAGCTGCTTTGGAATAGCTAAGCCCGTTTAAGTTCATTAAAAGGCTTCACAATTAAATTTGCATGCAGACAGTGCCTGTTCCTTCCCTCCTGAGTAGTGACTGGCCCGGCTGTCTGGAGAACATCAAGGTCACGTTTCACTGCCTCAGTCTCAGTCACATCAGCCTCCACCAGCTTTGTGGAGGCAACCCTGACTGCTCCCAAGTGCTGTGTTCCCACAAACCAGCCTCCTGATGGCAAAGGCAATGCAGGTGCACCTGGGCACCAAGCCTGCCTCAGAGAAGGCTTGTTGGCCACTCCGCCAGTGGAACCCTTGAGATCTTTGGCTGCACCAAGTGAACCCATGGAGGCCATAGGTCTGGGCCTGGGCAAGGCCTAGGGAGGTGGCAGGACCTGGGCGCCTTTGGGAATGGGATCTTTTCCAGCCAGGCTGTTGGAAGAGGGCACTGTGGCTAAAGCAGCTTGGTGGGAAGGTGACAGGGAAAATTCAAAGCAAGCAGAGCATGGAGAAGAAAAAGGCCAGATGTTGACTCTCATGGTGCCTTCAGCAATCACTGCTTCTCGTTAAAGGGCTAATGATGCCAGAAGTGTTACGTGGCAGCTCTCTGCCTCAAGAAACAGAACCTAAATGAGCTCTGCCATGCAGATATAGGGTCCAAACAGTCTTTGGGTGCAGAGGATCCTTACTGAAACGGACAGCTGCTGCGGATGGATAAATTGCCAAGGATTTGTCTGTCAGAGTTAGAAAAATCATGTCTTCTCACAGCCACACAGAAATCCCCTTGGTTAGGCAGGCATTTCTGTCTGCTTTCAAATATGGGCCAGTGCCATGTGTAACAGCAGCTGTGTGTTCCCAAAACACTTCCTTGCAATTAAGTTGCAGGGACACAAAATCAGCCAGCCCAGCTCGCTTCTCCCTCCCTCTGCTCCAGCCCCAGGGAGCTGCGATGTGCTGACACCAGCCGCAGCAGCAATGAGGAGCCTGAGGCTCTAATCGGTCTGATTGAACCTTGCTGCCCAACTCCTGGCACAGGGCAGGGACACCCTTCTTTCCTGAAAGTCATTCAGGGGAACACTGAGCAGGTGTTCCTTTCTGGCTATTCATAGTAGGCTATTCCAGGTTTCATTCAGGGGGAAAAGAACAAACACCATTTTAGACTGAAAAACACTGTTGAGTAAGAAAAGTTCAGTGACACAGACTGTATTCAATAAAATCTGCAATTTTTAAAATTTGTTTCCGTAAGGAAAAGACATCTTTTTTTTTTGTTTTTCCTTCAGAAATAAGACTAATCCACCTTGACATATCCATTATGTGTCAGAAAGCAGTTTATGCTCTCTGTAAGGTAAGCACTATTCCCTTCAATCTCTCAAATGCCCTTTGTCCCCCTGCATTGCACGTCCTGCTGCTCCAAGTGGGTGCCAGCAGACATGTAGGGCTGGCTGCCAAATGCTTGCCATACTGACAATTCATGCAGCAAAATAATGCTTATGTTTTGTGGAGTGAGCTCTCCTGATAGCCCTGGGAGAGCAGCTCTCTCTTGGTTTGGGCTTCCAGGAGAATGACTGACTGCAAGATGATGGATGAGGAGGAGCACAGGCTGGGAGCTGCCAGCAGTAACAGAGGTGGCCCAGAGCTAAGAGCCTTGGGTGAGCTGAGAGCAGCAGAAGAGAAAGGGAAATAAAACTTCTGAGTGTACATGGCCTCAGAGTCTTAGTTCATTGCTGAAGGCTGGCTCTTGTGCCAGTGGAACAAATATAGGATCTTAGCTGGCCGGAGGTATGACCGGATTAGATGTTTGGTGTTTCTTTTCCCACTGTAGGAGACAATAATACTCACCTTTGCCTTTTTAGTCACTTCTGTATTTTTTTTCTGTACTTCTAAGAGATCTTTCAAGAGCCTTTTCTTTTAACAAGGTCAGAAATATGCAGGGGTGGAATGTGGATCCTTCTTGATCTCCATTCTCTGTTCCCTTCTTTTTCAGATTGACATACAAAGTGATTTTGGTTTTTGTTTATTTTTAATTGTTATGATAGAATGCTTGCAGTAGGACAGAATGGTGCTGGAGCTTGCTCGTTCACATGGCTTAAAGTGCAGATTGCCACAAAATTAGGGCCACAAAAGTGATTCAAGTGATAGAGCACCTGCACTATGAGGACAGGCTGAGAGAGCTGAGGCTGTTCAGCCTGGAGAAGAGAAGGATCGGGGGAAACCTGATAGCAGCCTTTCAGTATCTGAAGGGGAGCTACAAGAAAGAAGGGGACAGGCTCTTTAGCAGGGTCTGTGGTGATAGGACAAGGGGAAATGGTGTCAAATTAAAAGAGGGGAGATTTAGACTGGCTATAAGGAAAACATTTTTTCTACTCAGAGTGGTGAAGCACTGGAACAAGTTGCCCAGAGAGGCAGTGGAAGCCCCATCCCTGGAGACATTGAAGGTCAGGCTGGACGGGGCTCTGAGCAACCTGATCTAGCTGTAGCGTCCATTCAAGGTCATTGCAGTGGAGTTGGACCAGGTGGCCTTTGAAGGTCCCTTCCAACTCTAAGGATTCTATGATTCTGTGATTGTGCAGGAGCAGGGATGTGGTGGTGGAGGTGTTAAATTTCTTTCAGTAAACTGGATAAAAGATTATTAATCCTCCAGCTGCTCAGAAATGTTGTCAGAACATGCAGTTTTAGCAGAAGAGAGAAAAGAAAGTGTGTGCTTGCAAGAATGCTTGTAGCTTTTCTCCTCAAATTCTTCAGGCAAGGAAATATTACATGTCTAATGAGGTGGCAATTACAAAAGCAACAGCCTTTATCAGTCCCTTTGGCAATAAGGATAATTCTACGTGATTTTCATCCCATCTTTTGCAGATTCCATTGAAATTCAAGATGAATTTCTGAAGTCTTTCCAATAGCCTCAGGGGAAGCGCCTCATGTCCACTGGCATGATGGCTGGGATGAATCCCATCAACACCTCTGTGAGAGGCTCATGTTTAACGGCCTCTTGAGAGGTAATAATGCTGCCACTGCAGATACAATTCATGGGATGCACTACTAAAGTGATGTGAAAAAATACTCCTAGGCTTTGCAAATTGTTACGCTGCAGCTTTCAGCTGGGATGGGGAGGGGTTCATTTGCACTTCAAAAACTGAAGTGTGCCCTTGGATGCATTTGCAGAGTTCCTTCAGAAGCTAATAAGGACCATGAAATTTAAGAAGATACAATTTAGCTTAACTGTGTCCTTCTAACTATACTATTTATACGGCTAATCTGTTTCATTGTGCTAACCCAGTTTTTCAAATGAGTTTCTGAATCCTCAAACTGAGACATCCCAAGGAGAAGAGGATGTCTGGCAGCATCTCCAAAAATCTCTTAAAATAATGAATTAGATGTCAACAAAGTAAACAATCCCCAAATCTCCAGATTCTTCCAAGATTGGGAAGAGGGCTTATGTCTCCGACAGACTTTTTTTTTTTTTTTTTTTACAGCAAAGCTGCTGTATTCAATAAAAGATTAACTCTACCTAGAAACCATCAAACTGTCTTGTCATGCCTAGGAGTAAGCTGCTTTTTTTTTTTTTTTTTTTTTTTTTTTTTCTTATGACACTTATTTCTAAAATGCTCCAGATTCTAAGTCACCAGTTTTGTGTGGAGTGAAACTGAAGGAAGGTTTACTCTTTTCTAAAACCAATGTTTTGACCCCTTCCTTGTTAGCAGACTGGCAAGATTCAACATCAATACAAGTCTAAAATAAGTTCAGATCAATAAAAAGAGCGATGTAAAGTGGTGACTGAAGTATTTCTTTTTCATTTTGACACTTTTGATATGATGAAGTGATGTAGGGCAGCCATCAGATATCCCAAACTCCTGGAACCACGTGGCAGGTTGTACCCAGCTGTAAAACAGGGAGAATGGGTTTCTCTTCTACAGAGAATTAATTCCGGTGAAGGATTTTTGAAAGCAGCAGCAGGTCTAACTTTACTGAAAACAGTTATAGGTTCTTCTTCAATGAATCCATCTCAAGAAAATTGGCTTATGTTGGCATGCTAAATACACCAAGGTCAGTTCAGCTTTGTCTACAATAATTAAATAGAAAAGTCTACATCAAAAGAAATCGATGTGTTGAGCTGATACAAACCGAGAGTGCAGGAACATGCCAAAGCAGAACCACAGTGTTTGCGTGTTTTGTCCTGCCTTGTTCTTGAAACAGACGTAGTGACGCTGGCATGGGTGCTACAGAGGCTCCTGTAGTGCATGGAGGAATTGCAAAACAAGGGGCAGAAACAGGAGCATGAACTCTTTTTCCTTTGTTTTTGAAACAGATTAGATCAGAGAAAACATTTGGAAACCAACTCTTGTTGTTGCTTTCTTTTAGACATTTTTTTACTACAATGATTATGCACCATTCATTCCTTTCCTTCCCCTCTGCCTTTCTCTGCCTTGGTTACTGGGGGGCTGAAAAGCTTCTGCTGCCAAAATCTTATAATGAAGGGGATGCAGAACAACTCTTGCAGCCTTCCAGGTGGCATGGGAAAGTGGAAAGAAACAAAGAAAACCCTCAAGTAATGGTTTCTAAAGTCTAGCCAGAAATAAAAGTGCTTGGATGCTTAAGCAGCCTCCCTGGCTGCTGGTCACCGAAGCTGGCTGCACCTTCCCATTTGTATTGGCTGGAAGTGAGTTGTCTTTGCTGTGATTTGGCATCTCCTTCCCCTTAAGTACAAGGACTATCACTGAGACTGCATGCCTGTATTCTTTCCCAGAAAAAAACTGTGATGCTGAGGATCAGAGTAAGATTTTGAGCATGGCCCTGATGGGCTTTGCCTTGCACCACTTTAAAGCCTGAGACAGATGAATGTGATGGCAATGATGACATGAGAATTTCTGAGTTGGAAATAAAATAACAAATTTTCAGCATCTCTACTTCTAAATAACCTCAGGTCATCTGATGTATGCCAGGGAAGTCAGAAAATATGCACTAAAGAAAAAAAATGGGATTTCTGGGTATTAAACCTGTATAATAGCAAATACTTTATTTACGGGAACATAATGGGAGAGGAAAGGTTTTTTTATTTTTTTTTAGTCGAGTCAAATACTCACTCTTGTTGAGGATGAATGAGAATCTGTGCCAAAGTGTAGATGAGCAGGTGTGGCATGTATTGCTGAAAATGTCTCAGATGGGAAAAATGCTTCTCATTTATACTGCTTCTCATTTATAAATGCTACTCATTTATATCTGATCATTGATTATTGGAATTTCAGAAGCAGCAATAAGCCCCACAATAGGTCTTGGCTTCCCAGGGCTCATTCGTACTCATATACCCACGAAAGCATTGTGTCTGCCCAGGGCAGCCTGCCAGCTCAGCCCATGGTCATGCAATCGACTCACAGTGGTTTTCTCTGTGTAAAGTCAATAGCATTTTTTCGGCTCTATAAAGCTCTGGAGGCTAAAGGTACACGCATTATTCTAAAAAGAGGAACAGTAGTGGCAGTCGAAATATACAGGATACGTAATACAGCATTTGACAGAAAAACACGAGTCCAGCATGAACCTGGTGGAACTTGATGCTGCTAGACTGAAGCCTAACCATAAATTGTCGTTAGTAGCATGGAAGGGAAATCATGATACTTTTTGTCAAAGCCGGTGAGAGAAGTCTAGCCAGTTCACATCCATCTCTCAAATAGATGCACTGAAGTTATTGCTTTTTTCCTAAGAGAACAGTTTTCTAGATAATCCAAATGCTAAACTCACTGATTAACTATTGTCTTGCCAAAATACTCATTCACATTTATTTAGACTAGTATATTAGTATTCAGTATTGCATATCAGTGAAGAGATAAAAAATCTATACATATAAAAATGTGAACAAGAGCTTATTCTGTTAGAGGAAAACAATATGGGATATGACTTCTAATGAAGTCACACTGTGAAGTTGTCCCTTCAGTGGTGTTGCTGACTGATAGCTCCTTCCTGGAAGAAGGAACCCTGTCACCTTCCAGGGTTCCCATCAGTATCTGCAGCCATGGAAACCATAACAACGTCTCCTGAAAAAATATTATCTATTTTTATCTGTTATCTATTTATTATCCTGAGCTACAGGATTATTGAACAATTTCAGGTGGAGGGAGCCCTGGAGCAGTGCAGCTTAGATCAGGTTGTTCAGGGCCATGTGTCATCTAGTTGCAAATACCTGCAAGAACAGAGGATTCTGTTCTCTGCAACAGATTAATTGACCATCTGAATCCAAAGAGATGGTCTGTGTTATTAATAATTCTGTGTTATTGTATACCTTTTGCCCTCAGCACCCTCTGCTGCACCCTGCCTGGTCCCATGGCCTTGTCTAGGTGAAGCACATCAATACATCAATTTGTTTTACCTTTCCTCGGTGGTCCTGTAGCCCAGTACTTGGACAAGTCAATGTGTACTGTTGGCACCTCAGAGCTCCTTCATTGTTCTCCGCTCCCCTCCCCAGTCTGGTAGTAGATATGTGGCATAAGGTGCAACGATGTCAAGGCACTGGGAATCATCTGGCAGCAGCTGGGCTTGGACCTGGCCTTGCCACTTCCCTCCTCACGCTCCTGTGCCAAACTGGGCGGTTTCAGCTCGTAGACTGTGTGCAAAGGGAGGGTGCTGCTGCCTGAACTGGGAAATGTTTTCCCAGGCTGTGAGAAAAAGTAATTTTGTTTTTAGTTTCTTATTATCGTAATTTACTCCTCTGCCTCTCTGCAGTGCAGGTTTGTGAAGTCCATCGCAGTTTTGACCTTGATGTGATCCGACATGCTCTGGCTAGGAGGAACAGCTCCTCCTCAGAAACATCAGTTTCTGTTGCTAGCAACATTTGGCTGCTGTAGGAAATAAATCCATTGTTGTTGCAGACCGCTCTCTTACTGAATAAAATAAAAATAAAGGAAATCAAGGCAATAGATATAAGAAATCCCACTGTGCTTTAATAATCCTGTGGCTCAGAAGAGCCACCTGGATCTTTTGATTAAAATACTGATAAGCCTGGTGAATTAACTCTGTGATAGTACAGCATTGCCTTTGAGCATTTAGCTTGCCTGCTATGTCTGGTGTATTTACAGTGGGCTTATCCCCAGACTTACAAATGAAACAGAATTCCCTGGGGCAGTGTGTGTGTGTGATTTTTTTAAAATGAGAGATGCTGAAAGGGGTGAGAACAACCGGCTGCACCTATAGACTGGGGAGACATACAGGGCTCTTATTTACATTTCCAGGTGTGAGCAGCTTGCAGCCGGCAAGGCCAGAGGGGCCCTTGTTGGCTGGCATCCCTGGCTATGTGTTATGAATACAGCGATGGAAGAAGCTTTAGTACATGCAAAACGTGAATAGATACCAGCCTGAAACCCCTGCTGGTGTCTCCAGTACAGTAAAGCCAGCTTCTCAGGGGAAGGCTGGACCCTGTCCAAGCCAGGCTTCAATAACATGGGAAATGGAAGGAACGGATAAGAAAGAAAACAGTGCCAAGAGCAGACTGTAGAAGACAGATCATCAGATAGTGTAAATTCTGCTGGTACCATAGATGTTAATGGCTCATCAGGACATTTTCCTCCCTCAGACGCAACCAGAACAGAATACTGGTTCTTTTTCAATAAATTCTTGCTTATGGCAGGCTACATTCAATCACAGAGCTGAATGATAATGTAGAAGTGGAGCTGAAAGTTTCCTAGGGAAAAAACGCCCTATTTTTGATGGACCTCATTTCCATACAGGCAGTCCATAAGCTATTCCATTTTTGTGGCCTAGGCCAGAGCAAAGAAGCAAAACAAGATACAAGATATTCTTGATCATCATTAGCCCAATTACTCCTGGATGCATTGTTGAAAATGACCTTAGATCTTACATAGGATATGAAAAGTTCAAGGGAAAAAAGCCTTCCAAATTATCACTACCGGGTCCTCTCGTCTCCCATCTTTTGCTCCTCCCTTCCACCCTCCCCCCCAAAAATAATCAGAAAAATCAGAGATTTCTAGTGCTTGTGTTCCCACCTGTACTGTCATAAATATCCCATTACTTTAAAAGACCTAGAAATTAGAGTTGCAGCTTCAGGAGCAGACCCATCATTGCGCCATACACATCAGATGGTTCAAAATGCATCAGTCAGTGTGTCTGGCAGCACGAGGCAGTTGTCAAGGCCAAGGTGTTGCTTGTCTTCTTGTTCTGGTTTCAGCAGGCAGGCCTGGAAACCCCACACAGCCTTTCGCTCACCCCCCCCTCCTCCCAGCTGGGATGGGGGAGAGAATCCAGAAATAAGGTAGAACTCGGGGGTTGAGATAAAAAGTATTTACTAACAGAAAGAGGAAAATAGAGTAAAATAACAGTAATGATAATTATATACAAAACAAGTGATTGTACAAAGCAATCGCTCACCGACCGCGACCGATGCTCAGCCAATCCCCAAGCAAACGGGCCCTCCCCGCTCACTTCCCTTCCTTATATTACATGATGTCATATGGTATGGAATATCACTTTGGTCAGTTTGTGTCAGCTGCCCCATTCTTGTCCCCTCCTAGCTCCCTGCGGCCCCCCCCAGCCTCTTTACTCTCCTGGCAGAGACATACAAATGTCCTTGGTTCTGTTCAGCGCTGCCGGGTGTTATCAGCCATGTTTTCTTTCTAGAACCAAAACACAGCTTTGTAGCAGACACTGAGAGAAAATTTCAGTTAGAAACTAAGACACTTCTCCATTTGAATTTTTGACATCTGAATGGGTGACCAAAAACCAAAATTTGGTGCAGGGCACTCATGGCAATGGCTTCATGTAAGGAAAGGAAGCTCTTTGGTGCCTCAGTGTACCCATCTTCATGCACAGCTTGGGAAATCTTGCTGCTTCACAGCTCTATTGTAGGAACTGACGTATATGAAGTATTTGTACATTTCTGGATGTAAAGTGCCATTGGTGAGACATTTCTTCAAAGTATTCTCAGTCAGTGCTCATCCTTTTTTCTGATGACATGCCTCTGCAGAGCATCCCCCGCTGTGTACTACTCAGCTTTCTGGTTCAGACAAATGCCATGCACCTGAGGAAGGAGATGCCGTTCAATTTGCTGTTTTTGTTTTCTCCCTCCTGAATTTTCAGTTGGCTTGGGGCACTTCAAGGTTACCCACAGTTACACAAACAAGGAGCTGTGCTTTGCATCAGGAACTTCTGAAGCTCAGCATTCAGAAAATACAGATAAGCCAATACAAAAATCAAAAAGAAAAGCCTTTAGAAAGGTCAATAAACTGCTTTTTGGCATCTAGGAGTAGAATTTCAACCATGACTATTTTTTCTCCATGAATTATTAACATGTGCCATAAAAATGCTATCCGCAGAGGACAAATAGGACATTCTGAGAGAATTTTGGAGTTTGATATTTTCAGCTAGAAACCAGAAAGAGACATCTTCTTCAAAGACCCAGTTATTAACCTATGGCCAACCATAAAGGCAGTGAAACAGTTTTACTCTCTTGCTGCTACCTCAAAATCCAACAGAGGTAGAGGCTGCATCATGTCTGCCCTCTACGAACTAGTGGCCTTACCATCATAACCAAGAAACTAAGACTCGGGGAATTAATCCTTATGCTTCATTATATAACATCTTCTCCTGAAAACTATTTTCTAAGATACTGAAAGAATACAGCTCTGCCAGAGAACAGTGTTTTTATTTTTACAAATTTAATTCTTGCCATAAATACTTCTGAGGAAAAAAAAAAAA
>WBMW01005029.1:1377351-1457397 GCA_013396635.1 Penelope pileata
AAAAAAAAAAAAGTGCCTTTCCTGAAAATCATTTCAAGAAATGATTTTCAAATTCAACAGCAGTGGTCCTGCCTGGCCTTGTCATTTTCTAATAGGCTGAATGACATAGCCATTAGCTTCATCTTGGTACAGATACTGGTTTAAAGAGTTCATCTGCAGAGGACTTATGTGTTCTGTAATGTTTCCAGGTTTGCCTGACTCTAGGGCAATGTGGGAGGAATATAGGAATATTGCCAGGGCATACAGGGATGTGGCAAGGAGTGCTAAGGCCCACTTGGAATCACATCTGGTGAGGGAGGTCAAGGACAACAAGAAAGGCTTCTTAAAGTGTGTCAATAGCAAAAGGAAGACTAGGGAAAACATAGGCCCACTGCTGACTGACATGGGTGCCCTGGTAGTGGAGGACACTGAGAAGGTGGAGTTACTGAATGCCTTCTTTGCTTCAGATTTTACTGCTAAACTGCCTCTCGGGAATCCCAGACCCTGGAGATAAGAGAGAGATTCTGAGGAAAGAAAGACTTCCCCTCGGTCAAGGAGAATCTGATCAGAGATCATCTAGGCAAACTCGATGAGCACAAATCCATGGGCCCTGATGGGATGCACTCATGAGTGCTGAGGGAGCTGGCAGAAGTGATTGTCAAGCCACTCTCTATTGTCTTTGAAAGGTCACAGAGAATGGGAGATGTGCCTGAGGACTGAAGGAAAGCCAATGTCACTCCAGTCTTCAAAAAGGGCAAGAAGGAGGAATCAGGAAACTACAAACCAGTCGGCCTCAGCTCCGCCCCTGGGAAGGTGATGAAGCAGCTTATTCCGGATGTCAACTCCAAGCAAGTGGAAGAAAATAAAGTTATCAGGAGTAATCAGCAACGATTCACCAAGAAGAAATCATGTTTGACCAATCTGGTAGCCTCATATACCATGACCAGATGGGTAGATGAGGGGAGAGCACTGGATGTTTTGTACCTTGACCTCAGCAAGGCTTTTGACACTGCCTCCCACAACATCCTCATAGGTAGGCTTAGGAAGTGTGTGATTGACAAGTGAACAGTGAGGTGGATCGAGAAATGGCTGACTAGCAGAGCTCAGAGGATTGTGATCAGTGGTGCAGAGTCTAGTTGGAGATCTGCAGCTAGCAGTGTTCACAAGGGGTCGGTGCTGGGCCTGGTCTTGTTTAACATCTTCATCAATGGCCTGGATGAAGAGATGGAACACACCCTCAGTAAGTTTGCTGATGATACAAAGCTGGGAGGAGTGGCTGACACACCAGCAGGCTGTGCTGCCACTCAGCGAGACCTGGACAGGCTGGAGAGATGGGCAGAGAGGAACCTTATGAGGTTCAACAAGGTCAAGTGTAGAGTCCTGCACCTGGGGAGGAATAACTGCATGCATCAGTACAGATTGGGGGATGGCCTGCTGGAGAGGAGCTCTGCAGAGAAGGATCTGGGTGTTCTGGTGGACAACAAGTTGGCTGTGAGCCAACAGTGTGCCCGTGTGGCCAAGAAGGCCAATGGTATCCTGGGGTGCATTAAAAAGAGCGTGCCTAGCAGGTTGAGGGAGGTGATCCTCCCGCTCTACTCTGCCCTGGTGAGGTCATATTCAGAGTACTGTATTCAGTTCTGGGCTCCCCAGTTCAAGAAAGACAGGGAATTATTGGAGAGAGTCCAGTGAGGGGCCATAAAGATCATTAGGGGCCTGGAGCATCTCCCTTACAAGGAAAGACTGAGAGGGCTAGGACTGTTCAGCGTGAGGAAGACAATACTGAGAAGGAATCTTATCAATGGTTATAAATATCTAATGGGCAGGAGTCAAGTTGATTGGGCAAGGCTCTTTTCAACAGTGACCAGTGACAGAACGAGGGGCAATAGGCACAAATACAAATTTCCACATGAACATGAGGGAAAACTTCTTTACTTTGAGGGTGTTAGAGCACTGGAACAGTCTGTCTAGAGAGGTTGTGGAGTCTCCTTCTTTGGAGCTATTCAGAACCTGCCTGGACACTTCCCTGTGCGATCTACTGTAAGGAGCCTTTCTTAGCAGGAGGATTGGACAAAGTGACCTCTGTCCCTTCCAACCCCTACAATTCTGTGATTTTGTGATATAAATAGTTCTAAGATTAACCCCGAGTACTTTAGGAGAGAGTGAGTCCTTGTTCCAGCACATGAAGGATTCTGTCCCCCACAAATAACCCCATAAATTTTCCCCTAACTTACACTGCCTAGGAGCAATCTGGCTTCCCAAGGATGCAGATTTCTGAGCTCCAAGTTAAAGGAAGTCCTAACTTAGACTGAATAACACATTGAGGACCAGAAAGAAAGAGAACAAAAATATTGTCTCGACAGCTCTTTTCCTCCATCTGTAAAATCCATTTTCTCCAAATTCCAGCACTGTCTTCAGTTCTCTAGGCTATTGATTTTCCAGCACCAATCAGTACCTTTCCCTTCCAGAGAATTACACTTCAGAAGAGTGAAAAGATGGGCTGTAATTGAAGGCAGCTGCCTTCATAACCCCTCAGGTGCTGCAGACTTCAGCCAGCTTCCTGGATTAGATATTAGATTTTAGAGGAGCTGTACCGCTATGAAGAGTGTAGATGTGGATATTTGGTGAGGCCATTAGTTCTCTTTTCCCACAGGGCTGAGCCCTAAATTTGCCATCAGTTACAGAACCACTCCTGAGGTACACCACAGGATTCAGTCTGCAAAAGGTGTGAAAAAGCTTTGGATCAGCACTGTGCCAGCCCTCTTCCTTGCTCATATTCCAGTGTAATAATGTCCCCAAATGGGAGACTGGAAGCTTTGGACTGCTAAAGTCAAACAGCAGACAAAGGCCCAGCCCTGAAATGAATGATGGCCTACAGGCCCATCTAAGGGCACATGGAACAAATTTCCTCATGTAACACCATCAGTCACACTCCTAGTGGCATTCCAAGTCCTACTAAATTCATGAAAAATTCCTAGGCTTTGCACTTTTCTTTATAACCTTTAGAGAAGCTATAACTTAACGCAAACTCTACTGATAGAGAAAAGCAAAACTTTTGGCACCTAAGATACACTTGGGGCAGCTTTCCACCACCTGCACATGGCAGAGGGCACCCCCAAACTGTGGTGGGGGCTGCCTGCTCTGGGCCCTCATGGGCTCAGTACCCTAGAAGAGGTCTGAGGGAAACACCTTTATAATCTTGTACATGGAATAATTGTGGTTGGGTTTCCCATGACGGCAACACACATACACACACACAAAATAAAAAAAAAAAAAAAAGAAGCCTAAGAGAAAAGAGGAGGGTATGAGTTTGGACATGGCCAGGCATCTGGTCTGCCCAGGGCCTTATGGTTAGTGTCAGAAGATGTGTGGATGGCAGAAGGCTTTGAGGCTATGTAAGGAGAAAACCATAGTTGCTGAGAGCCAAGGGTCTGTCCTCCTTTCAGGGCAGGGGCTGGTTCCCATCCCAACCCAGCTGAGGAGTGCTGGGAGGACACAAAACTGATTCTCTTCTAGGGCTGCAGAGATAGTGCAGGTATGTGGTTGTGTTAGGCCAGGCCTTTCTGTTGCTGCAGGTCTCTGCAGGCTGTGACTGAGCTATGTCTAATGGTGGCTTGGGGGTTTTGGTAGGAAGTGGAAAGTGTTTCCAGAAGGCACTGGGCATCTGCTTCTTCAGGATAAAGGGAACAATGAAGGTGTCTGGTATTCTGAGACCCAAAGATTATTGTCATAACATTAGTCAAACAAAAAGTCAAAAGCGCATACCTTCATATTTTTCACACTCTTCTGAATCAAGTGATTTTAGAATAGTTATAACTGATGAGTATATCAAGTAGAAAAATAACACATCTGTGTGTTGTACAGGCTGAACATACTGTGGATGTAATTAAAAGCTCAGCTCCTGCTGCGTAAGTGATTGTGATACAAGCAGTATTAGAGCAGTTAGCAGAGGTGCCAGGGCAGGGGATTTCTAAAGGCTTTTGCTGTATTCTTGTCAGGAATAACAACAGGAGTGGGACAACACGCTGAGTCAAGATAGCTCTGCACTGAGCTGTGCTGGTGGAGAAGAGAAGGTGGCCAGATGCAAGGCTGATGCCCATGGCCTCTTGTGGGGAACAGGGAGAAAGTGTTTTCAAGAGAGGGTTTGGGAGCACACAGAGTAGGGGGCTGTCTAGACCAGTGGCCTCCAAAGAGGATTGTGCACAGAGGAGGGATTTCACAGGACAAGCCATTGGGGTGCGGGAAGAAAACAATTTTTATACAATTAATAAATAGAAATAAACTATTTATTTCACCTTCTTCTCATCCTCTTTTAAATTTATTTTTGATATATTTTATAACGTTCATATTATAAATTATAGATACGTACCACTGTACCAATATGAGTAAATAGGAGTATATTGGGGGCGCATGCTCCAAAAATTTTACTGATGGGGATGTAGAATCAAAAACGTTTGGACGCCAGTGGTCTAAAATTCTTAAAAAAATGGTCTAGGGAAGGAAGGTCTTAAATTCCAGTCTCTCAGCCATAACATGGTCCCTAACACAATAACACCACATAAGAAGCTGATGTGAGACTGAAACCCATGTCCTCATTCAAGTCCTAGTTCGCTGCCATGTCTACCATTATCACTCTGTTTCCAGTCAAGATATCAGCTCTGTTTCACTGCATGTGGAAATTTACAAATGACCTGAAGAAAGGGCATCATTTGGGGCTGGGTTCAGCTGCCCCATAAGGCCTTCCCCATCATTGCTCCTGGCTGGCTGCTCTGCCCCTCATGTGTGGAAAAAGCCTGGTAGCAAGCATAAAGTATGAGGCTGCTGTGATAGCGTGAGCAGAATCCATATTTTACAACAAATATTACAGAAATAGGCATAAGTATTGCTGCTGACAAGTCTATACTATCTGCAAATGGTGTTGCAATGGGTCATTAGCTGTGTGATTTACACCCTCTGAAAACTGCATCTGGTGCCGAAGGGACTCTGTGCCTTTGTGTGAGGAAAGCAGGAAAAACAAAAACAAGAACAAAAGCCACACGTCAAAACTTGAAGGACACTTGAGAAAACTTTCAGCTAACACCTGAGATTAAAAATTGATAAATGTATCACCAGGGGGAGCAGAGGCTGTTCTCAGCTGGGGGACTGATGCACATGTGGAGGGAGTGGTGGGGAGGGGAGCTCAGCCACTGGGACTGCTCTGCGCATCAGTGAGACATAATCAAAGCCTTCTCAACTCCACAGCAACAGTGGGAAAGCAACCACTTCGGGTTTAAGTTTGTGTGGATATCCATGGTAGCGGGGCTCCATTATGACGTGCTGAATGCAGCATTACGGTGTTCTGTCTTGCTGGCTCCTCCACTGCCATTAATAATTCCTCCATCTCTCCCCACAGCAGTATTGAGACGATTTATTTAGTTGACTGCGGTGTGTCATTCTCTGTCAGTAATTCTCTCCCAAATCAGAAAACTAACTGCAGACTTTCACATCCATCAGCCCAATATTTATGTCTCTCTGAAATACATTTTCACACTTTTCCTCATGAAAGCTTTTTGCTTTTCTGCTTTTCAGGTGGAAAAAACTGAGGGCAATTCCAGTAACTTAGGTTAAATTAAGCCAGCTATCTCTAGTTCATGAGCTTGACTTGCGTATTGTTTACTCCACATTGCGCTCCTCACTCCACAACTGCTGCTGCCACGCGTGTATCTCATTTTTAATTTTGTTTTCAGATGGATCTCCACATGGAGATTCATTTCACTCCTCTCTCATTCCCCCCTCCCCAGCAGATGAAATGCAGATGAACTTCAGCACCTGATTTATGCATCATATTCTCTCTGCGGAGCCAGAAAACTGTAGTCACATTTGTGAATCTCTGAAGATGATACAGGAGAACTAAAATTATGCTGCCCAATTCCTTAGGACTTAAATCTTTAGTCACCATGTTTAAGTTGAGAATGAAAAAGTTTTTACCTGGCTTTCTTTTGTTCGTAATAAAAGTCACAGGAACACCTCACAGTCACGTCTAGAAAAATTAAAATTAAGGCTTTTCGGAGGAAGTAGATGATGCTTACAGTACAAAAATAGACTGTTTCTAGTCAGCAAGATTAAAGGAAAGAAAAGCTCAGCAAGAATGAGGTTGCATTGCAGAGTTATCTCTATCTAGGCAGCAGACTAATTTCCATAAACTAAAGAAAAAATCTTTTCTCATCACTGCCTTGTAGGTCAAAGACTCATTTTGAAATTCCTTTATCTTCTCATTCTTTTCCTTAATTCCCTCACTGCCTACTCTTCTGTGCTTTATTTGAGAACTGAAGAACAGCGAAGTGTGGAAAAAATGACTGTGATTTTATAGTATTTTTTGTTGTCTATATAATAGTGCATTTTGCAGGAACAAATTTAACAGAGGAGGAGGGGGAAAATGTCTACTGCAAGCCATGCTCTGCAAGGATGTTATCATCCCCTGGCCATTTAAAAATAGGATTTTGATGAAAAAACTGGTCCTGTAGACCTTATTACCTTCTCCTCACTCTCCTTAGTGACTCCCTCGAGCCACCACTACCTTTGCCCAGCCAGCAGCTGAAAATAACCTGTCAATGGCAGTTTAAAGAGTGAAGATTAGCTATCAGCCAGACACGTGGGTCACTCTGAAAGTAATGCCTCCTATTTATTTCTGTGGAAAATAGCAATGAACAAGAACCTGCATGCCACGGTCATAAAAATCTGCACGGCCATCCAACAAAAAAATATCCCATAACCTGTACATAAAGGACCCTTAGTGCCTGAAAGTGAGTTTTCCTCTCCTGATGCTGTTGCAGAAGCCCTTACTGCCATCAGGCCCAGAGGGCAGGCGCAGCACACCGGTGCAGAGGCTGAGGGGCTTGGGCACCTGCCTCACAGCCAGAGGGGCCACCTCTGCTGCTGCAGGTCTTGTTCATCACTGGCGAAAACACATAGCTAACTGTGGTGACTGTGTTGAAAAATAGTGTTTTGTAACTGAGAATTTGCTCAATCAAATAGTGTTATTGTGCTCTTGGTATCTGCTGTAGCTTCCATGGAAATAAATAGGAGGCATTACTTTCAGAGTGACCTACGTGTAATGTATACACATGGCTATGAGGACAACAATCGAGGAGAAATATCTCTGAACAGAGCATAATGACTAATCTATCTTCGAAATTCTAGCTCAGTAATAAATCTATTTATCCACATGGCTTGCTATCCAAACAACTTATTTAATTAATATACTCCTGGCTTGTTAATCTGGCATGTTTTTCAACTAAATTAATAGCCGAGTTCATGGGCTCTGCTTCATTAATCTATTTAGGGATGGTACTTAGCACTAAGGAAAGGCAAAAAAGAGAAAATCATCCAAGCAACCTGAAAGGCTAATTATTTCTGAGTGCCTTTATATTTGCTTACCGCTCGGGGCAGCCACCATGCAGCCTTCCAACGCAGCTCCACACAGCTGAGCAAGGGGCAAGGAAGCAGGTGGTGCCAGCCCTTTCACTTGGATGGCTTTCCATCCTCCCACCACCCTGGTGAAGACACGAGCTGGGTTAATGCCACTGCATCTTTTGCCACTGCATGTTTTTGCACATCTGCCTCCACCATGGAAAGGCAGAACTTCCTGGGAGTAGCTGCAGCTCCACAGCTCCATGAGAGCAAGTGAGCAGCACCCACGGGGCCAGGGAGCCTGCAGGGAGCTTCATGCTCGTGAACTGATGCATGGCACGTCTCAGGGACCACACTCACTGCGAGCCCTCCAGATGGGAAGGAAAGACTCATTTTACTATCACTGATGTTACATTTAACACTGAAACAATTAAAGGAAATGAAGATGGAAAAATAAACTATAACAGTAATAAAAATGCAGGAGAATAATGGAACATCTTTTACAATCATGAAGGCTGGTTGGGGAACTCTTCTGCCTTTACCAGCAGTTTTTAAACATTTAAAATGTTATATTGTGATTTATATACAGCGCTCAAACTTCTGCACAGATGCACAATTTTTACTCAGTACTCATAATGAAATTCCAGCTAGGTTATCTAGGGCTTTCTATGCATATTCAGCTGTGACTGATTCACAGCTCCTGGGAGCCTAGAAAAAAAATACATGCATGTCAGTTTCCTAAGCCCTTCACTTTAAACACAGTTACAGACTCCTCTACATGTTTGCATCAGTATGACTGAGGATGAATGCAAAAAAGACTTTATTCTTATGCTAGATCTCACCACTATAAAGACACCACGCACTTGTTCGCCAATGAAAAGGAGGACAACACGGCAGATCTGTAGTTTAAGCTCCATGTAACAAGCGTTTGATACAGGTTTACACATAACAGTTGTAAATTCTGTTTTATTCCTGTTAATTTTGTCTCTGCTGTCAACTAAATAGTAAATCCCAATTCTGTATCTGAATTCTTAAATGCTGACAGGATTTGCTGGTAAGTTTGCCCATGCTGCCAAAGTGAAAAGTAACTCCTTTACACTGCATGGCTTAATCCCTGCCCAAGCCCTCTCCCCAAAGACCTTTAGAGGCCCAAGGCAGACATTGTATTGCTTGAGCTATGGAATTTCCACGAGGCCGCAAAGCTAATCAGGTGCAAACTCAGGCAAAGAGCCCTGGTCCCATCCCTCAGTAACACATCTCCCAAGGTGGAAACAGATGAGTCCTTTCCACAGCGTAGAGTAACTGCTTTCAAAGTCTTTTCTGGCTCACAGAGAGAAGCAGAGCAAGACCAGGGCACTGCCGCCTGCTCTGTTCAAGTCACAGAGAAACTGGCTCCATCCCAGCTGTGAGTGGCATCCAGACCATCAGCCTTTCCTTCACACACACAAGCTTTGACAGGAGAGCCCTGGAGTTTCAAAGCTGTGAGTCTCCAGGGTCAGGTTTAGTGCCTTTTATCAACCACAGAAAATTTGACTTCAGCTTATTTTCTTTTTTTTTTTTCCAACCCATCACTTTGACTTCCAAAAAGCAGCTGGTATTTACTTCTGGAGAACATGCAGGCGTACAACAGGGAGGCAGAACAGACTTGGGTAGGAAAAGAAAACATGAAAAATACAGAAAGCAGGTAGCAGAGATAGAGTAAAGGTCGGGGCCATAGGGAGGAAGATATGAAAGAAATGAGTGTGTTATTTATCTCTGTAACACTATTGGCTGCCTGTGTTGATTCAGGCAGATACAATGTTATTAAAACCTTATTCAGTGTTCAGAGACCTCCCCTGCACCATCCCCCAGAGCTTTTTACTTTTTCCCTGGAACAAGCCCTGTAAATATCCTCCTGTCCTTGCACAGAAACTGGACTCTGCATTTACCTTATGCATTCTGGGCTTGCTTGAGGCAAAGCTCAGCGTCTTGAGCTGTAGTTTCTTCAGGGACAGAGTCAGCAGCCCCTTTCCTTTGGTGTTTGCAGAGGGGTAGTGTAAGAGAAGCCAGCTGCGGTGCTCACAGCTCTTCCACGAAGCATCTTCTCAGGCTCATGCTTCAGGCCAGTGAGCTTTCAAAACAAGCCTTGGCTGTGCTAGGCTCAAAGTATTTAGGCACAGAGATAAAGTATTTAGTGATACAGAGATAGAAAGTGGCGCTGAAAGGGAGAATCTGGCTGTACTCGAGTAAGTCTCCAAGAAGGTCCTGTCAGCCTGCATTGGTGGGGCTGGGCTTCTTGCACCAGAGACCTGGAGAGACTATTGTGCCCATCAGGGCCCTGCAAATTAACTGTGTTTGGAGAACAACAGGCAACTTCTTGCAAGACTCCTTACTCTTGTTCATTTTTGATATGTTTATAGGAAAAGGAATTAATTTAAAAAAGTGTTCGAGATTAATACATCACATCACACAAAGCAACCCTGTGATTCTCTCTGGTTCAGCTGTTTTTCACTCAGGAGATGACAATAAGGATTGCCTTATAAACAGTGGTGCCCCACCACTGCTGGGCAGCTTGCGTCTTAGCCCAAGCTGATAGTTTGCTGCTCCAGCCCTGCACCAGCCTACCCAGAACCACGTCTTCTGGGAAGGTGACTGGGCAGCTGCAGCATAAAGCACTTTTCCTCAGGGAGTCCAGAAAGACTGGGTTGCAAAGTGCATCTCTGTCACTCACATTTTAAATTCCCTCTCAACACCTCCTGAATTAGTGCTAGGAAGGGGCTGCATGATCCAGAGGAAGCTTTGCTTGCGACAGCCATGTAGCCATGCAGAGGTGCAGTGGTAAATGGCTCAGCTGCTCATCCACAAGCCATTGCCTGAGTAGCAGGGGATGGTGCAATTTACAGCCCAGGGAATTGCTTGATTCTGAGACAGTAAGACCAGAAGTGCTGCCACTGCTGTCTCCCTTGATCTTCTACAACACACAAGTCAAAGGACTGCTCTGATTCAGTCTTTGTTACCCTCCTGCTCAGGCTTTCAGAGAAACCTCGTCCAAGCCAAACGGGGCATGGGCTGGTTGGCTGGGCAGGCTGTGCGTGTGTGCACTGATCTGCCAGCAGACATCTGCGCTCAGCTGCATAAAGCATCATCATAGCTGCCTTCCTCTGCATAAGAGCATAAATCTGCACAGCTCTCTGCCCCACTGCTTTTTGTCAGGACTTGCCATATCTTAGAGATTTTCCCACTGCCTCACCCTGGTGTCTTTGGCTGTAACTGGGCAAACATGCTGAAGATAATTTAAACTTGCCTGGGTAGGAGAGAAGGAGGAAAAACAAGGGCTGGAACTGAAAGATGGACTGCATCCCCAGTAGCAGGGGCTTTGCTATCCCTAGGAAACCATATGCAAAAATACCCTATGTTTGGCCAGCTCTGTTTTACAGCTTTTGAATTTGTTATCTTGAATACTGACTATCTAATCTCAGTTCCCCATGTTTAAAAAAGTGAACAAGTCCCTGCCAAACATACTTTGAATAAACAAAATAAGCTAAATCCCTTGATTGCTTTCTTGAGACGTTTTCCAGTCCATCATTAATTTTTGTCTTTTTCCTGACTCTTCTCCAATTTCATCAGCATCTTCCTTGAATTTGTAGGCATCAGACCAGACAAACATTTTAGCAGCAACCTCCCTGTAGGCATAATACAAACTTCTCTGTTAGTTTTGCTCTGTAGTTCTATAATCGGGATAGAGCAAAGATAACATCAGGTGGTTTTGTCATCATCATTGCTCATGCTCAGCGGGTGATACACCAGGATCACCATCCCCTGCTGCAGTCATCCCCAGAGCTTAACCTGCAGTCTTTGTAGAGATACCTTCATTATAGGCCAACTCAAATGCTTTTTTCTTACTTATTTACTTTCAGATGCGTATAGTTCTGTATCAAAGACCTATTTCCTTCACAATGAGCTAGTTTCTTTTTATTTTAATTTAATTTACAAACTACTGGATTTCTCGAGTGTTACGGGGTAGTTTCAAATGGCATGAAACTTAAAAACGATCTCTGCGGGAATCAGTAAGAATGCAACCACTAAAACAGAAATCCTCATTACATTTTGAGGCAGTTTTTAATTCACTCTGCTTCTTAATCAAAATGCCATGCTGTACCATATCAAACACCCTGCAGAGTCTATTACAACAGCCCCAGTTAGGTTTTGCAATCAATCTCGTAACATTATCAACAGATAAGTTAGCTTTGCATAATTGTACTCCGTTCAACATTAAATATACCACTTCTTGTTAATTTTTGTATTAGATCACTCTCTTATCAGCTGCAAAGTATTTTACCTGGGATTAGTTTCAGTCTATCAAGCTTATAATGGCATGGACTGCTCTGTTTGTTTTGTTTAAGAAGATTGGCAAGACATGACTGATTTTTATTTTATTTTTTATTTTTATTTTTTTCCTGTGGTGCAGCAGTAGATGTTCATCCAAATTATAACACAACCTCGGTCAGACTATTTTTGGAGTATCTGAATTACAAATCAGTTTATGGGACATCAGCCTTTCTCCTGTGTTCTGATTCACTGCACAGCTCCTGCATTTTTCTCGTGTTGAAAATGTTAGGAAACGAGTGGTGGAAACCAGTGGTCTGATGCCAAGTTAGCTGGGGCAGAACACTGCTTCTGGGGGCCCTGCACCCCTGGAGCTGGACCTGCCCATGGACAGCAGGGAGGGATCTCAGCATCTTTTCTGTGGCTCTTCTGCTGTTTACTGCTCCTCCATTCAGGGAAGAAGCCAGGAACTCTCCCACTTAAATGTGAGGCAGCTGATGGCCATAAGGCTGCAATACCATTCCTGCTGTGACAGCACTTACTGCCCCAAAAATTTCTCAGTGTGAACCTGCAAATGACTTTTCTTCCTGTGGTCAGAAGTGCCACTTGTCACTGTCTGTTTCCTACCATAAATGCTTCTTGACCCTTTCTCTGGACAGAGCTCCATTGCATCCCTCACACCAAGGCCCTGACCAGAGTGCTGTGTCACCCGCCAAGGAGTGCAGGCATTATTCAGATTTCTTGCTAAACATCTTGCTGTATCCTGAAGCAGGGTTGCAGTCTGCTTGAGGTCTGTCTGCAGTGATGATGATGCTTTTCCATTTTTCCCTTCAGTTTCTCCAAAAAGATTTTGATGCATGTTACAATTGCGATAGGAGGGGGCTTCTATAGAGCCCGAAGCCAAGAACAATAGCTTTGGTGAAGCTGCGAGCCTGTGTTCATTTTCATTTATAAAGTCTGGAGCAGAGCTGTAGCTGGTACAAATCAGGACAGCTGGTTTGTCTTCAACAGGCCTCTCCCTCGTGACATCTGTTGTGGGTCTGCCTCTAAAATGAAGGGCATTCTGCACAAGCAAAAATGCGAACAATTGTTTTCCTCTGATTCATTCAAAATAAGCATATATAGAGAACAGGATAGGTTCTTTATATAAAGAATCTAAAGTAGCTGAAATAGTTGATGTGCTGAAATAACAAACGTGCCCTTCTGACTTTCACAAGTAGAAAATAAAATCAGCTGTTTCATTAAAACAATTTGGCACAAGAACTGAATTTGTTAAGTCCTTGCAGTAATGCCCAGGACCTTGTCCCAGTTTCCCCCTTTCCTCCTCCACCTGTTCCTTCAGTAGCTGCAGAATAGCTGTAAAATAAGGACAGTACTGGAAATCAGATGCATTTTTTTAAAAAAATAAAGTAGCAATTTTAAATCCCCTACGCGAATAAATAATCCATACTTCGCTTGAATCTTTTATGATATGAATTCCAAAAAACAACTTAAAACGCTTTCTCTGTGGTTTTAGAACTGTGTCAGGAAACTCACTCAGGGAATTTCTAATGAGCAAGGCAGCCTCCCAGCTCTAGGTTACTGGTTCAAACACGAATCAGGTTAGTAGAATTTGTCACTGCAGCTGAAAAGCCAGACCCGCTCCTCAGCCCAGGTACCTACATCACCACGGGCAATAAAAGCATGATAAGTACAAAAGCCCAGGGCAGGATGGAAATACAGCCTGCATTGTATTTAGACTAGATATAAGGAAGAAATTCTTCACTGTGAGGGTGGTGAGACACTGGAACAGGTTGCCCAGAGAAGGCGTTGATGCCCCCTCCCTGGAAGTATTCAAAGCCAGGCTGGATGGGGCTTTAAGCAACCTGGTCTAGTGGGAGGTGTCCTTGCCCATGGCAGGGGGGTTGGAACACTATGATCTCTAAGGTCCCTTCCAACCTGAACCATTCTATGATTCTATGATTGTGACAGTCACTGAATCTCCTTTCTCCCAACATCTGCCTTTTAGCCCATGCCCTAGCTTGGACACTGCCCTCCTCTGTCCTTCATTCCATTCTTCAAAATTGTCTCTACCACCTCTGGCTATAAGGGGACCAGGAGCAACATCAGCTCAAGGGTAATGAAATGACTGGTTTTCTCAAGGGTGATCTTAGTGCAGCTAGACGAACATCAGTTAGCAGAGGATAGGAATATGGAGTTCTGGCTCTTCAGCGTTGACAAAAGTACCACACAATGCTGTCTTAGTCAGTACTATTTTTGACACTTGTATAAACTTGCTGTGCCCAACTTTTTCAGTCTTTCCCCCAATTTTACTAAGATTTACCCTTCATTGCTTCTTTCCTTCCTTTCTTCTCTATCCATATTCTCCTTTTTTCCTTTTTCCAGCTCTTCCAAACTTAATTCTCCAGTCCCTCCAATCCTGAAGGACAACATTGCTAGTATGGTCCCGTTTCTTTCACCAAATGCCTATGTCACACTATTCTTATTGTTATTCTGGGCTCACTCGAACTGAACAAACATTTTTTTCCTCTAGCTTTCAGGCACTGACCACAGTCAGTCTGCCTGCCTCCAACATTCACCCCAGCCTTTTGATCCATTGCTGTCCCAGGTGTCCCATCTTAGTGCTCCCACACCCTTCATGTCCCACATGGCCCCACTTGAGGGACATTGAAAAAGACACAGAGACAAGATGAGATGCCTGAGGCATGGCTCTGCAGCAGCATTCCAGAGCCTCAGCATCCCTGATGGACTTCTCCTCTCATTTCCTTCCTGATCACAGGTGAGATCACATTTACCTTCAGCCACGTTTTTTCAAACAGATTTGTACTTTTTGGTATTTCTAGACAGATCTACAAATATACAGGGAACAGATTTAGGGTTGCACACCATTCTATTGACTGAATTTTATACGTTACAAAGCCCTCTAAAAATCAATAGTAAAACTTTCAGGCTGTAGTCGGCAGCATTGCCTTCCACTCACAAATCTCATTTTCTAGTTGTCCAGCTGCTGGGATGAGAAGAATGACAAACAAGACAGTATCTGTCAAGTTTAATCACTTCTCTTAGCTGTTTTTGTTTAAGTAGCAAAATGGAGCCAATTAGTATAGTGGGACAACCAGTAAAGAACATTTTTTTCCATGATGGAAAAGAAAGCAAGGCATCCTTCAGACATCACAGCCAGAGGGAGTTGCTGCCTGCAGTGCCTAACCCAGTCGTCAGGAAGGCAGTGGCATGATGCTCTTCATGCATATATCGATTGAGACTGTGATTATGCCCCAAATATCCAAACATAACATTTTCTGCATGCTTAAGGAAGGCTATGAATTACATTGGAGGAATTTTACTGAGTTACTGCAAATTAGAACTAACAAGAAAAAGAATAGAAAATAGAAATAAGAACAGAAAACAATTAGTTTATTTTAGCTATTTCTTTGATCTGTTAAGGAGAAAATACAGACAGATGTACTTAAGTTTTTTTGAGAACACTACAGTTAATACTAAAATATACACTCCAAATACATTAGCTTGTTTGCATTAAGGTAGCTGAGTGCTATTAGGGGTGGAGTAGAAAAATCTCTCTTGGTTAAACCAAGGTCAGGCACTTAGGGTGCTTTGGGTTTCCTAAAAAGACAAAAGCCAAGGTTAGGGCTGACTCAAAAAGCCATTTCTGGAGGAAGGAAGGAAGCTCTAAGGAGACACATGGACACCATTGTAAAGGAGAGTGGTTGGGATGGGAAAGTCTGGGTTAGAAAGAACACTTGGAGGAAGGCTGTGATGTCCTGGTTCTACTCACTTGAGGGAACTTCTTACACTAAAACTATACTCCAAGAAAAGCAAAACATTGCTTGGATAAGTCCTGGCTATGAATAGATTATTTCTAGTGCTCAACAAGGAGTGGAGTTGACAGTTCTCTGCTTGTGAGCGTTTTTTGGCACCGAACTCAGTATTACTAAAATTTAGGCGGGGGGGAGGGGGTGGAAATCAAGCCAGCAACATACAACAGCATGCTCAGAGATACAGAAGACGGTTGGTAACTATCAAACAGTTGTTTGCAGAGACCTGGAAATAATACAAGACAGAAGGAGACTGCCAAGGTCACCAAACAGCAGATCCCAGCAACTACATCAGGTGATCCTCTTCTTAAGTGCTCTGTTTAAAGCATTGTTTCAGGACTAACACACGCATTGGCCATTCCTGTTTATTTTCCTCTCTGTGACTTCCAGGCAGAATTTCAGTCTTGCATCCAATTCTTATTTGTGTCACGATCTGACATGCCAGAGCGTTTTTGTCTTGAAGGGCGTGACAACAGCATTGTATCTGAAGTACTGGAAGTGGGAAGAAATGTCCTGGGGAGTAATTACTCCCCAAACAGCCTCTTGGCAACATCCCTAGTATGAAAACGTGTAAGGGAGGAAGCTGGATTAGTCTTGCCCTGAGTTAAGATTCCTATATCTTTAGTTCATAACTGCCCTCCTAACAGGGAGAAATCTATTTCTAGGTGTTAAGGATTAGTACTTCAGGCAGGTATTTAATGACAAGAGTTGTTTTTCTCCAGTTCAGCTTTCTGGATATGTGTCACCCAGCTCTATAATACTTAGTTACATGAATGAATCTGTGTCAGTAACTAGTCAGACACCATGATTCAAAACTTGAAGCTACATCAGTTTATTTTGGCTTGCCCAAATGTTGCTATTTTCATTGAGTATTTTTTTCACTCCAGTTTCGAAGGACTCCAAATTTCTGTTCCCAGAAAAGGCCTTGCAATCTGATAAGTGCAAGTGATTTGTTCCACTACTGATCAGGCTAAACATGCCCATTTTGTCCTTTATGTTCCAACAATGAAGGCATTGTGTTAGCGCGTGGCTCTTTGCCACCCAGGAAAGAAAGAACAGAGAGAGCCTGGCTCTGGTGCTGGCACGTGGCTGATTGCCGCTTTGGTCTGCACTTCCCAGCACTGAGGCATATCTCTGCTCCATACATCAATGCATATCACACCATAAATCCATAAATACCACCTGCTGCTGGTGTGCAAAGGGCAGTCATGAGTTTTTAACAGACTGAAGCGTGACAGAAGGAAATTGCATTGGCTTTCTCATAGCAAAATTTTTGTTAAAGGCAGAAGCAAAGACCGTGAAATCATCTGACACCGTCACCCTTACCACTGAGCCCAGTAGCTTCATTGTCCCTTGTGGAGCACTGCAGACTTCCGAAGAGGATGACGACTGCATTTAGGCATTACAGACAGAGCTGGGAGAGAGGATTAGCCCCACAAACACTTCTGCTAACAATTCTCCGTGAAGAATGTCACGGGAGTATGAGGAAAACAAGTCATTGCTTCTTGGAGGGGAAGGACAACTTCAATGACAGGAAGAGATACAGGAAGCTTTTCTGGGTAAATTCCTGCCATACCAACTCAAGCTTTAAAATCCTTAAATCTCTCAAGCTTTTTTGAAAAAAGAATTATCCCAGAACATCTTGTTACTGTTCTGAGACTAAAAAGCCAGAAAATAGAATTGCCAAACTCTGAGACTGAATCACAAAAACCAGACACCTGAAACAATGAGGTACAGCCCTTCATCTTTCCACCTCTCTGTTGGTTCTCCTAGTGCTTATTCCACTTTGACTTTTTCCAGCCAGACGTATTCCTGCCCCATAGCAAGAGATAGGGAAGGGGCAACAAATGATGAAAGCTCAGACTAGGGTGAAAAGAAGTTGAGAAAACAGAAAGGAGAGGAGGAATAATAAAAAAAAAAGTGTAGGAATTTGGTCTGTGTCCTGTCCTCCCCTTCTCCAGGGTGTGTAGGACCTGAGAATATTCCTGGGCTGTAGGGTCTAAGTCCTACTGCTTCTCTGTGAGGCCTCTGACAAAGTATTCAAATGCTGTCTTTAAGTGCAATTTGAGTATTCCTGCAGAAAGGCGTACCCACGCTTTGCAACTTCAATGCTTAGAGAACTCCTAGTTCCCATGTAATGGTTATGAATGGCTGGTTCCTGTCTGTATATTTGTGACAATGCTGTCCAGTATCTCCAGTGACTCCTTTCATGTCTATATCATGTTGGTAGTTCATAGTCCAGCCATGAGTAATGTAACGAATGCATCCAGGTCTTGGTTTTGCTGAAGATAACATGTAGTGGAAACAGATACTATCAGCTTTAAACTTGTGTAGTTGAATAATAGGAGTGACATTTAGGTACTAAGGGATGAGAGTTCTGTCAATGCTTTTGGTCTGAGACATGTCAAAATAGAGGCAATTAATTTGAAATACCATAGGAGGTCTTACCATCTTATGCCCTATTTTACTAAGATCCCTCCATCTGAAAATGAGTTTTTTTTCCTCTTATTTCCTTGCTGTTCCTCTCCCAATAAGACACTCTTCTTGTCCATTTGCATTTCCTCTCTTTGCACCTTCAATAAAGGTACCCTTCCAAAATTTTCTTACCAGTAGCCAGAGTAGCAGCAAAAGATTAAGGAACAGCAAATACAGAAAAGAAGGGATAGTTAAATATAGCAGAAACCAAACCCAAAAGATCTCCGCAAGGTTCGTTATGACACAAATATATATTATACTCTAAGAAAACAGTAAAATACACAAGAAGAATGGTTCTGTATGCAGGGAAATCAAGTCTTTCCAGATTCTCAGTGCAAAAAGTATGAGCCCTGGAGGTTTCCATTTTTTCATTTAAAATATTGCAAGGAATAACAGCTGCACTCATCAAGAAATGCAGACAGAATTTGTGCCCCCAAACTCATGCTGTTAATAGCCAACAATTCATGGTTAACACAACTCTTTTCTGATGCAGAACTGCATACTGAAGATCAAACCAAACATTGATTGAGATTTTAGACCACAAGGAAACACAACAGAAACTGAAGTCAGTTTCCTGCCATACAACCCTTCATCTTCACTACAACAAGATGGACTTTTTAAACTGGATCATGACTTACTTTGCATCGTGCTGGTGGTAGCAGGGATGTTGCAGTCCAGGCACAAATGGTGAGAGCCCCTTTGGCCTCAGAGTCTGTCACTGGTGCCCGCATTGCATCCCTAAGTTCTTTCATTTTAAGAATTTGTCATTAGAAATGGGAGTTAAATACACCCCTGCATTCAAACCTACAAGTATTTTGTCAGTGACAAGAACAGAACTGATTACTTCAAGGTCTTTGAAGTTGTCCTTTTTCATCTTTTTTGCTATTTATCTTATTTTTATAGAGACTTTTAAAATATGTTCTGCTAGATCTTACTGACTAAAAAGGTCATTTTGACATCAATGGGATTATTTTCTCCTGAATCAGGGATGTGGGATTGGCCTGACTTTAGGAACTGTGGAAATTCTAGATAGCGCACTTATCTTTCTTCCCCTTCTGACACCTATTAATACAATTTTCTCTTTCAGGAGGATCAGCAGTTTAACTTGGTAGGGCACAGTGCTGGGTTCTGAAAGATATGCATAAGCTAAGGGTATTTAAGAATACAAAACAAAACCAAAAGAAAACCCAGTCTCTGCATCATCCAAATCAGTCACAAGGACAAATCTTCCCGGGGTGCAGACTGAAATTATGTTCTTTATCCTTTTGTGGAAAAGTTATACATCCTTGATGAAAGCTAGCTAGCTATCATTGCTAGGTTTCAAATTGTGAGCTTGAGGTTTTCTCTCTCTGAATTGAAAAGAAATATAATGTTGCATAGATTTAAACTTCTTCTCTGACAGCACCTTAAGAAACATTTTTAGCATTAGATATTGCATAACAAAGCCATCAATGTCACCTGTCTGTGTAACGTCCTCTGTGAATGACACGTTGCTGAACTCTTTCCTAGAGGGAACCAAATTGTCTGTTTACTCAGAAGTCTGGAATATGCCTCAATCAATGACTCCTCTGTGTTGGTCTCTTGACAATTCATCAGTTTTAATTAGAAACAAAAATCTAGAAGAGTGCATTTGCTCTGAACAGTTTATTGATTTCAAAATTAAAACAATAGCGAATAAACTACTTGTTGTCATCTCTAAAGACTCAAGGAAACATAACATTTCTAAGGGATGCTGCTCTACATGGCTGCTCATTAACCCAGACTCAGAGCTCCCTTTCCTAATACACAAAATGCCCTCCATTCCATATTACTCAGGATACTTGAAGTTTGAAACAGCTCAAATGATGACTTTTGCTGCCAGCAGGGTGCACTCAACCCAGGCCTTGAGCCAGCTGTGGGTGACTGAGTTCTGAGCATTACCAGCAGGATCCTCCATAAATACTCTTCCCAAAAAAGTCTCTGATCTCTGTTCAATACAAGTTTAGAGTAAATAGAACAAGCATGCCAGGACAATAACTGGCACTTCCAGTGTTTGACTTAAGCGTGGAAGGAAGGGTTTTCTTTCTGTACATACTCAGGGAATTCAAAGAAAGCAGCTCCAGACTGCTGGATGCTCATAAGGTGAAAGGCAACTGTAAGCGTGCAAAATACTCAACGTAGATTTGTTGATCTCTTAACTCAGACAAAAAGTTCAGCCAAATTGATTTTATACTGAGAAGTCAGGAACCTAGGAGGGAAGAAGAAGCACATTTATCACTACATCCCTTGAAATTTATCTCACTGAAAATAATAACAATGCTGTTATTTTCTCTTGAAAGCTTGGATAGCAGCAGACGATCTCAACTTCGAGTAGTCTGAAAATCACATATGCATAACCAGGAATAATTGAAGACCAGTCTTCTGACACGTACCTCTATTAGTTTGTGAATTAGACTTTGCTTAAATCAGAAAAAAAGAAATTTTATGCATTTAAATAAGTGCTGTCTTAGCTTCTAAAGTTAGTCATTATTAAAAAAAAAAAAAGGAATGAAACTGCTTCAGACATGTTCTTCACAATCCCAGACAAAGAACTATAGGGTGTGACAACAAGCATATAAAAAAAGCTGCACCTCACACAACCAAGGACAGCAATCTCCCACCTAGACAATACTCCCCTGATGAGTAGCTCATCTCAGAGAGAAAAGCACCCTCCTCTGTTTCTGGCCCTTAAATGAGCCCAGAGCAGCCCTCACCCTGGGTCCACCCCTTCCAGTCACGTGGGGAGCACTGGTGCCAACAATTTGCCTGAGCTCCCCAGGCCAGCCACAGCCCTCCTCCAGGTGCTCAATCACAAGTTCAGGCAGTGATCAAGTTTCCCTACAGCCATCTAAAACATTTAACAGTGCATCAGTCAGGTGGACCAAGGGAGCTGACTGCAATTGGCAAATGTTTGCTGGTGCTATAACATCTATTTTCCATGGCCATGAATGTATTTTTAAGTAGTGCCTAATTTTAAGTGTGTAGCCCCTGCGCTGCTCCTGTCAGCACTCCCTCTGATGAGAAATTATACCTGTTCAGACAGCAGGTAGAGTGAGCACATATGTGCTCTGGTGACTAATTATAACAAGGAGGGCAAAATAAAGACCTATGCCAAAAATAAGTTGTCGGGGCAACAATTTGGTCTGCTTTGGGTCTGAGGCTCTGCACAGAAAGCAGCGCAAATAGATGGGCGGTGGGGAGAGTGAAAGGCATCAGTCAGCCTTCACACCAGGGATGTTTTAGCTGGAGTGTGAAGGCTAAAAACAAGGAGCTGCAAGTTAGAAAATACACGTCATATGTTTACAGAAATGTAGATCCAAACCAGCCAGCCTTCGGCTTTCAACGTGGTCATAAATTTCTTCACAGTGCGCAAATTACAAAACCTTGGGGAGAGCATGAAATGTTGCAATGAAGCACTCATTGTATTTGTGTTAAAAATCCCATCTCCACAGTATTTTTAATGCTATCTCTAAGAATCGCTGTAAGAAGCCAGAAGAGAGGGGAGTAAACTACTGCTGTTTATACGAGCATGACTCTAACCACTCTTTCGTTTTATCTAGGCAAAAAAACAACAAAGTACCTGCAGAGTTCAGGTAATTTCAAGTAACTCTAATATGTGCTTTTTGAGTAGCTGCCAGTGATGTCATGAAATCTTGCATGGGAAAAATATTAAACTAAGCAAATAAACCCATCCTCCCTGTTTTGCACTTCTCAGAAGCATGTTCTCTTGCCAAGTATGGACAGTCATCTGGGAGCAGGTGGCTTCAGGGGAGATGTGCTGCTGGTTCTGTACTCCGTTGCTAAATCAGTGCCGCAAAACCAACTTGGTGACAGCAGGCAAAACTTTGCATCTTTTTGTATGAACTGACCTGATACTGTAACGAACATGAAGGAAATGGGGACACATCCCTTCATGCGTCCCACAAGCCTTTTTATTGCTAAGTTCTTCACGGCATCAGCCCCTCCGGCACTCATGGGAAGCGTATTGAACACACGCATGCCTGCCTGCCCAGGGACAGGCCAGCTTGCTAGTCATGATTTCCTTCAGTTACGCCTGCCATCGCTGTTTCTGAGTGGGGAGAGAAGTGAGAGATGAAATTCGGAAATCTGGGGGAAGACCCACATTCCCGCTTCACTGTGAGGTCTGGGTAGGAAGCCTGCAGCAAAGGCTCAGTCTGAAGGCACACCCAGCTCACAGCAGATTGCAGATCTGAATGGAAGAAAGCACATGGGGAAGAAGCACATACATAAAGGAAATACTTATTTCAAATGGCTGGTTTTGTGAGATGGTTTGTGCTGTCTGATTTTTGAACATTTACAAGAAAAGACATCGGAGGCCAAGGAGAAAAAGGAAGAACACTTTAATGCTAAGGCTTTTTGTCCACACGTGAAAATAACCTCTTACTGAGATCTGAGCTCAGGATCAGAAAAATTGTTGGTTGCTTGAGTTTTCCTGCTGGAAAGACCAGAACCTTGCATTGCAGAGGAAGCCCTCCCCCACCTGCTGGCTTCGCAAGAAGGAGAGATGCACAGAACAACAGCCTCAGAAGAGGGTAAATACGTTTCTGGAAAGGCTCTTAATTAAAAAAATAAATAAATGAATTGTGTATTTCATCCAGATGACACTGACACATCTGAATTTGTATTACATGTGACATACTTTGAATATGTACGCAACTGATAAACATATTAATGAGTCAAGTTTGACAGGAAAATATATTTCAGTGCTTGGATTTCTTTGACACAGAATTCTTCCGTGCTGGAGATAATTAGTGCCGCCCCTTGCTCATGGGAGAAATATTTCCCTACCGTAAAGATTAGTCAGAGCTCTTAAAAATCCTGCTCAGCTAAATCCAACCAGTGAAGAATAATACAGAACATGTCAAATACCAGACAAAGAGAAAATCAAAATACAAAGTAATCAGTTAAAGGAATCTTTTGAAATTCAACTCTGCATTTTGTTTTGAGCATGAAATGGCTCATAATAAGTATTCATTTTGAATAGACTATAAACTGTATCCAATGCTCACCTCTGAACAGGGATGAGAAATCCAGCCTGGAAAATGATGAATCCTTGCTCATTTACATGATGATATCCAGACTGCATCCACCTGAGAGTCCGAACTTCAGCACCCATGGGAAGTTTTGTTTTAGTTCCTGAATAAATTAGACCCATGTCTGTTCTTGCGAAGTGCCCCTTTCACTGTGCCTATCAAACATTACTAGAAAAGTATGCCATGCTGCAATAAAAATGGCCTTTACACCCTATCTATCGATCTAGTTTGGACTGTAGGGTATGCTAAGTGTGAAAATATGCCTTCAGAGGCTGAGATGGGGTAGAACCCCATGAGGTAGAGCTGTTGTCTCAGCTACAGTGATGATGGACGCCTCCCGCCTTTAGCATAACTTTTCCCTATTGCAACATTGTTGTTCAGTGGGACAAAGGCAGAGGAGGTCAAATCACTCTTGCAAAGCAATCACTCCAGAACTATTGTCATAGAATTTCTGGCTTGTTTTCTGCAGTGAGAACTGGTGGGGCCTGCACTTGAGATGTTGTGCAAACTGCAGACAGATTGAGACAGAAGACAAGTGTACGTCAGAAGCATTCTGCAGGTCCAGCTGGGAGCAGATGCAGCTGACAGGAGCTCCATGACAGAAAAGAAAAGCGTGTTAGGCAATGCAGTGGGGAGGTAAAGGAAGCTGGTCTTTCTTAGTAACTTTGAATCAAGACAGCAAAATGTATTTTTACAAGCAGAGCATCAATTTAATTTACAAGAAATAACGATAAAGTAAGTAGTTACTACTTACTAAACCACCCATCTGTTTACCGTGTGACATCATCATATGCAATGGAGCAGTACCTGTTAGTCTGCTGAATGCAGAGATTATATTATTCTATAACAAAATGACAGCGAGATATGGTTTCTTTTATCGAAAATTTGAACGTGCATAATGCCTTCCTTATTACAAGGCACAGACATTTTTTATGGAAAATGAACAACCATCAACATTTGTTTGCAGCTGATGCATCCCATTAGAACTTCATATTCTTTCAGAAATTTTTCATTTCTCTGACTGGCTTTTCTTCCAGCTGCATGCTATGTAATGGCTTCTTAAAGGAAAACCCAAAGTCTCCCACTGAAGATGGCATCAGTCTAAACTGATCTTTCTCTTTCCCACATGTAAGGGAAACATGAGGTCACAGCCTGAATTAGTGATTGAGCACCTGGTGAAGGGCAGTGGCTGGCCTAAGGAACACCTGTGCCCCCCCTGCATGTGACCAGGAGGGGTGGACCCAGGGTGAGACTACCCTGGGCTTATTTAAGAGCCAGCCACCGAGGGGAAAGGATCTCCTGTGTGGGATCTGGCTGTTCCTCATCTTGGTGGGAGATTGCTATTGTGAGTAAAAATCTTTTTTTTTACAATCATTAAACCTTTAATGCTTTACCTGGGATTGCTTCTGTGATTGCACAGCACCATAAAACCTCCATCTTTTATCTCCGTAATGAATTTGCTAGCGTATCCCAATCTCTCTGAGTAATACAGCAAAGTAAATGTAGCCAGAGCTAACCTGTGAACAAGGAGGGTCCCTCAGGCTCCCCATCCAGTGTGCCAGGGCCTGTCCCCAGCCCAACTGCGTGTCCCCAAGCTCTGTCTCTCACAGGAGACAGGAAGCAGGCAGTACTGGCAGTTGTGGGACGCCTGTGGGCACATTTCTCTAAGCACCTCCTGCTTCTTCAAAGAAGGTCAAAATAAAATCTCCCCTTGTCACCAACAACCATGGTAGTCTTTCAGATTTCCTTCAACTTTTAAAGCAAGCTGTAATGTCACAGGGATTATAGTAACATAGGACAGTTCAGGCTAGAAGGGGTCTCTGATCCTGCCTCTGAGCAAGCCATGCCCCTGCGCAGCTGTCCTCATGATGGAAAAAATGTTTTCTGTGTATTCCCATTGTATCCCAATCTCCCACCAAGTATGGCTGGGAACAGCTGGATCCTTCCTCTCAAGCACTCCATAGGTACCCAGAGGCTGCTGTTAGGTACCCCCAAAGCAGTCTTTTCCTCAGCCCAAACCAGTCCCAGACCTAACCTTCCCCTCACAGCACAAGTGCTCCAAACCCAGCCATTTTGGGGACCTCCAGCTAAACTCAATCCAGTTTATTATGTCTTTATTCTTGTCGAGGGCCTGAAACTGGATGCTGTATCTAGAAGCGGTTCAGTGAGTACTGAGTAGAGAGAATCCCTTCTCTCAATCTCCTTTTGTGCCAGGGCACACTGCTGGCTGATTTTGAGCTTGCTGCCTACAAGGACCCCAGGGCCTTCTCTGCAGAGCTGGTCCCCAGTCAGTCTATCCCTAGCCTGTATCTCTGTGAAGGGCTCTTTCTTCCCAGATGAAGGACTACTTTTGTCCCTGATGCATTTCTTAAGGTTTCTGTCAGCCCATTGATGTCTCCTGCATGTCTAGGTGCTTCTGAATGGCAGACCTTCCCTTGAGGGTATTGAGCTAGGCCCCCCAGCCTGAGTTCATTCACAGTTTTGATGTAAGTGCCCTCAAACAGCTTGTTACCTGTCTCCAGGTAAGGTACAATGTGCTACCTCCCACCATTTGAGCCCAATCATTCAACCACATTTCTTACCCTGTTGTTCATCCAACCAGGCATTTACATCCTAACTCGGATACAAGGCTGTTGTGGGAAACAGAGTTGAAACTCTTGCTAAAATCAATCGATCTACTGCACTCCCCTCATCTACAAGGCAATTGAGTTGCTCAGGCATGATTTATCATTGGTAAATCTATGCTGGCTGATCCTAGTCATCTCCTCCTTCATGTGACTAGAAACATGTTATATTTTTAAGCTTTTTTGGACCAAACAACTCTTACTTACACAAGAAGTAAATGCCTGTAAAGCCTTCTAGGAATGGACAACCCTGTCCATCAGACATTACATGAGAATTACCAACAATTCCAGCCACAACCTCATCTTTGAGATTAATATTTTAGCTTAGGGTTTTGTTTACAACTCCTCTGCCTCTAAGCCTCATTCTTCAGCTTGTCTCCAGGCTGAGAAGCATGCTCTTGCATGCCTTTGGGTGTTACTTCTCCAAAATCAAGGACTTGGGAGGAACAGATATTTTCTCCTGATGGGAACCAATGTGCAGCATGATGGGTGGAGACTAGATCATGTCCACTTCTTGTTCTGGCACAAGTCAGGAATAAGATTATCCAAGGCAGATGCCAGAAGCTGGGCATTCATAAACCCATTGGAGTCTACTGGTGTAGATGCAGCTCCTAGAAAGACAGATATGTGAGAAAAGTCACTACTGCTCCCTGAGTGGGAGAAATGCTTCAGAACGGCTCTGTATTTCAACAGAAAAAAAACCAGTAGGCTTTACATGTCTGAGGATAAATTGAGCCCATGCACAGTGTGTATGCTGTTTCCTTCCTGGAGAGCAACAAAATGTTGGTAGATCCAAACCAGCTTTTATCAGTTGATTATCAGTTGAGAAAGTTGGATATTTTAAATAAATGAAGAAAACAAGATAAAATGAGCCCTGGCCTGGTCACAGGGGCTAGTATTCAAATCTTGGCAAGACACATGACAAGCAGTGGTGGCACAAGTAGAAGAACTGTAGCTTTACTGCAGCTTTAAATCACTCTTGAAAAATAGCACCTAGGGCATCATCATCACGAACCGCAACTTCAGGAGAAGGGAAGAGCACCATCTACTGAACGACACAGGCAGGTTTTTGTTTCTTACTCTTTTGGTAGAGGTTGATCATTGTCAGACAAACCAGCAGTTACTGGAGAGTAGCTGGTCACCAGGCAAGTTACTTAATGTGCATGTGCAGTGGGCTGGTTCACACAGTGAAGAAGGAAGTATTGCATCTCTCTCAAATCTTCAAGCCCTCCCTAGACCTCTGATATTCCCAGTAGCCACAAATATCTGAATCCTTTCTTGTCCCTACCATCTACTGAATGTGTATTTATCTAGTTAATCTAACTTATTAAACTTTAAAAAGTAGTTTAAAAGGATTTAGTCAAATTAATCAAAGATCCTATTAATGTGATTGATTGTGAGTCAACCAGGAAATCACTCATTCAGATTGACTTACAGTACTTTGCTCTTTGTCACATCCTCATTCCCTTTCTCTCCACATACATATGCTCTCAAAATAACGCTCAGGTTTTTATTTCTACATTCTTTTTTCTCATGATCTTCTTGTTATTTCTTGTGTTGGCTTTTTAAAGCACTTGCTAAATTTGCCTATAATATGAGGCTACAGCAATCCACCATCCTCCTACACTGCAGTCTGTTCTAGCCTACACCCTATAAAGATTCCTTTGCTGCCACAGGGTGGGAACTGTACACTGAGTCTCCTAAAATAGATACAAAGGGAAAAGAAGAGTTATAAAGAAAAAAGGGGAATACACTGAAATCTCGGTTCTACACTAAAGACACACTGCATGTTCAAACAATTGTCTCAGAAAAAAATGCCATTTTTACAAGAAAACTCAAAGTCCTCTCTGTTTTGATTCAATTTTTGAAAGATTTAGCCTTCTTGATGATCCACTTCTATAACCTAACTACAAAGGCTGATCCGAAAGTAATGCCTTCCATTTTATTATGTTGGCCTACAACGTCAGAGGCAGATGTTGGTGGAATAGTAGCAGATGTTGAACCTTCCCATCAATATTCTGTTCCATTTTGTTGCTGTGCAACAGATGGCAGCAGAGCGGTACTCTGACACAACGGTGTCTGACATGGAAGTGTGGATGAAGTAAAGGTGTGGAACTGAATTCCTCCATGCAGAAAAAATGGCACCCACTGACATTTATCAATGCTTGCTGAATGTTGATGGAAACCAAACAGTGGATGTGAGCACAGTGAGGCGGTGGGTGATGCATTTCAGCAGTGGTGACAACCACATGAAAGACGAGCCATGTTCCAGATGGCCATGCACAGCTGTCACACCATGAAATGAACAGCATCTCAATCAGATCATCCACATGAATTGGCAAATTATGATCAGTGAGCTGTGTACAGTACTGAATATTGGCTTTGATGTATTGGAAATGATGGTGGCAACGTTGGAATATCACAAAGTTTGCACCAGGTGGGTCCCACGAATGCTCACACAGAGCTAGAAAGAACACTGTATGCAAGTTTGTCAGGACGTATTGAACCAATACAAGTCTGAAGGTGACAGTTTCCTGGATTGCATCATTACTGGTGATGAGATGTGGTGTTACCACTATGAGTCAGAGTCAAAATGACAGTCCATGGAGTGGTGGCATGTGAACTCCCCATTGAAGAAACAGTTCAAGATGCAGCCCTCAGCAGATAGAGATGTGCGTTGTCTTTTGACATAGGAAAGGGGTGACCTTTCTGGATTTCCTGGAACCCAGACAAGCCATCAGCTCTGTCTGTGACATCACGATGCTGACTAAGCTGTAGGCTCGAACTTCCAGAGTCAGGCCAGAGAATAAGACAGCCTTTCTCTTGCAACATAATAATGCCAGGCCCCATATCAGTTTGAAGACTGTGGAGCATGTTGCCAGTCTTGGCTGGACTGTCCTACCACACCCATCATAAAGTCCAGATTTGGTGTCTTTTGATTTCCATATGTTCTGGCTGATGAAAGATGGACTGTGTGGGCAACATATTCCTAGCAATAATGCCATCATAGAACCTGTGAAACAGTGGTCACCTCCACTGATGCAGATATTTACAAGTGCAGTATGCAGGTTCTAGTTCATTGCTGGTGAAAATGCATAGCCAGTGATGGTGGCTGTGTTGAAAACTAGTGTGTTGTAGCTGAGAATTTGCTCTACCAAACAGTGCTAGTGTGCTCTTTGTATCTGCTGTAGTCTCCATGGAAATAAAATAGGAGGCATTACTTTTAGAGCTACCTATGTAGCTTACAGTACACAGTTTTGTCAGCTCTGGGAAAAGGCATCATAGGTCTTGAGCCAGAAATGCAGTCATTTTGTTTGAAAAATCTGGCTTGGTTGTATTATTTCCATAATGGGGAGTGTCAATCTCCACAACAGAACCATTGCCAAGACAGCATGATCACATGGAAAGTTCCACTCCATGTTTCTTTAGCTTCTGGTGCACTAAGCATTTCACTGACACACAATTACATCGTGACTTCTGATTCACTCAAACTATGATCCAAAAGGAGTCATGATGAAGTTAGTTTCCATTCTTGCCTGGAAGTAGTTTTTAAATGAAACAAATGAATTCCCATATAGAAATTTTATTAGCTTTGGAAATATGAAACCTGCCAGCAACAAACAATACATTCACATCAAAATTCTGCCTTTCAGAAATAAAATTAATGCAATTTTTATTTACAGATACAGAAGCACATTAGGTTAAGTTATATAGACATACCAGGAATAACGTGTAATTATCTGGTCCGTTCAAGGATTGAATGTAAATGAATTTTCCATTTCTCTAAGACCACCACAAAATCAGAACACAATCCTGATCCAAGGCAGAATAAACTCCAAGCAAACATTTTATCCCAATAAATTAACTTTTGAAAACCAAAAGTTATCAGTCCTTTTTTTAACAAAAGTCTACCAAGTACATAACATTCTACCAGCTGTAACAAAAAAGACATTTTGAAAGGGAAATTAGTGGTGAATTGGAGGTGAACTACTTCAATTCTTTTTGTTGAAATCAATGTAGTGTGAAATACTATTGAGAAAGTATCAACTTCTGTCGGAGAAGCAATCTTCTCCAGAGCTGTCTGATTACAATTGGCTGCAGTTTCCCTGGTCACATCCTGCTCAGTACCATGCATTTCTGCAGCTCGTCTCACACACAGCGACTCAACTGGCAAGGTGACCACAAATATGCAAGTACTGTTGGGAAAAATCCTTGAGCGGGCCAACTTTGAGGTGATGCACAACACCTGTCCTTAATTACAAATTGTTGATGATGGTTCTAGTGTCACATTTTTCTCTAGCTCAGATTGGCAAAATTACTCTCTTCAGTGTGGCAAATTGTTTGTCTGCAGGATCTCTGGATGTATTGAACCCCTGCAATTGTAGGTGCCTTTGGGCACTGGTACTATCTGGTCTCTCTGGCTCTCACCTTGGCACATACTGCTCTATTTTTGAAAAGCTGAAGTATCAGGTTACGCCTCCAATCTTAGAGGGAAACAAGGTGATCTTTATGGGTTGTGATCTGCAGAAGGTCATGATGCAGGTGCAGACATCCCTTCTGCCTTGGCACTCTGTAAAATCAATGAACAACAATAAGAGCAGCAGTTCTCCACAGAAATGTTTTATGTGGCAGAGAGGTGGATTTTTCTTTCTTTCTTTTTTTTTTTTCCCCCAATAAGAAGATAGAGGCAGAAAGATATATAACCTGTGCTTTGTTAGGTTTACATGTGAAATCTCTGTTTCATGGCTGTATGTATGCGTCCTTTGGTAAAAACAGTGAATACCAGGCTGCTGCATCTTGTACTTCGATCTCTGGGGAAGAGTAGTAAATACAAGCCACTGAACTGAAGGCTGTAGAGTTACTGCTCATGAGATTTCTCTCTGGAAAAGGCTGGGTTGTGGGATTGCCATGAATTCCTCTTGCAGGTGCAGGTGTAGACTCAGCAATTCCTACTGGAGCCTCAGAGAAGGCCTAAGATATTTTTCTTGGAGGCCAAGTATAAAAGAAGACAAAGTTTGTTGTCTCAGCTTAGCAAGCTCTTCAATGGCCTTGATTTTCTCAGGCTCAGCTACAGTCTTCTGCTTACCAAATCATAGAATGGTTCAGGTTGGAAGGGACCTTAGAGATCATCTTGTTCCAACCCCCCTGCCATGGGCAAGGACACCTCCCACTAGACCAGGTTGCTTAAAGCCCCATCCAGCCTGGCTTTGAATACTTCCAGGGAGGGGGCATCAACGCCTTCTCTGGGCAGCCTGTTCCAGTGTCTCACCACCCTCACAGGGAAGAATTTCCTCTTCCTATCTAGTCTAAATCTATCCTCTTTCAGTTTATAACCATTACCCCTTGTTCTGTCATTATCTATCCTTGTAAAAAGCCCCTCCCCAGCTTTCCTGTAGGCCCCNTACTTGGGATTGCTCTGAATCATCGGAACATGTACATCGGAACGGTACATCGGAATCCCCAAATCCTCAAGATTCAAACCCTTGGTGGTTTATAAACCCTTGCAGTCACATAAATGGCAGACGTTGGGTGTCAAGTTGGCAGTTATGTAGTACTTTGAATGTACTTCAGGTTCTGTTTGCTTCTCTAATTTCACACAATTTCCTGGCTGAATGCCTGGAACAAAATCCACAGGAGCTGTGAAAAAGTGAAGGAGATCAAGTAGGAAAAAGGAGAAAAAGGAAGCATGGTTTTGGGTAAACAGTTTCAAAGAAGTTAATCTAATGACAGGTGGCTCCAGCCAGGCTAGGACAAAACTGGAAATCAGCACAGAGGAAGAGGAGCACCTCATGGCAATGCAGTCTGCTCCTTGCAGATGAGGTGAGTATGCCTGAGCTGTTGTGGAGTTTACATTTAAGGAAGTATATCTATCTTCATATCAGGGCTCTCTATTTTTCACTTCTGGAAGATCATTGTATTCTTTTAGAAAGACCCTTGTGTTACCTTACTTTGGTCATTTCTGACACAGGTAGGAGAAAACTTAGCCAGGCTGGATGCTTGTTGGTATAACTTGTGAAGCTCATAGCTAGTAATGACCTCCACTCATGACATAGGACTTGGGAAGTAGCTCAGCTCCACCTTAGAGAAGTTACAGACTGAAAGCCTGACACTTGGCAGCTTCACTCAGGAAATGAGGACAGACACTTGTGATGTTCTGGTTTCTGCAGAATGGGAAAGCAGGGTTTACCTTTGACTCATTGAATGAAAACACTCTGCGTTGGCATCTGCATCAGCTTTCTTCAATTGTAGGAAGTTAAGCAGATTTTTTCCTCTCAACTCAGTCTTGTTATAGTCATCTGGGTACCTGCGAGGTGCCTCCATGCTCTCTGTGCTCACAGGAAAAATGAGGCTGAGTAAAATTCCTGACTAGGCGATGTGATAGAGATAATAAACCACAATGCTGGGAGAGCTGAAACATGATGAAATGCAAGAAGAAAATTGAAATGAACTCAAAAAATTTGACAAACTTTTTGAAATTACAAGAAACAACTGCAACAAGGAAAAAATTGCCTATGTACTGGGTAGCGAACATTGGGTGAGCAGCTGCCCTGCAGAAAGCACATCGTCTTAAAGAGGACCACAGACCAACCATAATTTTAAGAAAGCATCATCATCCTGGGGAAAATAAAAAAGGAAGATCATTCTGGAATGTTCAAAAATGAATGTTGAGTATACTATCAATATATAATTCCTTAGATTTATTCAGCATTGGTAAGACACAGCTACAGAGCCAAGTCCAGTTTCAGGACTTCAGGAAAGTCACTGACTGATGGGAGGAAGTCCACCAGAAAGCAATAGGAATTATCAGTGGTCTTGAAACACAATCTAGAGAGCGTGTTGGAGGAAACTTGAATTGTTTGTCCAGGATTAAAACAAAAGCAGCAAAGAGGATATGATGCAGATCTCCATGCACTTCAGAAAGGTAGCTGCTAAGAGAAAGGCAGTAACTAGCTCACAACATTAACTTTAGAGAAGACAAGCAGTAAATTGTGTCAATGAGACACAAAATTTAAACCAAAAATAAGGATCGTGAATCTCCGAAACGGATGTTGTAATATTATATACATATATTATAGACCTTTACAGTTACAGCAGATCCCTTGAATTTTCTTCTGCAAGGTTACTTCCTATCTCTTCCACTGACAGTTGTACTGAAAGACTGATCATACAGACAAAGAAAATGATCATCTGTTTCTGAGGAGTCAGTGCTGCCCTCCACTATGTCACTAGGTGAAGCTACATCACAGCAATGGAATTCTTAGAGTGAGATGCTCTGTATTCTGTTCACAGGCACAGTTTGTATGCTGTTGAAAGTGCATTCACAGACAAGGCAGATACATATGGCATGTCGCTGCTAAGAACAGTTTTTACTGTTCTTAAAGGTGACTGTCAAGAGCAATTCAGTGAAGTAAATAACTTGCTTAGTGTGAAAAAAAAAAAAAAAGAACACCTTTCAAGCTGAAGTCTGGAAAAGGAGGGAAATGCCTTCACTGTTGTACTCCTTATGAAAGATGAAGCGATTAATCTACGTGAGTAGAAGCCAGGTCAGAACAGACGCAGGGTGGTAACTGATAGATGCAATAGACACATTTGCTTTAGCATCCTCAAGCCTCCTTTTTTTATTATTATATTTTATTTTTAAATTTTGGTTTAGCTGCAGCTGCTTTTCGTGGTTAACAGTGGCTTAAAATATTCAGGAGCCCCTTGTTACAATGAAGGACTTTACAAGCTTTCCTTGGATGCCTACGCCCGGAAAATATGTAACTGTGGTAGAACCAGCACAGATGTTGCAGGATGGTACTCCCCAAGATCACCCAGGGTGCAGAAGCAGTGCAGATCACTCAAGTGACTTGTGACCCCGGGGACTGCATGGGATGCAAACGCCCTCCTAGGCCCAGTGTTGAGCACACAGCACTCCTCTGAGCTGGAAACCAGAGACCTCTCCGAGACTGACTTGACTTGACCAAAGTCATTCTTCTCTAGAGCAAGAGCAGAGTTGTGCCAGCTGATGTCTTAGGAATCTGCACACACAACACACAGGTGCATCAGCTGCTTATGCACTAAACCATGCCTTATGAAGCAACGTACTGTATTTTTCTGGGAAAACCAGCATTCCCCACAATTAATTTTGGAAGTACAATTTCTAGAAACCTGACCAGCCTGGGCAGGAAGCAGCCCACAAATTCTGCTCATGCTTATTTTCAGCCTATAACTTGATTTCAAAGCCCTGCCAGTGCAGAGGCCCAGAGAAACCAAGACAAGCCAAGGCGGTGCTGCTGGAGCAGGGCTATGCCTGTGCTGACAGCCAGGGCCCACATGTGTCTCGTGTTCTACAGAGCTTACAGGTGAGGTGAAGACGTGACTTAATGAGACTGGGGGGGAGCCGGTGGTAAAAGAACAAATGGTCCCAGAAAGAATATCTTTTCCTTCCAGGGAAGAAAAAATAATCTTTGTAGGGAAAGGATCCTTGAATGTCTTATTGTGTTTTGAGGACTGATCTCAAAGATGTAGATCTTAAGGAGAGTATTATGTGCAAAAGAGATAGCAGATAAATCTGGAAAGAAATGTGGTTTCTCCATGAATGCATCCCTGCAGTATGGCAAAGCAGGAAGAGGTTTTGTTCAGCCAGCAAGCTCATACCTAGAGAAAGCTTTTGTTCTCTTCATATACGATGTGTAAGCCCTGCACAAAGCTTGCATGAGACTGTGCCTTACGAAAAGTAAAAGAAGTTTAGACTGTTCTTATGACAATTTGCAAATATACCACCGTGTTTTAATGGACACCAGAAAAGAGAAATCAGCATGAAGTCCTAGGTTTGGAACATTGTAGCTGAGATATGCAATATATCGAATAAGATATGGAAGTTACTTTCTAACTTTACAAAGGAGTGAAGTACAAAATAACAATAGTCCGCAGCACCATATCATATCGAGCGTCCAACCATACTGGATGAGAGGGGAAAAATCATTTGTCTTGGAGATCAGGAGGACACTTCACCTCGGACAAGTGCTACAATTGTTCCTTTTCAAAATAGGAGCAGGGAAACTGAAGCTCTAAAATCAGTCCAGGCTAACCAAGGGTGTAGCAGAGTTGTAACCTGGGTTGGATCTCACTAATGCTCCCTTTTAAAAGTATTTTCTTGTAAAACTGAAATAGCTTATTAAATAATGTTTCAAAATGAGGTTGTGTAAAGCTGAAGTTGGTAGAACCATTGCCCAAGAACTTGACCTTAACCTGCTTCCTGCTACAGTGAAAATAATGTATTACAGACAAGTCTTTGATTATTCATGAAACACGTTATTATGGGTGAGCTTGGTGTCACTATTCACTGTAGAATACTTGCTTTAAGTGTTGATTTCCTGTGCTTGTGTTTTCATGGAGTGCAAAACTCAAGCTCTTTCTTGAGGAAAAAGGCTGCAAGAATTTGAAGGATTTGCCGCCTTAAATTTCCATTGAAATCAGTGAAAGTCTCTTGCACCTTTCAGAGTCTGACAATTACCAGATCTTCATTTTCATTTGTGTCAATCCTATGAACAAAAGCACTGAATCCTAAAATAAGGATACAGCATGCATGGCAGAATGAATTTTTAACATGATCCGTTTCACGCAGAATGCTAACAGACATGAGAGATTCAAGAACGATTTCCACCCAGCAGCAGAAGTATCAGCTGAACTTGTGACCTCTGAACAAGTCTCCACATTGAAGCTATCAGCAACAGATTAGCCAAACATTTCCCCTTTCCTTCCTTATCGTCAGCGTTAGCTCTGGATGAAATAATGATCATAATTGTGGAAGCAGTTATGACAATTACAGAAAACGAAAGCCACATCCCGTCACTCTTAATTCCACTGTATGTAGTGCCTGTGCTCTCAGCTGAAGGTTTCCCTTGATTTCACAAGCTGAACATCATTCAATAACTGATGAATTATTACAGTCTTTACTACCATCCCCTACACGGTGAAATGATTCAAAATGAAATCCCTGTGATCATTGTTTCATTTAAGGCTTTTGACCAAATGTCATCTGAAATGGCTGGGCAGAGAGCCAGGTTACTAAAGGTAACATTTGGATGAAGCAATATGTCACTCCATATACAGAGAAATTAATTCAGATTGTCAGCTAACCACATTTAAAATAATGTCCTCAGAGCACTTGGAGTCAAGTTGCTTTTTGAAAACTCCCTTTGCCATTCTATCAAGACATTTTTATATCTTGGAAATGAGTCATAGTTCTATTTATCTGGAAATAATATGGAGGAGGCTAACATACTTGAGTTAATGTATGGCTCTGACCTCTAGAGCCCTTTTCAATTCCTTTTGGTGTACCTGCCCAATGTGATTATTTTCAGCCACTGAATTTGTGTCCAGGCTTCAAGCTGGCTGGATCCAGGCTGCCCTGCAGATATCTCCACGAGCTTCTGGGAAACCTCAGATCAATTTTTTTTCACAGCAGCACAGGTTAATGTAAAACATGTGCTGCGTTCATGTAAACTATTGTAAGAGTTTTTCGACTACTCTTTTTATCTCGGAGATTTCTGTTCAGGAATACATGCTCCATCCCTTTCTCCAGACCTCAGTGATAATCAGTTTTTGGAAATGCATCTCTGAAAAAGAAACTCATAGATCTCCATGTTATGTACTGTGGCAGGACATCTGCTGTCCACATAAAATAGTATAATTGCTGACAGAACATAAGTCTGCAGCCAGAGTGCACCAATGTGAACCACTGTCTGATTAGATGTATTCTCAGCCAAAGAGCACTGGGCCTGGAAACTGGAAAACCTTGAGGATTGTAGCTCTCATAAAATTATTTAGACATTCAGACAATTACTACAAGTAGTCAATTTGTGAAGTGTAAGTAAATTATGTCTGCACTTCAAGTAAATCCCTCTGGTCCTGACTCTGCTCTTTCTGTTACCACCACACATAATGTCCGTCAAGATTGGGTGATGTCACAAAAACACTCTGTTCACACAACCAACCACGCAGAATTGCTTATGTTACACTTGGAGATCCATATTCTCGGCAGGGCAAAAAAAAAAACAACAATGAAATCACAGCAGGATGAGCTCAAAAGGCCAGCTGAAGCTAACAGGTCAAAACTCAGAAGCCAAGACGATGCTGACGTGACTCCATGTGACCTTCTCTATGCCTCTAGGGCACATGTGGGTGGTATCCACACTGCATCTTACAGCAGCCCAAAATATTAGCTGTACTTGAGGCACATGACATCAGAAATTTTTTTTTGTATCTGAAAAACAACATCCAAGTGTCAGGAAAAGCGTTGCAGAGTCTGAGGAGGTTCATGGTGGCCACAGCTGTAGTTAGAGGTAGATGTTCCAGCTGAGGGCCCAGAATGTGGCATGTCTGGGCAGGAAGTGAGGAGGTGGGGAAGTCTGATATCCTCAACTAAAACACTATACAATGTACAATGAAAGCTGCTTTCATAAAATCTTTTTCAAAATCAAACCATCATATATACCACTTCCTAGTTTGTGTTTGACATCTGCACTTCTCATCACCATGACAACATGGCAATGTGACCTTCATAGCTTCTTATAAAAATGTATAGATACGCATTTTATCAGCTTGTTAATTCTAAACTAAACCCTTCTGAACAAAGAGAACAGTAAGACTTATGTTTGGTGAACTGAAGTGCAAATGAACAGGGTTTCCAGGGTTCACAGCAGCCAGAAGTCTGCGACACTTTCAGATAACATAATAACCACATCGAACTATTTTCCTATTCAGGCAGAGAAGTGATGAGCTGTTTTTACTTTCTCTTTCTTTCTCTTTCACTCTCTAAAATCATTGCCTTTAGTACTTGAGGGTTTTTTTCTTAAATCAAAAATATAAAAAATGTACCACATGTCAACGTGTTGGAAAATATGCATCAATTTAGAAGACAAACATGCAATTAAATGATTAATGGATTTTAAATACGATTCAACTAGAGTTGCACAAGTTTTAAAGACTATGAGACAGACTATTCTTTTCTCCCCTGAAGGGTTACGTGTGATGCAGTATATTTTAGTGCTAATATTCCATTTACTGATCTATTGTTTTATATGAAAAATAGGGCTCCTTTCAAACAAGGAGGCTGACTTCACAGATGGATTTAGCTATCCATTTGTTCCTGAAATGTATATGCTCTTAAAAACCCTCATCATTACAACCTCACATTCCTGGGCATTGGTGCTTCCTCTGACAAGCTCCTCAGGTTCTTGCCTGCAGCATTGAAGCCCCACAAAGTCCTCAGGGAGGTCACTCCCCTCCCCACTCCTGGTATGGGCCCTGCTGGGGTTGGCAGAGAGCACACATCTCCCTGTTGTCTCTGGAAGATGAGAGCAGTGCCACGGCTGGGATTCTCTTCCGTTTATGGCCTTAACCACTTGCTAGAGGACTCACCAAAGTCAGGAAGATCTGGGTTATTCTCTTTGCTGTTTGCATGCTGTTAGACTCAGATCTCCAATGCACTTTTGGATAAAATGGCTGCGAGATAATCTGGGGTAAGGTTCTTCAAGCCTCCTGGTTCAAACTGTACCATTTTGCAGGCATAAGAACTGATGGGCGTGACTCATTGGCTAGTCTAGATATCTCTCTCCTCACTTGCTGCATCTTACTGAACCAGATCTTAGGTATTTAATTATCCCTGTGAATATATAAAGAAAATTAATGATCTAGAAAGCAATATGACTAAAAATTGCACTTTGCGACGCCCTGTTGGCCAGGAATACTTGTAGGCACATGCCTTCACTGAACCAGTTTCTTACACATAGCTGTTCTTAAAAGTATATTATTGCTGCTTTCCAAAAGGATCATGGGAGCTACATAGATGTGGATGTTGGATCAGAAATGAAAGCCTAGGAGAACTTGAGGAGGAGTTTGATCTTAAACAGTCTTTCAAAATCCTTGAATAATCAGTTCTCGCAGTGCTGAGTTGCAGAAAACCTCTGCTTTAGAGCAGGGAGAAGAGTCTCAAGGTGTGGCTTGGCAATTCAAAGAAATGTAGAAAAAATTAGGCTGGTAGGGATCCCCAAAGATCAAGTCCAATCTCCTATTAAGAGATTAACTGCTTGTCAAGTAATGGCAACACTAGCACCAGGAAAAAGATCCTAAGGCATATCTATCCTACACAGTGAAGCATGATTGGTGCTGCATACACACAGAGTAGCCATCCAAGTTCAGGTGTGTCGGCATGTTACTTCACTACCTTCAGGATTCAAGACCAAAGATTCCTTAAAAAGAGCTCTGACTGGCCTCACCTGCAAATTAGTTTGAAATTGGCATTAAAATGTTAAACTGGAATATGATCATGAGTAAAAATGAATTTATATTCAATATCAGTGAGGAAATAGCTGGGCTATCCAACTTTTTGGCTCCAGCTGTTGTTTAGTAAACAGAATGTAAAATATTTAGTGAGTTTGACATATGCAAGCCTCCAGATATTCTGTTGTTTTTCTCAATTTTCTTCAATTTTTTTTTGCATTGCATCCTCAAATAATGTTGAAATACGCCCTTAGTGCTGAGATTTCAGCACGTGGACTTACATAGCACGGTAGTTAATATGCAAGCATCTTGAGAATTTACCCAAATCATTCCCATTTCTGGCTGCTAAAACTGTGGCTCAATACTGAGCAGAGCAGTCCAGGCCATAAAAAGTGTTAGACACAAGAAGATCAGAATACTAAACCACATCTTATTTTCCGCCAAATCCCCGTGCATAATGTTTCCTGTCAGGCTTTCCTGATAGTGCAGAGTGAGCCAATAGCAAACTCTTTTCCTGAGAATTTAGTTGGACTTCAGTATTTTTAAATCTGAATGCGAAGTGCTGGACTCAAATCCCACTGAAGTTCGTGGGTGTCTCTCCACACAGGTTAACCCAGTGTGCACGGGAGGGTAGCACCCACACACAGCGGAATATAACACGAGAACAGAGGGCAATGCTTTTCAAATGCTGTTCTTGGTTGCTGCTGTGCTTTCCTGGGAAAAGTTGGAAGTATGCTAGGAGATAGATTAAAAGTTGTGATTCTCTTAAAATCATATTGCTGAAAGAGAACGGGTAGCTACAAAAACAGGAAAAAAGGTGGATAGAAATGAATTATGTCACAATCTGGCCACATGCAAGTTTCATGGGTGCTCTAATATTAGATATTTGGAAAATCCTTTTTTTTCTTTTTTTCTTAACAAGAAAATGGTGCAATACTGGAATTGGGCAAAGGGCGGCGGCAGAATCTCCTTCCTTGGAACCCCGACTGGACATAGCCCTGAGATCCTGCTCTGAGCAGGAGGGTGGAGCAGATGGGACCTCAGGAGATCCCTTCTGCCAAAAGTTATTCTGTGATTTTCTGAATCTGTGATTCAAGACACACAGTGCCTGGCAGAGAAGGGTCTTTAATCTTTGCTCATTCATTGTTATGAGCCTTCTCTGGATGCGCTGGACGTGTAAGTCATTCTCAGAGTCCACAGGTCCAAGTGGACAATCCAGACAAAGTCATATTTTGTTTCGCTTATATATGCCTAGTGTAAATAACCAGGAAAATTCGTATTCCTGCACTTCTGTACAGTGTTCCTACAGAGAACCTCAGGATGACAATCCAGATTTTTTTTTGAGAATAAAAAATCCTTTGCCAGGCCCAGACATGGAGGCTAACACAAACCTCAGTAACTGCTGTACATTGGCTTCATCCTTTATTTCAGTGCCTGAGGACTTTATGGACAAAATTTCAACACAGATATACTGAAAATGGTGTTGGGTCATCATTACATTATGGTTAAACTCATGATTATGCTAAAATTAATATTAAAACTCCCCTCATTGACCTGAAAAGGTATCGGATTTTGGCTCTTCTGCCTGTTACTTGTCGTTGTTAGGAGTCTACTGAAAATAAATCACACTGAACTTGATTAAGCTATTAGCTTTTGACATTGTCCACGTGCATGTTGTAAAAAGCTGGTATGAAAGCAGACATCAATACAGAAGAAGCTGATACTCACTTCTCCCACAGTCAGTACCATGAAGTGATAGAAGTGCTCTCCTGCTTGAAGTGATTGTGGTGCTTGAGATTCGCTGGGGTTATGAGCCTTACCCTTCTGGTACAGACATACAGATAGAGCGCCATGTTCTCACGTGTTCCCATCCTAAAATAACAAAACCTTAATTATAGGGGCAGAGGAACAGTAACTATTTTTGAACAAATTAATATACCATCGTGTATTTTGTGCTTTTTCTCTATGCAATATTTTTTTCCCTCCTCATTAATGCTTTTTCTCTGAGGATGCTAATGACTCATTCAGTAATGATGCTGTCGCTTTTAGTTAATCACTGTGTTAGCAGTCACTGCTGGTGTCAAAGAAGGATGAAGCCACCATCATCTCCCATCTAATATAACTCACACAGTGAATGCTAAGCAGCAAAAGCATTTTCAACAAAAGGTGTGTTGTAAGGTAGCTTTTCTTACCCAGATACCTTTCTGTTTCAATCATCATACCAAATTCATCATGAACTATTAATATTTGTCCTCAATAAATAAATAATAAATTCCTCTGCATTTTCTTCTCATCTGCAGAGGGGAACAGTTGCACAGTTGGAAAGGAGACTAGATGAATCAAGACCCCTATAAAATGGAAAGAAGAAGTATTCAGTTCAATAATTTATCTAAAGATTATATAGGGCATGAAAGGAAATAGGCTACAGTAGAAACTTCTGAAGAACTATGCATTTACATACTGTATCATCAAACTTTGATGGTTAGAATTAGAGGTTCTGATCTTGATTCTCTCTCTCTTTTTTTTTTTTTTTTTACTACAGTTTAAATATCTATTTACAATAACTTATCTTTCGTAAAGAGCTTCAGTTCTTTATGTTTGGGTAAGAATCCACATTAGTAGAATATTGGTTTCAAATTGTAAGAAGCCAGGATAATCCACCTGTTAATTTTGGTTTTCTCTAGCAGAACATGGTGCGGAACAACCTGCGGGTGCTGACACCTTGTCTTACTGTCAGGATAGATAGAGGATATGAAAAAAAAGCAATTAACTTCTCCCATTTGATTTGTTTGTTTTTATTTCTATAGGTAAATTGGCAAGGAGTCATTGGTAGCAGAACTCAAATTCAACACTGAAAATAGAGACACTCAATGTCAAGGGGAAAATGCAAATAAATAGTAGCCAGAGCACTGGTCTTGTGTTCCACAAATCCTGTGCTATGCCTTTCAACGGAATTGAGAAGCTGGAGGAAAGAAAAGGATGTCTGGGAGGCTTGGGAAAGGATCCCTTTCATTTGTAATCCCACATTTGGGATGTGCCTTGGAGGAAGGACTTTGTTCCTTTGAAAGGAGGCCATAAACAAAACTATTTGAGAAATATACCCATCCTCATTTTCTCGTTGTAATGTGGGTTGAAGAATTTCAGAAAAGTGCACTTCTGGTGTATTCACAAAGCACATCAGGTGTAAATACTGCCTGCCATGGTATTTTCCTTTTCTTGCATTTTTCTGAGCCATTTAAAATCGATCCTTAAATTGAGAGAAGTAAATCCAACATAAAAGAAATCTGAATCTTGTAATAGGCTGACGCTCATTTCAGACTGTTCGATTTGCCATTCTGAATATTGCTCATTGCTGCTTGCTTATTTCAGATTTTGTTTTTGTTTTTATCCTCTGCTGCTGTATTCTGGACATTTTGTATTTGGTCTTCACAAATGAGTCCCATTGAAATCTCCTTCTCTTTGATGCTAAGATAAGGAAACAAGATAGATTGCCTATGAATGAGAACACTGGGCTAAAGGATAGAGAAACTTCTGAGGTTCTTTTCCATTTCAATAACTGTCTCCTCTCAGAATCAGTGGGAAGACTCCCACGAACATCAGTAGTCATCAGACTGGGTCCTTACTGAACACTTGCCTTGACAGGGTTGAAGTCAGAAGCCCTCCAGCTAATAAAAATGCTAAAAGAAGTGTAGTGAAAATAAATCAAGTTCAATGCTGTTGAATGTTTCTTCTGCAAGAAATAAAAATGGTAGTCTAGCCTCTCAGGAAGAATAACAGCACATCAACTTGAATTCCTTTGTTTTCAGTATTTTTTTGTTGAGCATTTGGGTCACAAAGGCTTTATTTCCCAAACATGTTACCAATTTTTCACTCACAGCTCTAGTGTCATCCCTGATCTGCCTTTGCTTGACCTTATGAACAAAAGGGTAAATTCTGCCCCACTGTGTCTGGGCATGCAGTAAATGGTTGAGTTTTCCAGCTCCAACAGGAATGGTACCATCCAGGCATTTGGTGTCAATCCTCATGCAGCAATAAAAACATCACAGCTTTTCTTCACACCAGACTGTGCAGTCAGGCGATCAATCCCCTCTCACTTTCTCATTTAAGGCAAAAGATGTGATCATTGGAATAATTACATAAAAGGTTTGTTCCTGTCTTTGTGTTATGATAGTACAAACGCGGATGAATTCACACTAGAAAACTCACAGCTAATTAACTCACTTAGTAGCTGCTTGTTGGCACAATTTGCTCTGTATGAGATCTAAATTATTCAAGGATTAAAATAAGTCGGTTTTGTACTCACATTTTCTTGAAATTGAATTGGTACCAGTGCTTTTGCTGTCTTGCTCCTCTTTGTCAAAATCCAAACACAGATCCCTACTGAAAAAACTGCATCATAGAGAATGCAGTGGGCTAAACCCCAGGCAGGTTTTAAGAGTTGTTGGCCTTGCTCTGGAGAAGGAAATGCAGAGAAATCGTTGTCAAAAAAATACAGTTGCTAAAATAAAGTTTTCAGTGTGCTCTCAGCTTGCATAGATACCAGCTGTTCGTTGGTCTAAGGACACTTGCCACGTTTCAATTGCCAGTTACCCAAAATGGATGGCTGTGGGAACATGCTGATAAGATGCCAGACTACATGGGAAGAGTCAGGGTGAAGGCAGGGAATGTAGGGAGGAATTGGGGTCCAAAGGGTCAGAAGGCAACAATTGAGCTTTTCTGGAGGGTTTCAGAAATGGCACAGAGTGAACCAGGAGTATAAAGGCAGGAGTGTTGGTGCACAGGTGAACACTATAAGCTACAGCGTCCTCCCCTGCTCTTGGAGACAAACAGCCTTAATTAAGCCAAAACAAATATTATCCTCACAGATGAAAACAACCTAAACAATTTGATGAGTCATTCAACTAAAATGAAATATGTTGTGTGTAATTAAACTCCTTTCAATTTTGTTTTCTTAACATGGTTTCCTTTCTTTAGCAAAAGCTGTTCTGAATGAAGCATCGAATCACTCTAGTCCAACAGCTTTACCAGGAAGCATTTTGACATTTTCAAAACACTTCCCACGGCTTCCATGTCTTTTTTTTTTTTTTTTTTTTTTTTAATGTTGAGGCATTTTACAGATTTATGCTGGGGCTGGAGACCAGCAAAACTGACTCACATGTACAAGAGTTTTCCGAGGTGCATCTGGGGATGTTTCTGTGAGGTTAGTATGTTATAGCACCGAGAGCTGGGTAGGCGCATACACATGGTGCACAAGTAGGTCTGGAGAAGAAATGGACAAGATTCACTAATTATTACTGCACAGGCCTATGAATACAACTTTCAACAGCAAATTCTTCAATTGCTGATTAGGAGTGAAGAGAGGATATGGTAAGAAAAGGTAAGAATTATTTTATTGTGCTGTTTCTTATACTGTTCCTAAGTTATTGATTTTATGGTGGGCATGAAGCATTTCTGGACAAGAGGGAAAAAAAAATGCTTTACCTCTGCAAATTCAGTGTTATTTTGTTCCAAAATAGACATAAAACCTAAATGTGTTTATCTGTGCATATTGCCATTCTGCACTGCAGGACTGTGGAATGTTTTAAAAGCATTTATGTTTAACTACAAATATTAAATTGTTGACTTACTTTGAGTTATTAAATATTTTATATTAAATATGCAATTATTGAATTATTTAAATACAAATGTTGCATATTTAAAGATGAAGTCACAGAATCACAGAACTGTCACAGCATCACAGAATTCTAAGATTATACATCTTTTTCTCCTAATAGAAGCTTACATTAAAATCTCTGATTTTGGTCCATCTGTTCCAGAGATGGCTCTTTCTATTCCAGTGTCTTCATATGTCCTATTATGTTACGACAAGATCTTCAAAATCCAGAAATTTCTCTGCACAGCAAGGAAACATGGGAGTATGGGAGTGCATCTTACCTTTATTTCTCTTGCCTTTGGAACCACACTTAAAAGGAGCCTGCTTCTGCTTTTTTTCCTTTTTTTTTCTTTCTTTCTTTCTCTTTTTTTTTAATGCCCTAATCAAAGAGTTTGTGAATTCCCCACTGTGCAATGGCACAGAATTTTAGGAGATGGAAAATGTTAATAGCCTTTCCCTAATTGACAAATAATGAAGGAACATCACTAATCTTTATTGCAAAATAAAACTGAGATAAACAACCGGTGAACATAAAATCTTGCACGCAATACACTTTCTTATCCTTAATGTAGGGTTAACATTTGTGTCACAGCTTGACTGCTGCTCAGTACAAACTTCTGACTTTCCTCCTTCATAGTTGAGTTGTTTGAGCTAACTCCAGGCTTGCACTTGTTACTTTCATGTTTTTTTTTTCCTCTCATTTAATCTAAAGCACAAGATTAGAATTCTGCATATTACTGAATACCTTGCAACACTTCTACTTAGTTAAAGTCAATTCCAAATGGTTTCAGCGTACTGTCACATGACAGAGTACGGTTTAGTCAGAAGGGACCTATGAGGATCACTGAGTCTGACTGCCTGACCTCTTCAGGGCTAACCAAAAGTTGAAGCATGCTACTGAGGGTGTTATCCAAATACCTCTTGAGCGCTGACATCACAGGGCATCAGCCACCTCTGTCTGTGCTTCCCCTCCTCAGGGATCTGCAGAGAGCAATGAGGTCACCTCTGGGCCTCCTCTTCTCCAGACTGGGCAACCCAGGTGCCCTCAGCCTCTCCTTACAGGACATGCCTTCCAGCCCTGGTACCAGCTCTGTTGCCTCCTCTGGATGCCCTCAAGTATCTTGGCATCATTTCTATATCATGGAGCCCAGAACTGCACACAATATTCAAGGTGCATTGGTTCTACAAATGGCAGGAGAATCACCTCTTTTGGCTGTGCTGTGTTTAATGCCCCGGTTTGTTATGCCTACACACTAAGTGAGAACACTCTGCCTGGGTGGGTGATCTCTGAAATACATGGAAACAAAACACTACTGAATTGCCATCTATCCTCTGCTAAGAGTTTAAGTGACAGCACTTTGACAGATGATGCAATCTGAAACAGCTTGTACGCAGTTTCTACTTTTTTTTTTTAAACTATTCTTAGTGAGGTAAAATCCAGCTCTGTTGGAAGTCAGTAATTTTTGTTGAAGTAGCAACACAATAATTATGACAAAGAGTGTAATACTAGAATAAATCGCTTTTTTATGACACTGTTCTACCCCCCTGGAAAGTTGTAAGGGATCTTTATAGTTTGCAGTTTATTGATCTGGTTTCCAAGATTGTAGTCCAGAAGACAAGAAGCAGAGGACTGGCTGTTTCACAGCATTCCCAGCAGAAGAAGTAAAGCTCTCGAGAGAAACTGTATAGACATATCAAGCAAAAGTCAATGTCAGAAACTGCAAATTTTTGGTTGTTTGAATGTGTGGGTCTTCAGAAGAGCTAACGCTTCAGTACAGTTGTACCTAAAAGCCCCACTGAGAGGAGTTAAATCTCTGTTTTATGTTACTGAGAACAGATGCAGTCACGAGCTTCTGTACCAGGGAACTTCAGACTTGGCATTGAGACACAATAGACAGGCACACTAAATATTTAAGGAATTTGGCCAGTGTGAAACGATCATTTTTAGTATAAGCACTGATTGATGTTGAAAGAAGTTTAATACCGCTCTGGAAAACTGAGGGAACAGCACAGCTGAACATAATGTTTCTGTGTAACTACTGGGACTTAGAAAGTGTCAATATGCTCTCTATCTTCCTTCACACTCCTCCGAACCTTCCTGCAAGGCTTATGACACCACCCAAACCCTTTTTTATTCACTGCCTGCTGATAAAACCCATTGCTGATCTGGAAGCAGTAACTTTGCCCAGGCTCTGCCTCACTCAGCAAATGATCTTTTCTTCTCAATGTTCAGATAAATCATAGAAATATGTTTGTTGTGAAAAAAGGAGAAGAGGTGAGCTAGCATTATGTGAAAGAAAGTTTCTCTACACCAGTTTCTGAAACAGCAAATTCTCACCAGTATCTGTTCCAGAACAACTGGTCCGAGAACAGTAAGATGAGACAACGATTTGTGAGCAGTGAAGAAGTCAAGTAGCACTTCTTCACGCAATCAAGAAGAGAAGCTTTTCAGGTCACTGTGGTTTTGCATATTTGCATGTGAGAAAACTATGAGCTCTAGCTGCCTAAATGGTTTACTGTCACTGATACGACTGTCACTCCTGGTTCTCACTTCCAGGCGCACTGACACAGTGTATTAATCTGACCCAGTGAAGGCAATGGGATTAGCTGTTGTGCATAAAGCACACTGCTGCAAGCTTAGGATCTGCATTTGTAAAATGGCAGTAATTGGATTTCCATACACTTCTGAAGAAAAGCGCAGGTTCCTCATTTCTCAGCAGAGTGCTTCTTTTGGCATGCTAGGGAAGGGGAAGGGGAGGGGAAGAAGAAAGGAGAGGTGAAAGGGAAAAGGAAGGTGAAGGGTGCACACTGTTCTCCATGTTTCATATGAAGTGGTGCCTAAATTTGCCATCTTTTTTTTCCAGGGTTTAGCTGGGAAATACTTGCTCGGAAGAAAAACAGTGATTTGAAAAACAAGGGCAGTGAAAGCAGAAGACCGATCCCTGCTACATCTTAGGTTCAGGGGGAGAAATCCTTCCCTGTAGTGTTTCTTCCATATCACATACATAAGATGAGAAAAGAAGAAGTGTCACTGTTATTCACAGAAGAGTATGAATGGGAAAGGAAATTAGTTGCATCTGTTGAAAGGAAGCTAGCTGTCTGTGCTGTCCCCGTGCATGGGTGCTGGCAGCAGCCACCGCCGTGCTGTGATCCCACCTGAGGGCAGGCCGGGGCTGCAGAGCGCTGCTGAGCCACAGCCCCTGTTCACAGCTGGCTTCTGCTCTCCTCTGTCCTGCTGTGAGTTCTCTGCTGCAGTAATGCCTTCTGATACTTCCAGATAGAGGCCTGAGTAAGTTACCACAGGGATGTGTTTAATTGTTTGGCTGTAGGGGGGTTGTCAGCAGCCTCTCCATATCTTTTCCAATCTATTATTGTCCTCCCTCTGCCACCTGGATGCAAGACGGCCAACCTCAGAGCAAAAGACCTCGTGCACTCCTCTGGCTGAAAGCCTGAGCCCAGGGAGGGCAACACGCACCCTGCAGTGATTGCTGGGACTGTACACAGCCATTTCATGAGGAAACAGCACCTACTTTATTAAACAAGATGTGTGTAGGATAGCTTGTAAAAAAATCGATCCACAGTATCAAGATGGTCGTGCTCCTTGGATGTTTATGTCTCTGTATGAAATCTCCTGGTGTGAAACAAAATCCACTTGCACCTTTAATCACGCCGTATTTTGACCTGGGGTATCGAAGTCATGATAGATTTGGTACGGAGCACGTAAGTTATTATTTCAGATCCTGCTGCTGACCCAACAACTAGAAATTTTCTGTGAAGCACAGAAACTGGGTCAGCTGCTGCTGGCAGCCACAAAGGCTGTCCCAGGAGTGAAACAAGTCTGGGAAGCCCTGCAGAGGATGCAAAAGATGAAGCAGACAGTACCAGGCTTGTAGGAAAGGGTGCTCTTAGTAGTTTAGTTCATGATATTTCCCGGGATTTCTCCGTGGCAACGACATGGCCCTGATTGTCACTGTGTGTACGTGGGTGTTTTACAGTCTCCGTGGTCCAACAGGGAGGTAGGGAAGCCTTGTCACCCATGTTTTACTGGTGGACAACAACAGCACAGTGAATCTCAGAGCTCTAAGGCTGCTTGGGAAAACTGTGCCAGGGAAGAATGAATCTATATTCTTGTAGTCTCTTCTTGTACCTCAACCGCTAGCCTGTCATCCTTTGTAGTTTGTCAATATTTTTTATTTCTCAGTTATTCCCTCTCTGCAACATTTCATTCTAATCCTTTTTTAACGTTGTCCTAGTTTTCTGTCTTTTAGCTTATCTAATTTCAGAGAGAAAGACAGACAACTGATGCCAAGGAAACTTATAAATCATTTTATATAATTTGTGACACTACTGAAAAATCTGTTTGGGATTTATGCCACTGCAACTGAAATCAGCCATTTGTAAGCTTCCTTTTATAACTTATTAAGCAAATTGAAAACGTTCCTTAAAACAAGCTTTGTCAGCTTGTCACCTACTGGAGCGAAATAAATGGTTTGCTGACGGATCATATAAATGGGATTTTTATGGAGTCCCAACCATTTCAAAGGGCTTTCTTTTCCCTGACAGGTTGACACGGGTTTTCCCACTCCAGAACCACCGCACATGCTCCAGAGCCCAGCCTCTATTTTTAATTCATACCCATCTGTAAGGGAAACATGAGGTCACAGCCTGAATTAGTGATTGAGCACCTGGTGAAGGGCAGTGGCTGGCCTAAGGAACACCTGTGCCCCCCCTGCATGTGACCAGGAGGGGTGAACTCAGGGTGAGACTACCCTGGGCTTATTTAAGAGCCAGCCACTGAGGGGAAAGGATCTCCTGTGTGGGATCTGGCTGTTCCTCATCTTGGTGGGAGATTGCTATTGTGAGTAAAAATCTTTTGTTTACGATCGTTAAATCTTTTAATACTTTACTTGGGATTGCTTCTGTGATTGCACCGCACCATCCCACTTTTTCCTCCAGTTAACTGAACACTTTATGCTCCAACCTCATCTGGAAGAGTAAGCATGTACCAACACAAGTTAAATGCTTAGAGCTGATGCAATGGGAACTAAGAAAGTTTTAGATGCAGCATTGACATCAGGTAATGAGGTTTGGGTCTTTGCTTTCTTGCAGATGGCTGCTGAACAGCCTCACTGTGGGAAATGCGGTGTTTGGGGTTTGCAGGTCAGTCCTGGAAGAAGGTGCCAGCCTCAAATCCCATTGAGGTGATGACTGGGTTCCCCTGGGCCTCGCCGAGGTTTGACACAGGTCCCAAAAGAGCTCAGCTGAGCAATTTTTCTGTACTAGGGCCTCCTTACAGGAGCTGAGCCTTGCCTGGAGCAGGGAATATTGTCAGAGCTGTACCAGTACTTGGGGATACTGGGAAAGCCTTCTACGTGTGAACAGCTTGAATATGCTACATACAGTTACATATGTTCCTAATGTAAATAGGGCTTAGATAAGGAATGGATATGTAAAAATCTGCTTCACAGCTTGCAGCACTGCAGGCTCTGCTTGCATACTGGCTAGAAATGTTATCAAGCCAACATCTTGAACAGTGATTTCATGCACCAAGAGAAAAAGAGAATGTAATTATAGCACCCTGTTATTTTCATTTTGATGAGAGTGCTCATTTTCAAGGGAAGAAAGCAGTGGCCCAAGCTGCCTCTGGGAGAGGTGAAAGCATCAGCAGTGAGCTTGACAGAACTCTTTGCAGGCCGAGAGGTTGGGCTGCTGCCACGGCTGATGTGATGACCACAGCTCAGACAGCTGCAGAAAACAAAAGTAGAGTGATATTCCTTTTGCGTGTGGCAAAAACCTTATGCATGCCCATGAGTTAGGGTATCTGGGGGGAAGAACCTTAAACAAATGTCTATCAAAGCTGTGCGGAAAATACATTTCATTGCATTTTTCCAGAATTTACAAGGGCTTTCTTACATCTTCTCAGAAAATAATACCAAGAAATGATAGTGAATAGGTATCATATTTTCTTGATTATCTTAATTTCTCTCTTTCTCTTTAAAGACAAAATCCCTCCCATGCAGCCAAGGAGTTCTTAGTGGCCAAGGGTTAGCCACCCTTTTAAAGCAAATGCCCTTGCATGCAGTAAAATGCAGCTGTTGCAATAGGAAAAAAAAAAAGACAGATTAAACCCAGCAACATGCAATAGGATGTATTTTGTGAAAGCTTTGTCCTTCAAAGATGCCCCAGAGGTACTGTTCAATATTATACATATGGAAATGTGTTTCCTAAAATCTGCAGAAGTGGAGATATTGTCATACAAAAGGCTGCAAATTAATAGCCTAAGAAAACAGTAAAACAATTACCTCGTTGCAATAGACACAAGGACAAGAAAGAAGGCACCACTGCTGCTGGTTTTGTGCATTTGCTTTTTGTGGGTGGAAAGAAAAACAAGTCTCCTTACAGTTGCTCCACCCCTCCTATAAGCGAGTGAGGCCCGTTTTCTGCTGAGAAGACCAGTGACAATCTGCTCTCTGAAGGTGAGGACCTGCCGCATTTGGTGCTGAGAAGTGCAGCAGAATGAGCCCCGAGCTGAAGCCATCAGCGGCAAATAACCAGAGCTCCATTTTCAGAGGGACAGGTAAGCAGCATCTCTGGCTTTTGTCAGACTGACACGGAAATATTTCTGCTCAGAGCACGCAAGGCTGTGAATCACGAAGGTACTACTGCCCGTGATCTTCCTTCACACCTGTTCATTCAGGTCGGATATTAAGAAAAATTTATTCTCAGAAAGAATGGTGATGCATTGGAACAGGCTGCCCAGGGAAGTGCTGGAGTCACCGTCCCTGGAGGTGTTCAAGAAATGTGTAGATGTGGTACTGAGGAACATGCTTAGTGGGCATGGTGGTGATGGGCTGGTGATAGTTGGACTAGACGAGCTTAGTGGTCTTTTCCAACCTCAATGACTCAAAGATTCCTCATGTGAGGAAAAAATGGAGCATCATGGAAAATATGGAGAACTCTTAGTCAGATTTTTCCGTTGGAGATGAAAAGGGTTTTTCATAAACATTGTTTTGGGGATTGACATTTGTCATCTTCGCTTCAAACTTAAGACAAATCTGTTTTGGAAGAGATCAGAATTGAATTTTGACCCCTGTTGAGCTACTGAGTTACCACTGAGGAGCTCATCTCCCTGCTGCTCCCTTGGCCCATTTCTTCAAACCCCGAACTCTGCAGAGCTCCAAACAAGCTACTTACATTATGCCCTCGCATGGAACTGAGTTTAAGTATTAAAAGCCCCTTTCTCTTTTTTTTTTTTCCCCTCTATATTCAGAACACTGCCATTAGTTAAAAGAGGCAACGTTTCAGCAGACAACAATCTGCCTGTACTGTGGTGTGTGGAGCCAACCTTCACTGTGACTTTTATCATTCAGGCTGCTCTTTTAAAGAAAGCAAGACAAAAGAAGGAGGGATTGACTGCTGTAAGGGCCCTTAAAGCCTGTTTCAGCTGCTGCCTGAGAATTTAAAAACAAAAACCCAAACAAAGAACACAACAAAGGAGATACTGATATGATAAGGTACCTCTAGGTTCTCTTTTGCTAAATTACATCTCGGCACAAATAGTATCAAGGAGGAGAGGAGACTAGGTAGATTTTCTTCAAGAATTCAGCCTCATGACTTCTGAGAATATCAAGCTTCCTTTCCCATCTGTTCATCTTACCCTCACTGCTTCAGGCCCTCCTCTATTTGCCAGGCACCTCTGCAAAGTCATCCGTGGATATCACACAGGCATGTGTTAATAACACCAAACAAACAAGGAACACTTTGTTGACTACACAACTTTTCTTTTTCCTCACACCTTCATTTATAGGTTGTGTGTTCTTCAGTGTGGGGACTGGCTCATTCAGGGCCTGGTTTTGTGCTCTTCACTTTGACATATTTAACAAATAATGACATGCCTGAATTGGAGCTGCAGTAGGAGTCAATGCTGAACTTCTCAACTCCAGTGCAATCAAACAGATAATGCTATGCTGTCATTTCACACTGAACACGCTAATTGTATTTTAAACAACCTTCAGAGGAGTTTTACTAATTTTAAACATATCTGCCATTGCTTTCAGGAAAATGTTCTTTTTCAAAAAAAAAAACAAAAAACTCCAAAACTGTGACTGGTAAGTCACAGGCTCCTTCTTGGAGCCAATCGCAGAGCAACCAAGATCAGGCTGCCCAGGGCCCCATCCAACCTGGCCTTGAATGCCTCCAGGGATGGGGCACTCACAGTTCCTCTGGGCAGCCTGTTCCAGTGCCTCATCAACCTCTCAGTAAAAAATTTCCTCCTAACCTCTAACCTAAATCTTCCTTCTTTCAGTTTAAAACTGTTCCCCCTTGTCCTATCATGATATGCCCTCCTAAAAAGTCAGTCTCCCTCCTGTTTACAAGGTCCTTTCTCTCAGCCTGTTTACATATATGTATATATATGTACATCATACGTAAATATATACATATGTACATATACCTATGTGCTTGATATGTATATCAAGTGCAACACCTTGCACTTGATCCCACTGTCTGGGTTGTTGATTAAGATGTTGAAGAGCACCGGTCCCAAGACTGACCCCTGGGGGACACCACTTGTGACTGGTCTCCACCTGGATACATAGACCCATTGACCACAACCCCCTGACTGCAATCATCCAACCAATTCCTTGTCCACCCAAAAGTCCAGACTTCAAATCTATCTCCCTCCAATTCAGAGATAAGGAAGCAGTGTGGGACAACATCCAAGGCCTTGCACAAATCCATGTAGATGATTATCAGTTGCCCTTCCTTGGTCCATTGATGCCATCACTCCATCATAGAAGGCCATCCGATTGGTCAGGCATGTTCTGCCCATGGTGAAGCCGTGCTGCGTGTCTCGGATCACCTCCTCATCTTGCGTGTGCCTTAACATCTCTTCTTGGAGGATCCGCTCCATGATCTTCCCAGGCACAGATTGAGGGTCACTGGCCTGTAGTTCCCTGGGTCTTCCTTTCTCCCTTTGTTAAAAATGGGAGTGACATTTCCCTTTTCCCAGTTATTGAGGAATTCATCTGGCAGCCATGACTTTTAAAATATGATGGAGAGCAGCTCAGCAACCACATCAGCCAGCTCCTTCAGGACCCTGGGGTGCAGGTCGTCCAGCCCCACAGACTTGTACACATTCAGTCTCATGAGACATTCTCAGACTTCCTCTGCTCCTACAGTGAGAGGAGTCTCACTGGGACTCCAGGAGTCTCCTGGACTGCTTGTTTTCCACTATGTTGCTTTCCCAGCAGACATGCAGGTGGTTGAACACCCCCATCTTGTCAACTGCAAGATTGACACCTCTTCTAGGTGAAGGCAATAAGGCCTTGTCAACAGGCTCCCCTTATCAGGTGGCCTGTAGCAGACCCTGACCACCAGTCAAAGCAGCATCTACTGTTCTACTTCATGCATACTTTGAGATGTTTAAAGTACAAAAATCTCCTATCAGCTCTGGCAGCTGTTGCATGCATTAAGTGATTGACTTTTCTAAACAATAATCTCTATGACAATTCTGAAAGACTAAAAATTTTTTATTCTTACAATAATAACCTGTAGTATTTTTTCCATCTTCATTAATCCTTCTGCCAGGTTCCCTCTGTGCAGTCATCCAATTAAAATGAGGGAAAAGCATGTAGGAATTTATTATTTAAAACCTCCCAGCTGCGTTTGGAAGATTTTGCAAATCCCATAGCTCTAGTGAGCCCTCTAGTCAATTTGATTACGAGGGAAAAGTGCATTTTAAACATCAAGGGCAACAGTGTAATATGGCTTCTAAGTCCTTAAATCTTGGATAACACTTGTTGGTAAATCCAAAGACTTGTATATTCATGACACTGTATTATACACAGAACCAAGCAACGACCAGATTTTCTGAAGAGATCTCCCTCTGGTGGTTAAAAAGGGAATACAACACTTTTCTAACAGCAGTCTCAACCAGCTGCATTAGGAACAGATTGTTCAGATCTTGCTAAATAAATATTTCCTATAAAAGTCACATGAGGTGAGCCTGTTGCTACTGTAGCCATCCCATACTGGCTACCTGTAAGGCAGGTAATACAAGAAAACAAATAAATTAACCAGAATTTAAACCAGAAACTGCACAGAATGCCAATAGACCTCACTATTTGTTTCTAAGGTGTTATCCAACTTCCTCAATATATTATTTCCCACTGACTGGAAACAGGTGCTAGTTTAAATATTTAAAAGGACACTCTGGGTCCACATCAAGCTACAAAGCTATTTCAATATGAAGTGAGACAATTCAGGAAAATGCCTGCAGTGCTAGCATTAATTCAGTCAGACCATGCAAGTAGAATAGCCAGGAAAGGTGCTGTTTCTGTAGACCTTCTGTCTGTATGCCCCAAAACTTGTTCAGGAAGAGAACCAGCATTAAGTTTCACTGATGACAAAAGGCTGCAAAGCCACAATCAGAATTTCGCTTCTCAGGTCTGCCCTGTGGGAATGCTCCTATAGCACTGTCCCCACCGGATTTCTGGAGACCAGTTATGTTCACCTTGTTATCAGAATTAAGCCAAACGGTATAGAAATAATTTCACTCTGGAACGGAACACAACACCTTTTGAAGCAAACATACAGTACATAATAAGCAAACATCGTTTTGTATCAGACAAATTAATTAACTGAAGAACAGTCACAGTTCTCAGTTCCTCAAATTACACTTGGCAGACACTGAGATTCAAGCACAAGACAAATGGCGGCAGCTTCCAGCAGTGCAGGTTGGCTGTCCATTTTTGACAGTCTTCATAAACCACCAGCCAAAAATCTTCCACCCACTGAATCAACAACTCCTTTTCCTGTTAATTTTTATAGAGATAAATTAGATATGATAATCAGATCTAACTTGACTGATCTGGATTTTGTAACAGGTTAAAATTGGTATCACTGTGAAGCTGACAGAGAACTTGGGACATGGAAATATACTTGTAATGGTAAATCCTTATTTTTAACATCAAGCGTATGAAAATAAGCAAGCTTAACACACTACTACTACAGTCTAAAGTTTGTTTTTTTATTACAAAAGTTTGTCAAGCAAGATGAGTATTTACAAAACATTTAGCCTTTCAATCCTATTATCAAAACCTGCTGACCACAGCACACAGATGAAACAAAGATAGGATATACAAATCTAGAATATAGTAAGATAAAGGAAATTTACGTGATTGACCTGAAAAAAGTTACAGCATTTCCCAAATAGGAAAGATAAAATACCAAACAGCACAGCTTTAACAGAATACGCGCACTCCCAGTAAATTCATTAGAGACGCCGCTGGGCAGTCTAACAGCCTAGTAATTGATGCCAGGTCAAAGCCACTGCTCCATCTGTTGAATGGAAACTGTACACACAAAATTTACAGTTATTTTCAAAAGCTTGTACTCAGTCTCCAGGAAGATGTTAGAATGCAACACAATTGATGCAATCTTTTTGTCTAGGATATTTCCTATATAACAATTTATCTGCCCAAAAGATTAGAAGAATTTAAATTCCTCTGTTGGACAATAATAATACAAATTTCTGATGTGCAGAAGCTGAACTTCAAAAAAGGTCATTTTCTACCAGGCCACCTATGTTGAATATCTTTTCATTTCATAAAGACGGAAGGAAAAATCCAGATGACTCAAATCAGGATGGGGAGCAAGAATACCGTAAACTCTTCAGAATTCCATGTACTTGCTTCCAGAGAAACTTTAATCAGTGCTTTCCAAGAAAGGCAGCATGTACCTCATTTACCGTCTGATATAAATAGTCAGGAAGACTGGCATGCATACAATTAGACAGCTTCATTGCGCAAAAGAAAATGAAGCGCAGATCTGTATGTAGTTCTCTTTCCTATTATACAGCATACCAGACTTCAGATCAGATGATGTCTCACCTTGAAGGATGCCTTCACACCAAGGCCCGTCTAACGCTTCATTTCACTGTGTTACTGGCAGAGCAACGTTAACAGGCACTTGGCTCGGCTGTGGCGCTGGTGACCCGTTACTGAGAGGTTGCTGTGGAACACTCGCTGGCTCCGTTTTGCTGATGTGCGTTATGAAACGTAACCGAAGTTTCAAAGCTGGTCTTAAATTACAAATGATTTTCTCAACCTATAAAATAAGCAGTAATAAATAATGAAGACAAAAATGTATTTGATAAAACAGGAGTATTTTGACATGTTACCACTGTACATGACCATTACACAAGCACAATGAAGAAAGGAAAAAGATAATGGTATTGATATCAATATTCAATTCACCACATGTTAAGTTACGGACCTCTTGCGATAACTAACCTTAAAAAGCCCTCCTCGGTGTAACAGTACTTTAACAAAGCTCTGCAGAATGACTTGCACAATTTAGACTTTTAAAAAGTTCATCCTGTTATAAAAACTAGCCTAACAATTTTTCACCAACTATGGATGCATCCTTGCTTTTGTCACAATTCAAGCTATAGTAACTGAATCAGAAATTAAGGAAAAACTTGACAGGGATAGATTGAAATGAGAAGTTGTCAAACATCCAAAATTTTATATACCTTTGTTCCTAGTGGCTGCTTTAATAATACGACTTAAAGAACCTTCAAGCTGCATCTTAAGTTTCACACTACAGAAAATAACCCGGAGAGCTGAGATACTCAGCCTACCGCATCTAAAGATTTTAACTGGATAAAAGCGTACCAACTATCCATTTGCATACAGAGAAACTAGTCAAAAGTTAAGCATTTTGTTTAACTGCTACATGTAAAAATAATCCCTAAAAAGATTTATTTTCTGTAAGGGAGATAAGATCATTAAGAATCAGTATCTACTGTTCACTCACTTGGTCTTTCACACTGTCACCTGTAAACATGTACTTCATATGATACAAGAAATCACATATAGGATCCATGTAGTTCAGATGCGAGCTGTATTGATCAGCATTCAGGAGCATTTCATAAAACGCCACTCCAATCTGTCTCCAAAGACACCAAAAATGAGAACAGGTTTTAATGTGCTTTAGAGTGGAAATACAGTTAAAATAAGCATACAGAAACACTACTACAGGATTATTTAACTACCTGATACAGCTTCTGTTCACAATATATCAAAAAACATAGGAGCAAGAGTTACAGAACTCCTGTCAATGCTTATGCATTCCTACATTTTGTAACCTGTTCCCAAAACACAGTATGCACACTAAGTATTTTAGAAAGAACACAAGAAAAAAAAGTTGCTGCACAGGATCTAATGCCCAGCACGGACATAGGCAACTTGAAATGAAAAAATACTTAGTGGTGGTGGTAAATGCTTATGTTATGTTGATCAGACTAAAGGGAGATGAGATGTCTGCTTGCCACAAAGGCTTTGAAGGTATTTATTGACATCACAGATAGATAAAGATGTATATTTCCCAGACTTAGCTCTTCTTCCTATAAGGAACTACGTTACCTGCAGTTTTTCAGCTTATAGAGCTGTGAGCCAACTCCATCTTGCTTCCTACTCCCTCACCCTTACCCTCATTGATACAAATGTAAAGAAGCAGCTTGTGCCCCTTCTTCCTCACAGCCCACAGCTCTTACATGTCTTCCTTACCCTGCATACATGCCTTTAAAACAGGAAATTAAGCTAATGAATTTATGCATGCAATTTTTTAAGTGCTAAGTGCTTCATCCTGAGTCAAGATGACAGGGTTTCAATTAAGTGGGTAGTTGAATAATAACTCTGCAGTACAGATTTTTTAAAACACTGTTTTATTTGTATAGAATTCAGTTCTGAATTAAGTTCTGAGATCTGTCAGACTCTATTTTTTAATAGAATTGCAATGCAAAAATAATATGCACTGTATAAACTAATCAAAGAGCCGTGCATTACCTCTATCATGCATCGTGTCCTCTCCTGCTGGAACCGTTGTAGAAAAGGACCAACAAGGTGGTAAACATACAGCAACTGGAACTCTGTTTTCACTATGGGTATCAACACTTCTGTGAGGAACCTGCAATATTTCAAGGCACTTACTACTCCAACTGAGCTTTTTCCTCCCCCTGGCCCAAATTTCAACCAAAACATCAGATTCTCTCATATGAATCTTCATTTTAGAAGTTATAATGTAGTTCAGAAAGTATTCGCTACTGAAGTGAAGCTCTAGAACATTTCTAGGCATTATTACTAAACCAGAACAAGGAGTCTCAAGGAGACAGACACTCCCACTCAAGCTTAGCAGAATGCTATGTGCAGTGGAAAAGCTGACCTCCAACATTTTAACTTTAAAGCAATGGCCACGACTGATTGACAGGAATACATCATACCACCTTCACGTCTGTCCAGTATGTTAAGATTTGGCATTAGTAAATGACATCTGATAGTCCTATCATTAACACAGCACTGTGGAAAATCTTTTAATGCAGTTTTTTTAATGCAGTGGTACCTTTTACTTGCCTTGATGACTAAGAGGACCACTACTGTATCTTTCAGTCAGCAAAGCATTTCATTCAGCAGCTACAGGGTACTTGCCAGAATTAAGGACGCACTTACTGATTGTAGTTTGCATTTTAGGACTATACTACAATCAATGCTTTCAAGAAAAGTTGAAATGAACAAAAAAAAGCGTAAGCCAATCAGAATTTCAAGAAAAAAAAAAAAAAGGCCATCACACTTTAGATGAGAGCTCTGAAACTTACAGACACTACGAGTTGTGTCAGGGGAAAAAGGGAGCTGGAAAAGATCTTGCGATTTATTGAGTGGATTTTGGTGCTACTCCTTACATATTTGCTGGTATAAATATTACAGGTACCGCTTTGCTATATACAACATACACGGAAGTTTAAAGACAAATTAAATCATCAGATATCATGACACCTACTTTGGAATGAGAGAAAGCTGTCCAATGCTAGAATGATGCCAGACAGCATGTGCCAAAGCCAGGGTGTAGCTACAACTCATCTCGGAGTAAGACTGATGACATGCTGTGAAGTCAAACAGCTGGAACGGGTAACCAACCCACTCCGTCTCTGACGTCAAGCTGGGACTGTTGATAACACTCACAATGTGATCATGGAGAACGATCCAGTATGGCTCCTGGAAAAACAAAAATTCTGAATTCCTTCAGAGAAGAACATATAAGAACACTTCTCATCTTTTCTCTACTATTACTGCATTTCTAAGATGGTTTCAACTAGATGGCAGTCTATAGTTTGACAAACCTGAAAATTAAGAAGCACAATACAGAACACATCCATGTTAGTAGATGTGGCACACTGAAGAGTACGGCATTATCAAGACACATTTCATTGATTTAATTATTTAGAGAGCTATTGTAAAGGCCTCCAAGAGAAAGAGAGTAGAGGTTAAAAGCCTTAGTGGAAAGAGACCAAATATTTTCTGAGTAACAAACAGAACAAAAATCCAACATGAAAACATGAAAACAGAAAACAATGTTAAGGTACAAGTGTCAGAGAACATAGACAAAGGTGCAAGGAAAAGGCACAGGAGAAATACAACCATCAAAAATAATGAGGATGAAATCCATGCTGTTTTCTTTTCTCCAAGGAAAGGAATCAGTCTGAAAGAGGAAATAGGCCACAAGGACAACTGCTACGCATAAGAAACAGGCAAGCAAGATTCAAATTATTCAGCTTGGTTGCTTGGTTATTATATTCAGAAGATCAAAGTGTCACTGAAACATGGTCTCTAATACTGCACATGCTTGATTTCACAGTCCTAGGCACATTTACACAGATTAAGAATATTTCGCAAGAAGTTGAGAGAACAGTACAAACATAAGCAGACACAGGACATGCAAGTATAAGCATAAATAGGAAATAAGATTTGCATCAGAAGTCTTTAAAAATTTTGACTTCGTAGCTCCAGTTCACAATCACACATGTAGAATTTAACTGCATTTTTAATAGGAGTGATCACTTCTTTTCATCCTAGCCTCAAAACAAAATAGAAAAGCAGAAAGCCTAATCACTTCTTCCATGCTGGAGAAGAAGAAAATGTTTTTCTAGAAAGCAAGTAGCCTTTGAAATGGCTTTCTCAGAAATCTACAGATGTTGGCTGTCACATTGCAAACTGAAAAAAAAAAAATTAAGATGTACTCTAGGAAGTCAATAACCCCTTACATGGAAGATTTTTTTTTTTCCTCTAAACTTTAAAATACAATAAATCGACTCACTGGTAGGGCTGTGATAATTAGTCCAATAGCATTCATCCAAGCTGTGATATTCTCTCTTGGCACCAGGGGCTGACTACAGACAGAGAAAAAGAAAACTCAAGCTCTGAAGTTCACAGCTGCAATCTGTGCTTTTCATGTACCTTCAACAAGGTGTACTTATACAAGTATTTCTCAAGAAGTTTAGAGAACTACACAATCACACAAAGCTATTCAGGAGAGCCAACAGACAGTATAAATACCACTGTGATGTTGCTTGCAAAATTTTATTCTGACAATTTTTTTTTGTAGAATGTTTTTCTCAAAGGCTGTAATCACATTGACTACTACCAAACAAGCTCGAGTGCGTAACGGCTACTTTGTCCCTTTATTGACGTGTTCCCTCCGCGTGTCACAAAGCTAACAACAATATATTACTAAGCTGAAAACAAAGTCAATTCAGTTTGTCACTACTGATCAAAGATGACATTTGAGTCACTGCAACAATACTAGTCCTTTCCTTTCACTTTAGTTTAGCAAGGAACCCAGAAATAGAACTATGGGTCAGATTTAATGCATCCTGAGAGAACGCCAGCCTCGGAACTCCACTCTGTTTCAAAGTTACACTAGGATCACAAGGATTCATAGTCCTACCAATGCTTTGTGCCCCTTTCTCTGCACATTAACTGATGAAATTTCCTCCTCCCACCCCAGCTGAAAGAATAACAGACTTTTCTGCCTCTGTGCCACTGACCTCAATGGGAAACCCTCCAAAAACAATTAAAATATTCATCATTTAATGTAAATGTTACAAAAACTTAAGAAAATGAATACTGCAAACTACCTTAGCAATCTTTATTTATTAGAAATTGGAGAAAACAGTTTCAGAGGGCCAACGTACCTCTTCAGCACAACGTTCAATAGTGCATTGCCCACCTCTGTCCCTGGAACTGCCAGTGCCATGAGCTCAACGCAGGTGACATGAAGAGCATGGGCAGCTGGGTTAGGAAACTCATTGAATCTCCAGTCACAATTTGGAAACGGACCAGGTGATTTGCCTGCCATAGGTGACAGTGATTAAGGAAAAAAAGCTTCCCCAACAAGGACCAGTGTACGTAGCACCTTGCTTAAAAATGGATACCACATACGCAAAGCTGAACTGAAACAAAAGATAAGGTGCTGAGAACATGCAAAATAGCCACAGTTCATAAAAATAAGACATATGGACAAGAGCATGACTGTAAGCCACTGAAGCACTGCACAAATACATAGTTGTAAACGCACAACACACACATGCACAGACACACACACAAAGTCACGCAGAGGACAAATTTCTCTGATTAAGAGCTGAAAGAAAACAACATCAACCATCTCATTCAGCACCTGCTTCCAAGGAAAGATGAAGATAACAAGAATTTTCTACTCCACAGAGTCTGAAACCATTAATTTACTTCAATAAAAGGTCTCCCAGAACCTTAGGGTGACAGTTTATGTAAAGTGTGCACCTGCTTAGTCTCTGAAATTACTTTCACAACGGAGAGCAGCTCATTTGAGCTACATATAGAAAAGATCTCCTAACACACGGTTGACATTTGCATAAAAGCCAAGTCTTATATCATTTTAGCTTTCTTCGTATAGATCTAATAAACTTATTTCAAATCACACATTAGAAAAAGGCAATTCAGGAAGATGAGCGAAGACATAAAACCTAGAAAACTGGCCAACTTTCATAAAGCTAGCCCAAAAAGAGAAGAAGGTGTCCAGGGAGATTCCACCAGTGCTATTCTCTAGAACACAGCTGCATGCACTATTTCCACAGTAGTTTAAATCAGCTGTAGTCATAACACGAACAGGTTGCCCAGAGAGGTGGTGGATGCCCCATCCCTGGAGACATTCAAGGTCAGGCTGGATGAGGCTCTGAGCAACCTCATCTAGCTCTAGGTGTCCTAGTTCACTGCAGAGGAGTTGGACTAGATGGCCTTGAAAGGTCCCTTCCAACCCAAACAACTCTATGATTCTACAATTGTAAAAAGTAGAAAGCAACAATTAAGAACGTTAAAGTTTGTGTTAAAGATATAATTTCTATTTCTTCCATTCTAAAAACAGTCTCAGCAGTTGCTAACACCATGTATACTGACCTTCACCTATAAACAGTTAGTTATATAGGATCTTAAATGTGACACTGCTTGCAGTACTTCTTTTTCCTTAGTAATATGAGTAATGGTGCTAGAGAAAAGTAATCTTAGGTTTTACATGAATTTTAATCATGGTTTATGTCAAACTGATTTTGTATGGCAATTTAAATTAAATCCAGAACGCATAAACATCAGTATTTGTATTTAGAAATAATGGGTTAGATAGTGAAATATTTATAAAGCTGTGCTGTACTTCGTTTTCACCATGTTTCAAGATGTTTTAGCTAGAAGAGCACAGTCCCCGTGTAAAATAAAGGAATACTAAAGATACACATCACAACTTTGTTTTCATCTTCTAAACAATTCCTAGAAGGAATTGCTCTGTACTGTTAAAAAGAGGCCAGTGACCTAATTTTATTTATTTTTAATAAATCTCCAGTCAGTTTTTTACCTGCTTAACTGGCTTACTGCTTTGACATCTTTCACACTCCTAGAAACAAACCCAAAATAGGCTGGACAGATGAAAATTGATACGTTTTGATGAAATGAAATGACAAGACAATTTAGCACAGTTTACTTCATGCACACTACAGAAGGATATTGTCTACTAGTCTTCCAATGAGTTTGCAATAGTAAGTGTCATCAGGAACCCATGGATTATCTTCTCGGGCATTCATAGCACATTTGAGATAAGTATCACTTAGACACCAGCCCAGTGGGCGATTATCTTTGAGAGAGCCGATTATGGCATGGACAAGCTTTCTCTTGAGGTTTGTGCGCTCTCTGAGATGTCTCTCGTAATAGTGAAGAGTGTTGTACAGGTAAGTCACTGGACGATCTGCCAAGAACAGAACAAAGTGAACAGAAACGTCTCTTAGCATCACTATTACACTTTCAGTGGCAAACATAAAATTCAAATCAAGAGCTTGACAAGACTAAATTGCATATATTTAAAAACAGCATATATAGTATAGACTTGTGTTCTTTATTTCACTATACAATGCTGATTTTCCTTTGTCTTGTATGTATGCTTCAAAGCATGCAGAGAAGGTAGAAGTCAGGCAAAGTCAATATTATTGTATAAACCATCAGTAATATATTCAAAAGTAAATTCTCTAAATTATCTCTTCACATAAAAGCTATTAAGTAGGAAGACTCCAGGCATGAAATGACAGTAACCAAAGAATATTGTAGAATGTCTGGCCACAATATAACAATGTCATCTACACAAAATATATTGTAAAAGTGCAGTAAAATAGAAGAGTTAAAAAAAAATCAGGACAAATTATTTCATCTTAAACAGTAGTAGATGGAGGAACTTTTTTTTTTTTTNATTTTTTTTTTTTTTTTTTTTTTTTTTTTTTTCCAAAACTCTTTTCAGTGTCGGTGTCCAAAAGATTGTTAAGACACTAGTCCAAGTACTCTCTACTACAAGAGGGTGAAAGGGAAAGGTGTGAAGCAAGATGGACTAACAAAGGCTACCTGAATAAAAGCAAGTTCTCTGTTTGTAGGCTGACATACGCTAATCAGGGGTTTCATTTCTATGTGGAAACGTGCATAGGGCTCACAGAATACAAAAGGATTAAACACCACTGTGCTAGCAGATTAATGTTATGAATGAAGGAGATGAAGGAGAACAGCACCACCACAATATAAATAAGAGTCTGCATTTGCAGGTAACTTACCATGGAATTTGTATAAGCCTCCTAAATGATCCAGTAAAGTTTCCAGTGACTTAGACACCGGAAGTAATTCTAGAAATCTATGGATTACAATGTCAAACACAGGCAGAAATCGCAGGCATACATTTCCAAAATAAATTGGAAGGTATTGGGGCTGGATCTGAACTGGGGGATTGACTTGCTCTGCCAAGCCTTCAAAATACAGCTTTTCGGGATATTTCTGGAAGGAAACCAATCAAATAAAATTAAAAGCTCTTTAGAGGCATTGTATTAAATATTCAGCACCTACATTGCTTTAAAAAGACACTTCATAACCCTCACTATCATACACGAATGCAATAAGAGTTTATCAACATAACTTACTGAAGAAAAATTATCTTTTGAGTGAAATTCCACAGTGGTTAGGACTAACAGATACAACTTCTTCAGAAAAAAAAAGTTTCACCACCACTCAAAGGGGCATAAGGGAGCAGCATGGAAATCAAGGCAAAGCTAAAAGCAGCCAGTGACTATGTGTCCCTTGTCAAGCGTTTTCAGAGAAAACCTAGAGGAATCAACACTACTGAAAGTTTCTGCTTTGTGTATGAAATCAAAACACTAGAAATACGCATCTAATTACTCCCTGGGAAAAAACTGGAATGTACTCAAATACCAGATGAGTACAGCTGAAGCATGAGCTTATGGTATTAACCTGTGACTGAAATTTCCACATGCCAGATTGAGTCCAGTAACTTTATGTCAGAGCACTTCCCAGGCTAATATAATTTGCTTCTCAACTACGTTTTCACTTTTAGACAGTTAAGACATCACACTGCTAGTGCACAGAGCAAATATGAACCAAAAAGCTCCTGGATCAGAATTAGATCCTATCTGCTTAGTTGCATGGGAGTTTGCTTATATCTTTTTTGACTCAGTGCTTATGTATTCTTTGGTAGAACACTCCATCATACATCCCTTTCTAGCCAGCAGAAGCCAATATGTTTACAGAAGCATTAAAATCTCAGCAATTCCCTAACATGTCAGGATATTGTTTTCTTCTCCCACAGGACACAGAAGAAACTTTAAGAATTAGGAGAAAATGTAGATTTAAGTGTCTTTTAGTCATAAAACAGAAGCAAATACATCTTTTCCCTAATGCACAAGAACTCCATCCTAAATGAATCTCGGTAAAAACAAAGTTTTAAAGTGATGGGATTCAGATGAACAAGTTTCTAACCAGCCCTTCAGGTGCTTCCATCTTTGGATATAACCACATTACAATTTTAACATTATTACATGAACCGTGTTCTTCTTTTTTAAAAAGTCCAAACAAATTACTACTTAATAAATAGATCCCAAAATCTACAGAACTGTCCTGTGACTTAGAAGACAAAAGACTTCTTTGTTGATTTGAACTCTACAGGAAGCACTAGAATAAAATGGTTAGCTTTGATACCTTGTGATAACTCATGTGCTTAGTATGCCAGTCGTTCTGCAGCCAGTGCTCTGGAGAATTCTCCTTCACAAAATCGCTCACTCTGTTTCTGAAATCGTTAGGCTTTAGTAAGAGTAACTGAATAATGAAGTAACAGACTTGAGCTTCATTTCCTTCATGACTACGCATAGCCTTCAAACAAAAAGGATCAGAAAACATGGAATTATAGTTGATTCTGCTGTCTGCTTAGGAATCTCTACACATTGGCTAGTCAATATAGCTGAACACTAGATATATTTGCACACAAATTCACACTGAGCATACGGTCTCTCAACTGTATTTCTGGAGTGAAGACAGAATAGAGACAGGCCCCATCATCTCCTGTGAAAAGTAACCATCATGTTTTCCATTCCACAGGCAGAAAGTCTTAAAAAAATTCCTAATGAAAAGTATTTTTCCCAACAATTCTAGTTCTTTTTTGGCTGTCAATTCTCTTCTTGAAAACAGCTGCATTATCATTACTTGGTAAGACTGCTTCTGACTTCCAGCCACTCTGACATGTTTAGACTTCAGTTTGAAAACTCAACTAAAACTCAAACAATCAGCTTTACAATTTAACATCTCATCTTAATGAGTAAATGATAATTACTGAAGGAAAATTTATTTTCCTCTGGGTAAGTTCTGCTTTCCTTTATTTTACCGGATAATCTGAAAAGACAGAGAATGCCATTTCTGCTCTATTTTTCTGATGAAACAGGCTGAATTCCAAAAAAAGAGAGAATACTCTGATGGGTACAAGACTTTCCACTTGATTCCAAACCATGGCATGCTATACTCCTGTCTTTTCCAAATGCAGAAATAATTGCACACCTCTGAGATCAAAGACCCACAGCACAAACAATAACATTCAATAATACTAATTCAATGGTTGCCTTTAAATAACCACAAAAAGGTTCCCCTGAAGATTCAGGGAACTACAAGACTGATTTTTACGTTGATTACAGAACTAATCCATTATTTTATTTAGCAAATACTCAGTATTTAAAACCAATGCCTTTTTAAAAACACTGCCTTCACAAAAGCGGCACAGAATGCAAGGACCAAGTTCTAGGCAGAAAACCCTCTCACATCCTTTAAGGCAACACTTACCAAACACAGTATCAACCTATCCAATGTTACAATGTTGTATTTCCACACCATGTCATTGAGAATCTCAATACATTTATTGAGCTGCTGACCTCCCGCTGAGGTAGAGAATTCATACACCAAGAAATCCGCAAATGTCCTGACATGTGCCACCAAAGCTCTGGCCCCAATTCTTTCTAATACTCTATCATAGAAGGAAAAAAAAAAGGCCGTTACAAGAATGCTTGCACAGATTACAAGAGCAACCAACAAATTTTATTATTTTTAATATATTTTCATCAGATATATATTTTTTTTTTTTAAGAATGAGTGGGTTTTACACAAATGTTTACTTACAAGTAAAACCCCCTCACCTTATTAAATGAAGAGAAAACAAAAAAAAAAAAACAAAAAAAAGCCCAACTTCGAGAACAAGGGATTTCTGAAGTCTGAATACTAACCAGAAGAAATGCCTCAAGTTCACCAATTCTGATCTGCAGTAGCCTGATCAGAATACACGTTTTTGTTACGCATTTTTATGCATATAACCCATGAAGTTATTTCCCTCTTAGCACCATCTCATTGTTTCAACAGACCTAACAAAGACTGAAAAGAAATAATCTATTTTTCATCACTGGAGCTGACACTGTTATCACTAAGAACAAGCAAAAAAATTGTAGGACTACTTACATAATAATTCTCACCTTAATCTAACTACTCATATACATACTTTGCCTTTATTAGTGTATATTAGCTAAGTAAATAAATATTTCATATTTTTTGTTCACTATTTGAGATCATCTTTGTCGCAAATAAGCTGTTTAATTATAACACCTCACATCTTCATCTAGACCTCTCACCACCTCTTACAGACCACTGTATATAAAATAAAATAAATCAGCCAGGAGATATAATCAAATCTTAATCACTGCAAAATTATGATGATATGTCGATACCTGGCTCCACTCCTTTATTCCCCATGTCTCAAATTTAAAAAAAAAAGTACAAATTAAGCTGTAATACACAGGGCCCATGTCCTCAGAACTGAAAATGCTGCTGGCAAGAACTCTGAAGTTACACCTCTTTTAAGCTCACCTGTAGCCAATTTGATTTATGTGATCTGTCTCCAACAGCATCTTCCAGAGGAGACAAAGGAAAAGTGGGGGGGAACCTTGCACAGAAAAGCGTGTGATTATATCACTCTCCTTGGTCATAGACTTCCACTTTCGATATTCTTCTTCCACATTCTTCTTTAAGTTAAAACGGCTTTCTTGAGGTACATTATTCTGTTCGAAGAATACCTGAAAGAAAAGGAGGGTGTAGTGTGACCAAGAGCCTAAAACAAAAGCGTAACGGGCCAACTTTAGCCTGACTTGGCACATTTTAAGTTTCTACTTCCTTGTACAATAAAAAACTACTAGATGGGGTTGTTTCCTCACCCTGACACCACAGTGACTGTTCTGTCAGTAACAGTCACATGACAAATTGCCAGAACATAAAAGGCTTCTCCAGCTATTATCATTATTTATTTATTTTAAAAGATCTGAGTTATCTTTCGCTGGTAGTATCAGATGGCCAAACTTGACCTTAGAATACTACAGGAAATGCTAATGCATTTCTGAAGATACATCAGTATTACAATCATGTTTTTTAGTGATTTGAGATTAACACAGTGTGGACAGGAAAAGAATCTTGCCACCTATCGAAAAGCAAAAGAACTTGTCTATAAAGTAAGTTCTCTGCATTTCCAGTTAGATGGATTCAGTTAGATAGATAGATAGATTGAAAATATTACCTGCAATGGAGCTGGAAAACAGCTTAGTGTATGTGATGCCCAGTTATGTGGAGTAAAACTCATGATAGTCTGCAGTATATCCTTGCACCAAGTTCCCTGAATTGAATCAGAGCCTGTGAAAAAATCTAGAAAATGGATTGATGACATTAGAATTTCACAGAAAACAACCCTAACACTGCTTGTTGGTATTTCTTCTGCAGCAAAACATGCATTAAGGCTCTGTTGCACAACAGGGCTCCCTTTTTGACCAACTTCTCCCATTCCTTTCTTTTGAATCTTATTTATTCTGTAGAACAAGCTATTTTATGCTATTAACAATTAAAAAGTTATCTTTAAGTTTTGAGCTAGAAATAAAGCATGAACCATTTTAAGATTTTAATTTCCTGTAATGACAGCAAGACACGCTTTTGCTGATTAACTAATCAGAATTTTTAAAAATCCCAAGGACATTAATGATGAAATTGCTGGATGCCGCTTTTGTATAGCTTTAAAAAGACTGCTCAGCGGTACCTTTCTCAATTAAGCTGTAGAAACTAAACACAAAACTCATCCTCTCCAGCCTCCAGTATTGATTTAACATTATAGATTGAACAAAGGTTTAAAAAAAATGAAAAAGTAGTTCTTTATCTTTCAGATTTCCTCTAACAGCTCTTCTAAAATCAGTTGTTCTAATTCTCCATCAAATCTTTAGACTAAAAATATATTTTTCTAGTTTAAATAAAGGAGCTACAGAAAATACCCCTCAGCAAGCTAACAAAAACTGACTAGGCGTTGTAGATTACTAATACATTAAAATACAGAAGAAAAAACTTCTCCTTCTTCCTTTCTCTAAGAAAGAGAATCCAAAACACATGCTACTATTTCTCAAAGGTAAGCTAATGAGAGCATGGCTTCTGACGAGCAGACATGCTCTAAACATCGCATTTTTATTTCTATTTTTTTTTTAAATGTCACGTATCAGTAATCAATCTAAACATTTAATAATGAATTTAAAAACAAATAGAGAGAAGAAGATGGTCACAAAATATCTGGGTATAAAAATCAACTCTTAAGCAACACTTGACTTCTGATAGCTTTTCCCCTAAAACCACTGTCAGTATTTAGAAATACAAATTACACTTTTTTCAAAACAGGAAACTTGAAGGATATGTATTTTGCCTGTGTCATTTCTGGGATATTCTGTTAAAAGGGTATTTTTGTGACATGGTCTGACTTCACCTTTCAGTTAGATGTCATCTCAGCGCACCACTATTACCTGTCACGTGTGTTGCCCTTGCTAGGGTTAAGATTAAAGCCCTGTTGAGTTCTTCTGATTCTGCTGAAAGAACTGTTTTGGGATCACTGAGGAATCGCGTAAACTGCGGTTGGACTTCTGAACTGCCCAGAGCTGTGATCAACCTTAGAGCAGTACTCTCAACACTGAAAGAAGGAAACAGTCCAGTTAGCATAGAATACCTATACTACTGCTTCTAAAATTCCAAAAATACTCTTCTTCCTGTTTCTGCTTCACGTAATACAGAAGCATTTGTTCTGAAAGTGATGCTCTTAACTTTCTTTCAAGTAAAGCTCTTAAAAGTTGATTTAGTGAAAATTCCGGATGCAGCGCTCCTGAAAAGGAGCCTTGAATCCCTCAACTTAGAGCTCCCCTTTTGTTTCCTTTTTAATATTTTAACCTAAACAATGACACATACCAGAACAGAACAGAAAAACAAATAATGCATGGAAATTGCATGGAAAGCACTAAATCATCCTTATTAAGGAAATGAAGAAGTACTGCTTTTGATGAGCAGCACTTTGTTTTACAGCACTCTGATTAGAGGTGCTTTTCACATCAGGTAGCTTGGAGTAATTTAAGAGACTTTTACAACAACATTGCGTCTCCAAAATGGCAAAACCATACATTAGTTGACCCCAAACTAGTGACGTGTTATGTATACCTTAATTGTCTCACTCACATCCAGATTTTAGATTTCACAAAGTGACAAGACAAAACAGTGAATAAAAAGAACATCTTGAGTTTAAAAATCATATAATGACTTGGGTCAGAAGGGACTTTAACGATCAGCTAGTTCCAACTCCCCTGCCATGAGAAGGGCTGCCACCCACTGGATCAGGCTGCTCAGGGCCCCATCCAACTTGGCCTTGAACACCTCCAGGGATAGGGCATCCACAACTTCTCTAGGCAGCCTGTGCCAGTGCCTCACCACCTCGAGTGAAGAATTTCTTCTTAACACCTAACCTAAATCTCCCCTCTTTTAGTTTAAAACCATTCCCCCTTATCCTATCATTATCTGTTCGTGTAAAAAGTCCATCTCCCTCCTGTTTATAAGCCCCTTTTTGGTACTGGAAGGCTGCAGTGAGGTCTCCCTGGAGCCTTCTCTTCTCCAGACTGAAGAAGTCTGGCTCTCTCAGCCTTTCCTCATAGGAGAGGTGCTCCAGCCCTCTAAGAATCTCTGCAGCCCTCCATGAAGGAAAAATTTGTCTTCACTGGTTCTCATCCTTCACCTAGTTCTTCCCTCTTTCTTTTATGCAATTAGCCATTGTTTTAATGCCTGGCTTACACTGATGTAAGACATGCATCAAATTTTTTTACTCCACTTCGATTCACACACAGCCACCACGGCTTTGTGCTGTCTCCTTTACAGATGCAAGATGAGAAAGATTATTTCTCTGATCTGACTGAAAATTAGCTTTACTACAGAATAAGCAGAATCAACTTAATTCTTGTAATGGAATTACACATCATCTAGAGGAGTAAGCAAGCACAATCTCACTAGCAGAAAAGCCAATAACTGTGACTAGAAGTAGCAGGCATTGCTCCTTTTCCCCAGGGCAAGAAGCCCAACAGTTTTCTGACAGCTCTTGACATGATGGTGCTGATGCCCGTTACTGCCTTTTGACCCGTGACACTGCTGCCATGTCTGTTTGAGACAGGCTGCCCCATGCAACTACACACTACTCCTACTAATGTCTAACTGCAGCTCCAAAACACAACCTGCTGAGATTCCATAAAACATCACAGCCACAGAAACTATGACAAACTAAGACTGGGAGGTACTTGCATCCCATTTCAAACACAGCTCGTAAAAAAGTTACAACGTAAGATGAAGAAAAATCTGAGATTACAATTAAGTCTGGTAACCATCACTCACCACAGATGAAGCTGATTCTGATTAGTCTGTGGCACAGCAGCCAAGGAATGAAGATGGCTGAGCAGCTGGACTCTGTAATGAGGCTGGATGTGATGCATGCGATAGCTAAACATTTCCAGCAGAGTGTGCAAAATTCCCCACGCGTGAGATTTGAACACTGTTGGCAGGAGCTGACCTTATGAAGAAGAGTTTGTAAAGTAAGTTTTCCAAGCAATTACATTTCAAAATGTAACTAGAAGGTACATACGTGGTGGATAGATGGTTATACTTAGCTGCAAGTCAGGTATTTGATTTGTGAATGTTGTATTGCTGATATAAAGCACATGATGCAAGCACTGCTTTAAGATGCTGTACATGGGTAGAGCTCAATAAACTTCTGACTGAACATATACAGCGTACATCTGAATTACTTTATGGAGTTAAATTGAATATAATTACTGTCCAGTTTAGAACCTGTGCTTAAGATTTTCCATTGAGTATTTTTATTTAAATACAAGATAGGTTAACTAGGAAGGTGCTAATCATATAAGTGACAAAGAGACAGCAGCATGCTCATCTGACATTTACTGCAGCTCTAGAATAACTACTACGTTGTTTGTTTTGTTTTTTAAATATTAAGGCAATTTAATACATGTATTCATGATGGTGCATCATTAGACTGTGATATGGCCTACAGTTACCCCTGAAAGAAAATGCTACTGAAGGAAGGGGATGATGGGGGTAAGTTCTTACTGATAAAGCCTTTGATGCCCAAGGACTCTATTTCCATATAAACCAACAAGCGACTGTACGTTTCCACAAGAGCAGGAGCCAAGGCCACACTAGATTTTGCATGAGCCAGCTTAATTACCCTTGTAGCTATGCTGTGAATCAGACTGAGGAAACAAAATATTTTCTGATTAAAAACAAGCACTTGGAAGTTACGAAGTTTATCACGTAAATCAACAGATCTATACATGACATTTTCCAACACACTTTCCTGCCAATAATTAATTACATAAGGATTTACAGGTTAAAAAAAAGCTAACTGCATACTCTACCTCATTTTGGCATGAACTGTGAGCGAGTCCAAGAGGTTCATTGGCAATGGGGTAATAGACCCCGATGCCATGCAGTTAGTTCCTGGAAGAGATATCCTCATGTTGCCGTTTCCATAAATAGTCTCTACCAGTACTCCCATTGGCAAAGTGAAACACTCTGAATTGGTTGAATAAGCATTGCACAGCAAGGCAATCTTGTAGTCGTTCATCTGTAAACTTTTATTTCTTAAACTCTGTTGCAAAAACCTGAGTGCCAAAAACAGATTAAACATTAAGTAGAATGAAATAAGTATAAGGATTAGAGCCACAATAACCCCGGTTAAAAATCTATTTTAAGATAGGGGAAAAACAAAAATATTTATCAATTGCACCACATCAAATAACTAGATCTTAGGCCGCTGTTAATTTCACTGTATACTAAAATCTGACCAAGTTATATTTTTTTCTGCCAGAGAAATACTTTAGAAGGAAAATAACGCTTTAAAAATGACTTTTTCAGAAAAAGCTTATCTCAGTGTAACACAGTTTCCAACTCACAGCATAATAAAATACAATAGTCAATTTGCTTTCTCAATCTCCAACAGCAGTAAAGATTTTTCATTTTTAGATGTAATGCAATTTCCTTTTAGGTACAATAACAGAATTTCATCTTTTATGAAGTATTTTCATTTTGAGATCTTAGTGCTGCTTCAATCCTTTGCTAACCCTTATACAACATCCCATCCCAAAATACCTTCTGAATATAGACTTGAAGGGTCCTATTTCATTACGTCTAGAAACAAATCAAAATGCATCAACAAAAAGCAACAAAACTCACTCATGGTGAAGCTTAAGAGAATGAGGAATGGGAATCTGTAACTTGGAGTTGTCGCTATGGGCTTTCCGATTCAGATGAATCCAAATACACGTCATCGCAAAAGCATGAGTTGACTGGGGTTTGTTAATGTCAGGTACAGGAATACACTGAAGAAGGAAACAACAAATGTGACATGGCATGTATTAATGTTCAGAAAATGAACTTAGCCAGTATTCAAAGTTAAATGTTTTTCTTTCTGACCTGCAACACCATGAGCAATGTATTTAAAGAACAGATTCTAAGCAGAATGTATGCATTCAAGAACACTGGACCTCAGTAGTTATTCTGGAACCTAGCTAATAATCTAATGCCATAGCAAATGAAAGTCCAGGCTCAGAATATACAAATTGAAGACATACAGTTACAAAGCATACACTTTCAGCCCCAAGTGTCCAAAACACGCTACTCAGAAATCAGTCACAGTACATACATCCACGTACCACACTATGTAGGTACTCAGTGGTTCACCAGCGTTATCTAAAACTTCTCTCTTCTAGCATCACCATTAGATTAACACTCTTCTCATACAAAGGAACAGAAACACCTCAAACATCAAAATGTTTTGGTTACAGATTCAAGTGTACATTACTGCCATTGACAAAGGCACCCTAGCTGTTTCCTTTTGCCAACATTTGCATTTCTTTCCCTTTGGTACAGTTACCACTGCAAAAGCATCGTAAGTGAGACAGCAGCAATGCAAATCAAAGGAAGAGTAAGACAGCTCCTCTCAAGAGCAACAGCTTTAGATAACATTTAAGTTTGTGAAATGACACTCTCAGAAATGCACTAGTCCCACAAGCACTTGAAGCAAGTGTAGCTCAAAGCTCATCACTACAGTTAGAGTGACAGTCCTGTCACTCTTCCCATACCTCATGCTAACAAAACCAACTCTGAGATCATGCAACAAATCGTATTGCAGAACTTCTGTCTGTCAAAACTAACGTAGGAGGAAGAAAAAAATACTACATTCAACCCATATCAGTTTGGTATACCACATATTTGTGTTAACTTGTCTACTGACCCAAAACAGAAGGCACTATAAGAGCAAAGAATGAGGATGTCTTGCTGACAGTGCTGTCACCATGGTGGAAGTTTAATAACTTCCTCTATCTCCCCCTACCTCATGAACCTTAATTCTAGAGGAATGTACCAAACATGACGAGGATTTGATTTAAAATCACAGAAGGAATTTTAAGTAATGATTAATACAAAACAAATGTGAAGTGTCTTGTTCATATATCTGCACCTGAAAGTATCTGATAATCTATCACAGCACAGATGTTAACAATGAAGTTGTATAACATCATTCCTTAATAGTATACTCAGGGCTCTAACAAACCTCTCCTCAAAACCTAAGTCAAACCCAATTCAGGGAAGATATGACTTCAGTTTTTGACTGTTTTTGTCATTTTGGGTTTTGTAGTACAAAAACACTGCCCAGATGTGGCTATTGAAAAAACACAGCTAGGAAATACAGAAAATTTTCATTTAGTTATAAAACATCTCCAACTATGCAGCACACTGATGCAACACTAACTCTAGAATGACAGTAATATCTATGTATGAAGGTGTCATGTTGAATAATAATTAGAAATTCATTAAAAAAAAATTTAGAGAGAATACTTACTTCTTTCTCAGGATAAAGGAGGTCAAAAAGCTTCATAACTGGGAGGAAGTCAGCCAGTGCATTCTTCTGGATGCTGCCAGAGATGAACTGCAGTAGCACCCACATCAGATGGTCTCTTCCTTTAATGAGACCACGGCCTGCCAACTGTCAAAAACACTCAATAACAGACAAATGCTACAGGCAGGGAAGGAAAAAAAAAAAAAAAAAAAAAAAAGGCCAAAAAAAACAAAAAAAAAAAAAAAAATAAAATGAAGGGAGAGAAAAAAAAAAAAAAAAAAAAAAAGGCTGCAAAGATACCTAGTAAAAGCAAAAGGGCAGGCTACAACAGTTCCAGTTTTCAGAGCTTATTGAGCATTTTATAGCTCATCATAACCAGAAATAATCGTTGGGTTTTCAGAAAGATGGCAAAAAGGTGCATAAGTCATAACACAGAAACACTCTGGGAGGGCCACAGCAATTAAAAGTAAGATTTAAAATGTATTCAGTTCTTCAGGGTCACTATTTTGAAAAAATATCAGCAACTGTTAATATTGAACTTAAACTGTCACATTGTAGCCTTGTAGCCAAAGTCAGTATTGCCATAGATAGCAGCAGGTCATGAGTTTTAAATCAGCTCTATTTAAAAAGTCTCTGAACCCAAACAACTTCAGTTTGTTTAATCTGGACTCCTCTGGGCCTGCTTGATTTATTTATTTAAAAAATTGTTGAGTTTTAGTTAGTCTGTAACAGCAATTCTCTAACAACGAGTACTCTACTCAAACTCTAATCTAGCCTGCTTTATTTTTAGCTTAGATTTGTGCAATTTTGTGGCACGCATCTATTACTTCAATAAGACTGCTTTACTTCACCGAAGGTTCATTAACAGCCATTATAGCAATGCAGCCTAATTTTAGGGCTATCAAAGACGGCACAGAAGAAGTATCTCTCAGGTGTAAAATACTATATAAGGTTGGATATACATGGAACTGTGGAAAGATGGAGCAATGCGTAGCACATGCTAGAAATTTCATCTAAATAGCCACAAGCTGATCCTACAGTGAGGAGAAAGAACATCCTTTTCATTCCATCAACACCATACTTCTCTCAGCAGAGAGGTCAGGATATTGCTGATATCCTGTAACCCTTCCTACCCTTTCTTACGGAAGACTGGCAACACCACCTTTAGAATTCAAAAAGGAAAGGGTAAATACTCAAAAGTGCATCACTTCTAACAGTATTACTATTAGGAAGTAACAATAACTTTGGACTGTAATTGCTAATGTCATTGTAACCATTGTAAGTGATCTCTGATTAGATTGGTTAGACAAACAAGCCATAGGCTCTTGCATCCATTGGGATGGCACGTTTCTTTAGCTCACACACTGCACAAGGTGTTTGCTCTGTTTGAAGCTTGGTTGTACATTGGATGCAGCAGCACAGTACTCAGATCTTCTGAATTATGCCAGTTTACCTCCTGACTCTAGCTACTAATATATTCTGAATCCAAATATAACATAATGTGATGCCCTGTAACTGAATAAAACAAAAACAGACCTAGCTAACCATGATGTAACTAGAGAATTTGACTTGCTTCTGTGGAGTACAACATGGAAATAAATCAATTGTTACACATAAGGTACCTCCTGGGAAGGGTGTCAGGGGTGAGCCTTTATTTTAATTAATATTTTTATTATTAAACGTCTTACCAGTTGGGATCGATACAAACAATTTACCTTTTGATGGAGTGACAGGACCATATGAGGAAAACTTGCAAACTGAAAGAGCACAAAGAAAATGAGCTGGCTGGAGAGATGCTGCCACAGAAGCTGACTGGTTCCACCATCGTCAAACTTCTCTTCAGTCTCAGACCGTTCCATGGCATACACCACAAGATCCACCAACTGGTCCTCCAGCACAGGGCAGCGCTGCTTGTGCTGTAAGGCAGAGATCAGATACAGTATTCCAAAAGCCTTGCCATTAACTTCAGAACTCGTACAGTCGCAATTACAGTACAGTATTTTGATAGAAGGCTGGGAAGCATGAAATGAAGTCTGAACTTAAGTTAAGGATAAGCCACTGTATTAAAGCTGCACTATGTTACAGGTCATGACGATTTTTATATTTTATCATAAGTTACATAATTGCCTACTCAGTTCCAAGACAGATCATCAGTACGCAATAAATATCTGGTATTTTTTGTCTCTATTTTTAGAAAGTTCATGTTGAATGCTATTTTTCTGATTTCTCATTCACAGAAAACACAATTCATTACTGTAACACGCTTTTTTTTTTTCCTCTCTTCTTTAATTTCAAAAGTAGAGATCACCATAAAGGAAAAAAAAATACCAACTATACTGTCAAAGAAGCATCCCAGTACACAGTACAGGTGTTTAATGACTATTTCTTCTCTTTCTCACTCTCATTTTGAGCTCACCTACAACTATCAGCAGAACTAACATCTGACTAGTACCCCCAAAATGAGAAGTCCTACTGACACACCGCCACCTGGTACAATACAAAAACCAGAAAGACTTGAAAATTAAGCTAAGTGGTACGTTCTACACAATTACTGTTCCATACACAGTATGCATCACAGTGCTGAACTCTTTAACACATTTAATTTAGACTGCCACCATCTCCACAACAAGCTATGCTAACACAAATCATTTACAAAAACAAATCTTCTCTGACGATCTTCAGCAATAACCAATTAAGAAATGCATTATATATTCAGATCCATACCTCAGTACAGATGTGTATAAACCACGCCCACTACCAGTAGACTAGAATTCAGATGATAAGTCTTAAATCATAAATTAAATAAGTCTTAAAATAACATCAAGTGCAACAATCTTGTATTACCCTGTATGTATACAGTTAGTGGTAGAAAGCGTTACTACGAAAGACAAAAAGCGGTGTGGAATTTAACTTATTTCAGACAGTGCTAGCTCTATGGAAATGATCTAACCTCTGTTTCATTATGATCTCTCTTCATGGTCACATTTTTTCTTTCGTTTTTAATTTTTTACATCTGATGCCTGTAACATAATGCAGCCTTAAAGAAAACATTATTACTTTAAAAGATACAAAAGAAAAGGAACTGAGCTGCTCAAACGCTAACCATGAAAATGCAGTTTGCCTTACTAAAGGCAAAAAGGCGTATGTAAAAACAGCCTGAAAAGATTATCCAAACGCTCATAAAGTATTTTAGGGATGCCTTAGATGAGTTCTTTGACTTACTAGCCAGGCAGCCTAAAAACACCTTTTAATTAATAAAGAAATAATAAAAGGAAAGAGAGATGCTGAAAGGGGATGCTTGTTCTAACCTTCAATAATCTTTTGCTGTGAAAAAAAATTCTTAATAATAAAACATAAAATGCAAGAATGGGAAAAATTGGCAAAATACAGTGAACAGCATCCCCTGTTGCATGCTCTTTGCCAGCTCAAAACTGCAGAAAGCTACAATTCTAGCTGTGCTTTCTTGAAGCATGCTTAACACAAACCTCTAACTATAATAGAAAGCATCAGTTACTGTTCCAACTTCTTCCAGTACACAATGCCATTGTCACAGATCAACCACACTACAGATTTACAGAGAGCAATATTAACACCACCAGTTGAGAATAATTTGATTTTGCTTAGGTTTTGTTATCCCATCAGCCCCACTCCCCCGAGCAACTAATTATAAAGCAGAGCAGGGTGCAACAGACAAGACTACAGACTAGTTTATAATCCAAGCATGCAAAACTACTACGTACAGGGCTTGAAATTTAAGTTTGCTAAGCACTGGGTTAATGTCCACAAGCCTAAACATGTTAGGCTATATTAATTTAGGATCAAGTCATTCAAAGAATACAACAGGAAAACACGACTGTTAAAAGGAAAGCCAGAATTTCCAGTAGGAATTTTTACTATTCTGAATAATTCTAAGACTGGGAAAAGTTTAGGAGCCAGGAAATTAAAAAATAATTCATCCTTCTATTCTAAAATTCATCCTTTCACTGATTTACAATAGTCTATGAAAAACAGCAGGATTTCACATTCTGTCTTGTTTAACTAGTTATCTGGCATTTTTTTGTGTATTTTCAGTGTATATATTTATCACAATTTTTTATCTAGCTTTTTGAGTATGCAAATAGAATACTGCACTTGCACATGTCTTTACAGGACTGGGGGGTATTGTTTTATTTAGTACTCATAATTGAAAGACAGCATCTCAATATGTATTGAGACTAGTAAAAAAAATACAGGTAAGGGCTGATTTTCCTCAGAAATAAACAGGAATTTGTAGTTTGGATATGGACATATTTTTATATATACATGGAAAAATACAATATTCAAAACCACTTTTTTTTGTCCTAAAAAACCTGTAATTTGGTTATGTAAACATATTCTCCATTTTGTTCTGAAAGTAATCTTTGAAGACCTGACAAATACATAACATCACTGGAAATATTATTGAACTATAAAGAAATATGGGGGGGGGGGGAAAAGCAGAACATTGACAATTAAAACGT
>WBMW01005029.1:1458895-1537325 GCA_013396635.1 Penelope pileata
AAAAAAAAAAAAAAAAAAACCAACCACCCCAGACTCCAATGGAAGGAAAATTCTGATGTATGTATTACTGCATTTGGACTTAAACCATACTTATACCACATAATTGATAAAGGTATAAAAAAGCTCACAAAAATCCCACAACAAACCTTAAATTCCTGAAAGGAACGTATGAATCTATAAACACATCAAATTTTACCTTCATGTTTCTCTCTGCAAGGTTAGCAGGACAGCTGGATTTGTATTTTCTACACAACTCAGTGACGGTTCAAGTGAACATTTTTCTAACATGTATCTGCTTAGTTAAGACTGAACCAGAGAATTTCATTGTTCCTCTTCAAGAATATTCAAGAACTAGGGCAAATTTCCGATCTGCTGGACCATACCTAGTTTGTGATGCCAAAAGATTCAAATGAAGGCTCCAATCCTGCAACTGGATCTGTGTGAATAGTTGATAGGGCATAGAAGCAGCTTCATATAAGTAAAAAGGAATGCCTGATCATCACTTTGAGGTGTTTCTGTATTTATCCTTGAAACATCCTTGAAACAAACTCAGCACTATTTGCAGTGCTAAGCATCTTCTTACAGTGACAATCAATGTATAGAGGTTAGTTCAGTTCTAACGATCAAATACATAATTATCAGCCATTTTACTGAAAACACCAATGCAGTTACACAACTTCTGAAAAGCACACTTTTTTTTTTCAGGTGGCTACATTAACAAATTCAGCTATAACATTAATTTGTACCAAAAAGCGACTCAAACCATAATGTTTTCCACAGCTGTAAACAATATAAATGTTTAAGTAGAACATACAACACTTCCTGATCTATACCACTACTCTAATACCCTACTCTAAATCTGTATTTTTGAGTCATAAATTTTCAACAGCCTAAACATCCTTATGCTAGTGTAGTTGTAGCAGCACAGCTATAGTTCATGTTCTGTCAGCATTTCCTTTATAAGCTACATTCTTCAAGTTTGCTCCTTGGTCATAAAATTTCATGGTTGTTTGAAACTTTGTGTAGAAATTCTTACGCTTAAAGCTAATTTTAAGAAGTAAACTTCGATATATTTCATTATTTCAGTTGAATTTCCTTGGATTATTTTTAAGAGGACAGCAAAGTAGAAGTAAAAAAAGAGCACTTTTAACATCAACTTTTTTTTTTTTAAAACCATAAGGCACAGACCACAAATACTTAAATTAGAAAAATAAAGCAGGTTAAATATATAGTTGTGTAGAACTTGTATAATTTACAAGATACACAAAGTTTGATTTATTATTTAAATGTAGACACAGAAATAGACACAGAATACAAATACTACTCATTTGATCACTAAACCTAGCAGCTCATTTCTGAGGTTTAACATTTCAGCTGCTTTAAGAGTCCTCAAATACAGAAGTCTGATGTATGCAGAGTACTGTTTGCCAAGATGTCAGTATCTGCATGTTCAAAACCACTGTCCCAATCCAGAAAGAACACTGGAGCATTGGTGTATTTCACTTAAAATGGGAAATATATACACAAGGTTTCAGGATCATGTAAATTCTACAGTCAAGTCACAAATCTGAAAAAAGTTTCTTAAATGGAAACACTGACACAACCTTCACTATAGTATTGCAAATAGGAACGCTATTTTATAAATCTTAAAATGACTTTTTTTTCCAAGTAGGAGTGGAACTATTATTGTAACAAGGGATCGATTATAAATACAGTACCTATACTTCAAATTTCAAACAAAGTCCACTTGTTTGATTTTCTCAGGCTTACCTTTATTGTCTTTACAAAAACCAAAGAAAACATGAGTAGTCAAATTTTAAAGGAACTACTTTTCACAGTACTTTCTTTCACCTAGCTTGGAGAATATTATAATTGTCTGTTGGGAAGATTGTTACAGAGGGTTCCTAATGATTAAAAAAAATGCCACTAGTAAAGCTTTTCTTTATTATTGTTCTTAACTTTTTAAAATAACGATTGTATTTGCAGCTTCATAATTTTACGCTTAGGTGCAGTGGATGTTTTTCCATCGGCACAAGGAAAGAGATCTTGAACTATAAATCTCTCCTCATCTGAAAATTCCAGCAATAAAAGTTCTTACGATTGGTAAAGGCAATCACAGCAGTTCATTCCAATCAGAACCTTTGGATCTGGACCAAAGGACCACTGACCGTCAGTTTTATGATACATCTCTCATATATCAAGAGATCTGTATCAAGAATTTCTATGATTCTATAATTTGCCCTTGCCTAATGGTCCTGCCAATTTCAAGCCCTGACTGTACATGTATTCTCTAACTGGAATCAGTGGCTACAAAGCGGCCAGCGTATCGTTAGTCACAATACAACAGTAAGGTTGTGAACATACCTGAGCAATGTTCAAGGTCTAGAGCATTGGAGGATGGGCAGGACAAGACAGGACAGAACAAAAATAAAGGAAGAAAAAAAGAAAAGACAAAACAGTGACTATGAGGCCAGCCTCAAGGATCCCCAAGTCAGACTAAGCCCTCCCATACTAAGGAACAACAACAACAACAAAAAAAAGCATAAAACAAAACCCAGCTTTCCACTATTCTAGTATTGTAACATGCCAATGTAACAAAATACAATGTTTTGAAAACTACTGACGTGAACAATAATCATTTCCTGTTTTTGAGCTAGCAGACTTCTACTGTCTGTCAAAGGTGTACTTGAGGCTGGCCTTATAGGAAAAAAAAGCAATGCAAAAAAAAAATCATATTTTAAATCTCTACTTTTCAATTTAACATTCGTAAAGCAATATACAAATGATAGGAACAACAGTGTCCAATTAACCTAATATGATCTCATCAAAAAAAAATTAAAAAAAAGTAAAAATAAAAAAAAAATCACTCTCTGGACCTAAACTGTTTTGCTTAGTTAGCTATAGCAAAGAAAAGAGAAAAAGAATAGTGCAGATTCTATGCAGAATTAAATCACACATTACAGCGTAGTACAGTACCTGCTTATTCAGACCTAGCATATTGCAGACCATATCCCTTGAATACGGTTGTTCCAGCACATATCTCAACAAAGCAGTCTGTGGCTCAAACAGATCCTTCAAAAAAAAAAAAAAAAAGCAAACACATACAAACATATATTGCCTCAAGATAATGGTTAATATTATCATTTAACCAAGTTAAGCAACATAGCAAGGAGTGTTTTACCCATGCAGATTTATCTATGCAAATCTTTTCTCCTCTCTGATACCCAAAAGGGGAAAATAACTGCAACTCTTCAGAGTCGAAGAGATTTTATGGGGACCAGATACAAAGGTACTCTTTAATCAGTGGCATGCTTTCTGAAAATAGCCTTGAGATGCTGTGAGCAGGACTCTGGAAGATCATCAAGAACAAAAGGAAGCTAGGTAAGACAACTGAGGAACCACATGACCAAGATCATAAAAGTCATGAATGGCATGAAGAAAGCAGATATGGAACTGCTCACTGTATTTTCCAAGATCTGAATCACTTTAAAGAAAAAAAGTTATGAGGAGCTCAATTTAAAACAAATACAAGTTGTTGATTGTTTACACAACATGAAGTTGAACTCCTTGTCAAAAAGATATTGAGTATGCTAAAAGTTCACATGGGCTCAAAAGGAGACTGACCAAATAACTGTAAAATGAGGAGTTATTAAATATATAGTAACCAAGCCTGTCTCAGGCAATTCCCCAAATGAGAACAGCTGTACATTGTGAGCAGCTATGTGTCATGCTAACTCCATATCCTTCCTTGGACACCTACGATAGTGAGGATGGTATACCAGACAACTGGTCAACAATTGGGACTTCCGTCCTGATTCTTTACAGTTCTCAAATTCTTTCAATACACTGTTTCATACTCCAGAACTTTAAGTTTACATAAGCCAACTTACATTTACATTTGAATTGTAAAATTCTCTTTCCTATGGAATAACAAAGAAGAAATTACCTTCCTATTCTCTTTCATCTCCTCACTCCTAAGCTAGTTTTCAATCAATTCTCTGCTCTGACTTGCTCCCACATGCACGCACTGACAAAGAACATGAAATGTCTCCTTCAGCATCCTGTGCAGCAGTTACACCACATGCTACTTTAAAGGTCCTCCACATGCAGGTTGAGGTCATTGAAATACATAACGCAGCAAAAACACCTGCAGCTGCAATGCTAACCTGGCTGCAACAATAGGATATTCACAGCTGAATTTGTTTATCTCCTTATAAAACCTTTGTATTTCTTGAATATTACACACTTAAGAAGATCAGTAAGGCATACCTTATCATACGGTAAGAGACCTTTCAAAGGAAAACGAAGAGTTGTGGGATCCAGCTTCCATGAGTTACACATGGCACCTGAGTTATTTACCACAGGAAGAAGACTACAGCGACCTACGTGCAATGAAACATTATGAATTCTAAAATAGTCAAACTGTCCCACTGTTGATCATTCTGATGCAAAAACTGGTTCAGCCACTTTTATGCTCTCCTTAAACTTCCACTGTTTAAATCTTTTTACCATAAGATTGCTTCAGGCTGATTTTATTTTTCCAATAGATAGTTTAACTTTTCAGCTAGTAAAATATCTAATGAATTAAATCCTATCTAGACTGGGTACACTGAAAATAAGAAGTATTTGCAAGAATTAATCTAAAATTAACATTAATTCCCATGAGAAAAATCACAGCACTTCAGGTTGTATGTTAAACCACAAAAAAGTTGCTCCATAAATTGTCAGCTTTATTCCACCTTGAGAGGAGCAACTTCTGTGCCCAAAGACCTGTTAGTTTACCCAAAGACTGTTCTAACGCCATTGCTCGACCTAGGGATTAGATTTTGGTTCACTAACTCTTCCCAAAAAAATGATATTACTAATCTAGGTATATAGTCTATTCTTTCAATTTTCCTTCTTTCATCCCCTTAGACAAACTGTGGGCAGGTTTCTGTTCAAGACAAATTCAGTCAAATGTAAGCATCTGTGCCCCAGTTACAGTCAATGGAGATCTCATCAACTAAGTCAGTGTAGGCCGTGATTCAGCAGACTGCATAGCCACAGTTTTTTGTAGGATAAATTTAAACAGACAGTGTAGATTACACACCTGGGATTTATTTCAGTTGCTTAAGCACAAGTATCTGTACCAAGCCCCTAGGGCACCTGAGTGTAAGTATCTAAGTTTAGGTGCCTTAACTTTGACCTAAATCTCACCGTCACTTCAGTGACTTCTGTTGTCCAAACTGACCATATCACCATCATATATACCATAAATATTTATATCTTCCTCTCAACTGTTTTTATACATGTAGAATAACTACATGCTTTGGAAACAAAATGCTTTGGGACAATATAGATGATTTTACATCTTTCATCTCTGCACCAAAAAAGTTCAGTCGCAATAAAACTAGCTCATAGCTAAGAAATAATGAAGCTGTCATTAAAGCAAATAGAAGATATTTTTATCTTTTTAAAGAAAACAGCAAGAGTCATCACAATCAAAACAGCTAAACTTCACTACGATTTCTAGCAACAAATTAAGGTGAGCTTTTCTTTCATGGAAGAGAACTAGTACTCAACTAGGAAAGAAATATTTGCACAGAGGTCTGCAATAATAGGGGTGAGGCTGAGCAGCTACAAAAGCTCCAGTGGAAGCTGAAATGAGAAAGCATTCTATGACTAACATACCAGCAGATCTATTAGAGTTTAAGCTCAAGATGTTTAAACTTAGAAAAGCTATGATTTTCATAAGGTCTACTCTGGTTAGGAACTATATAGCCACATTAACAAGAAGTACACCTTCATTATCAGCTTGTAGTCAAAATACAAAAACTGAAGTGAAGGGAGTCTGAAAATAAACTAACAAAAGGAAATATACTACATGAAACAGAAGAAGGTTATATGAAACAAAATAGCTAGTTAATTTGTTTTGAAGTCATTCTCTTACCACAAATGGAATTTATTCTTGCTGTGGGTCTGAAGGTATCCACAAAGTCCGATACTAAATTACCTAGTAACTGCGTGAGAAGAGGAGAAAAAAATAAGAGTTTAAGTTGCATATATTGATAAGAAAAACTCAAGACTAAAAATGTTTACACATTTTAGTAAGATAAACAGAACTGTACTGAAATAACTAGCTCCCAACACATTTCAACAAGTCAGAAAAATAATCCAGAATCTAAAAACCAGAAAAGAAAAAGTGCAACTTTTTATATAAAGATGATGCAAATATTTTGCATAACTGAACTTAAACATGCAAAAATCAACACTGCTCAGCATTTTAGAATGAGCTGTCTTATTCTACCACAGAGAGAACACAAGCTGGTCTCTAAGCATTACCTGTATTTACAAATGTGTTCAACAAAACCAGCTCAGTGCTTCAAGAGTTTTGAACACCAGGCTAAGGGTCAAAACCGTGCCATCAATTTCATGCAAGAACACAGGGAGCTGCTGATGCAATCACAAGCCTACATCTTTAATTCAGATGCCTAAACATAGGACTTACAGCTCAATAAAAGGTTTTAAATCATCTTCTTACACTTGCTCAAAAAACAAAGAAAACCCGTAACCACATTTTGGTTTTCTTAGAGCAAAACTCTATTACATGAATTTGTATCTTGTCATTACCCAATGGGGAAGTTTTCCTTCAGGATATAGTTTTCTGATTTCTGTAACTGCAAAGTAGGCAGGTAACAAACATGCATTTCTTTCCAAAATGTAGGCTACCACCTGTAAGTAGGAAAATATCAATGTGAAAAGCCTATGGATACGATAAAGAAAGATGTAGCCTGTCTACTACCCTGAGAAAGCCCTCACAAGTATGTATCAGTAAGAACTAAAATTTTTTCTTCAGTTCTACTCTAACAGTACATTAGATTAAAACCCGTTTTTAATTCTAGAGTAAGTTAGCTCTGTTCAAACTGAAGCAAATTTGTGCCTTAATGTCTGCCTACAAAACGCTGAAAACAACTAGTACTTTCACTAAAAAAAAAAAAAGGAAGTTAATCTCAGTATTTTCTCTCATACAGCTTAACTCAGTAAGTCAAACGTGGGGTCTGACTCTTCTTTATCTGCAACATCCCTCAAATGCTCCTCATGTGAGGTTTATAGCAATTACAGAAAGAATCAAAAACCACGTCTTCACTGTTGATCCACGCCAATTCTCAAAGAAAGCCACCCCAGCTACGAATGATGATGAGCGGCAAAAGAATGAGGCCTATCTCCCTCTAGAGTGATGAATAAAATTCAGATTATTACCTCTCTTGCTGCCAGAAGCTGCTGCACAACAGCTGAGCTCACAGTGTTTGGAATTGTTAAGATTTTCTCTAGGATCACTTTCAACAGATCGCGTACACCCTAAAAGAAAGCAAACAACATTAATGTTCCCAGATATTTACTTCTAGAAGAAAGCTGATGCAATGAATGTGGTCAGATAGCATTTTCAGCAAAATCAGCTGTTTGTTGCTACGTCAGAAGACACTGCCAGTGAAAGTGTGAATGCTAGTGACACTAAACCCCTTATGGAATTTCTCAATCTTAGCATATCCCAGATGAGAAAAATAACTGTTGAAATTCTTATGTGCATCCAGAGACACCCAAAATTCAATGGCTTATACAGACTGTCTGGAGTACAATCTTGCGGTTTATGGTTTTTGTTCTAACACACCTACTAATCCTGGTGAGGTGGTCTTCTGCAAGAGATGCATGGTTTTCTACTACTTCTGTTCAATTTGTACCTTGCTGAAGACTCAGCTTTCAGTACCCTATTCCTACATAGCAACAAAGAGCAGAGCAGATGCAAGAATTTCAGCCTTAATGCTTGATAGTATTATTTTTCTACGTGTACCACTCATGCAATTGCTTTAGGGTCATTTAGCTTGCAACCAATAAAGGACAGAAGATGACTGTGTAGTAAAAAAGAGAGAAGCAAGAGTTGTACAGCTGTACAGAATTACCTATTAAAGTAAAACTCGGTTACGAGAAAGTGTTAATGCTGGTCTCACTGAATTATTTCTGTCATTAACAAAGCCTATGTTGAAACACTAAGTCACCAGCACAAGGTTATAAAAACAAAGTCAGAAAGTAATGAACCGTCTCACAAAGAAAGGAATATGGGGAAAATACCTTGTAGTCCACACCTCCAATGATCTTCCGGACCAATTTAAATGTTAATGCCCACAACTGTGTCCTTTCCCATTCCAGTGTATCAGAGTTTATCAGAGATTCACAAACCATCCTAGCAGAAGATGACAACGTAAGAATAAATGACAGGCAATAAGCATGTGCTCTCCAGCAATACTTTAACAGTAACAATACTTTAACCTCATAGAACACCTTTAATATTCAATTTCAACTCACTGATTCATCGTGTCTTAGCTTACCTCGGTGGCAAAAGCCCAGTTTCAACTGCCATTGCTAAACAATCATAAAGAAAAGAAATTCTTTTAGGACTGTGCTGGCTGTGAATGAATCTTACAATCCACTGGACACATTGTTCATGGGATTCCTGAAAAAGCAGCAAATGGGGGAAGTAATGTATTTGCAGGCAGTGAAACAAATCATAAAATTCACAAAAAGTCCTACTAGGAAGAAATTAAACTGACAGGTGATATGAACAAGATTTAACATGTTACAAGTCCAGTTGTCCAACATCCAGTTTTCCCTACAAGTCATTTGATGTAATATTGGAAACACTTCCCACTGAAGTCATACCTCATTTCTGTAGAATGGAATAAAATAGAACTGAATTACATTATTCTTCACTTTTCACAGTTACAATCAAATTCATCTTCAAATGAAGATGAGTAGGTCCCACATTACAGGAAGAATGCCTAGCAGTAGCTAACTTGAGAAGGTTATTTTTGAACACAAACATTATTTCCATTTTCTTTTTCTTACTCATTCACTTCTACCAAAAAATCTTTTAACAAACAACTTTTTTACTGTTATATTTTCAGCTGGTTATCTTTACCAGAAATGCATAGCAACTTTTTCTAAACAACTATATAGTCCCAGTAAGGTCAAAGCTAATCCTTTCCTTGCAGAGTCTTCCAATATTCCTTACTATGCCATTTCTGAAATCAGATTCTGAATGACTGGAAACTGACCTTATAGCTTAAGCGTTTGTCTACTACCCAAGGTTTTACTATAGCCAAAAAAAAAAGTACGTAAAGTATATTGAAGAAACAAATTAAGCACTGACCTGGGAAAGACTGCTCCAGAACTGTCTAAAAGCACCCAGGCAGCTGATCAGTTTGGTCCTCTCATCTTCAGGAGTGTCCATAAACATACTAATGCAAATGAGAAATTTGGTTATTAGCACCATAGCAAAGAAAGAGCACAGTTAGAAGAATACACTTATACAGAAAGTCAAGAACAAATAAGCTAACATTACACTCACCCAGGAAAAGCTTCTTCAATTACCTCTGTTTTCTGCAAGAGAAAAAGCCAGAGTGAGCTACTGTGAACAGGTTTTCGGTCAGTGTCTCACCAACAGGATGTAACACTAAAGAACAACAGTCATACTGTTAGGGGACTGTATCAGAAGCAGATACATTTCTTCTGTTATGTTACACTCTCAGCGCTGAGGTTGTGTTGCTTTCAAACAATGTGCCTCAAGGCTCCAGGTTAAGGCTTCCTTCTTCCCTCCTTATAAACACCTAGACATTAATTCATGTCCCAAAGTTGTAGAAATTGTTAAATTCTCTAACTGAAGCTCTTCTTTCACTAAGAAATCAGCTTTCCACAGCATTATTTTAATGCATCAGCAAAGAAGTTCTTGAAAATACCAGTCCATAACTCCTTTTGCTTTCTGTAGGAAGTTCATGTTATGCTCAGATGCGATCTGCAATTGACCACTATTCATTTTCATTGTTATACAGAAGAAATAAGAGTGTGCAAAAAAGAAAAAAAATCTGGTGATCCTTCTAATTTGCAAAGCCTGGGAATGACTATCTATGTCACTCCTGGCCTTCTCAAGGCACGAAGGAGAACTGACACTCATCTGTTTCACACAAAAACCTAAGCAAGTTTCACTGCTGTCCATGAAGTCAGCAATAGCAGCGGTGAAAGTGACAAATTGATATTCTCTCAGTTATAGCTTCAAGAACACAATCAAGGTTTGTCAGAACTTTATTGTTGTTGTTGGTCCATAACAATTCTAGGCAAAAACCTCTGCTCAAAAGAAAAAAAAAAAGGCAGCGACAACACAGTCAAATCATGTTAAACATGCGAAAACACAACATGAATGGCAATGCCAAAAACATTCAGGTACGGACAAATAATACGTCACAACCTTAACATCATTTAAAGAAAAGTACATCTTGCATTTTATAACACACACTTAGAAAAGAAAATTCTGCCTTCCAACTCCTGAAATTCACCATTTGGACACCGTGTTAGGTCACACTGCTCTACAAGCCCTATGTACCCCTTCCAGTTCAGACACCACCAGCAGCACCAGACTTCATGCTGAAGTGTCAGTCAGGCTCCTGCTCAAGACTTCCTCAGCCAATGTCACCCAGCATTCTTGGCCACAACACTAACAGCCACGAAGACCCAAATCTACCAAGAAACTGCCCAGGGGACTGCCTTACTAATTAGCTCATGGTGCTTACTCATCCTCCTCTTCCTTACTCTGCTCACGGCATCTCTCTCCTTGCAAGCTCCACCATGCCGAACACCAACGCCCAGCAATTTGCAGCAACAGGACACCTGTGCTTTAAGAAGCAATACTTCCGTGTTTTACAGACCTGTGCTTCATTTTCAGCCTCTTCTCCCAGGTAGCTAGCAACAGGATGAGCAGGAATGGCCTCAAGTTGCACCAGTGGAGGCTCAGGTTGGATAGTAGGGAAAACCGCTCTGAGACAGTGGTCAAGCACTGGCACAGGCTGCCCAGGGAGGTGGTGGAGTCACCATCCCTGGAAATGTTCAAGAAATGTGGTACTAAAGGACATGATTTAGTGCTTGAGAAGGCAATCTTGGTGGCAGGCGGATGGCTGGACCCAACTAGATCAACCTCTTGGAAGCCTTTCCCAACCTTACCGATTCTATGATTCTGTTTTACCAGGGCCATGGTGGAGGCACACTTCCAAGATTCCCTCACACCATTTCGTTTAATTAAGAACATCACCTCCCCAAGGCAGGCATCACCTCCCACTCCACTTCTCAACGCCTCCATAAACCACGTTTATCCTGCGGTAAATTCAGGACGCTACCGCCCAGCTTAGGAAAAGCGACCGGCCGCCCCCTGCTTTGTGCCAGGTTCCGCCCCACAGGCGCTCAGCAGAGGAGATATCTCTGTTCTAAGAGCTCCTTTCCCCCTGCTCTCCCGGCCTCTCCCCGCACCGAGGGGCCTTTCCGCCCCGCCCCGCCTCCCGCCGCGGGCCCAGGGGGAGCGCAGGGCCCGTCGCGGGCCGCGGGATCCCGGCCGAGCCGCCCGCAAAGGCCGGAGCGCGGCCGGGAGGGACTCACCACCACCTCCTCGAAGATGCTCTGCAGCTGGGTCTCCATGGGCACCATGGCGATCGCCATGGCCCCGTCGCCCGCGCCGGGCCGCAGCCACCCGGACCCTGCGACAGCCGGACTCGGCGCCGCGGTGCCCCGCCCCTGCCGGAAGTTCCCTCCCCCAGGCAGCAAAGGGCTTCCGGCGGGGCGGGGCGGCTGGGGTCCAGTCCCTGGGTGGGCCGGGCGGGCGGCCGGGCAGCGGCTGTTTGGTTCCGTGCTGCAGCCGCGGCGGTGCTGTTGGCCCGCAGCCCGTAAATTCACTGCCCGAGGCGAAACCCCGCCGTCCCGGCCGGGATCTTGTGCCCGAAGCAGCCCCGTGCCTTGGTTGGATTGCCGTGATTGACAGCAGCGGGCTGCTGTCAGCAGTGAGGAGTGGTGGGGAGGAGGGAGCGCGTACCCGTGTGCTGTTTGCCTGCGTGAGCATAGCGTGAGCGGTCTTTGGAAACAGAGAAGTGCTGCAGCTGGAATTTCATTTGCTCGTGTTGCTTCTGTAATTGCGTTGCCCCTGTCACACCTCAAAGCGATTTATTCTATCAGAAGTGCCCGTTACGCTCCTCATGGCGCGCTGTGCCCTGGGCTTGGTGTACAGCCAGCGCGTGGGTGCAGCATCTGCCCGCAGCAGCCGCACTGCCTCATGTTTTCTCAGACGGCAACACCCTGGGGAGGCATCCCCTCTAAGTCCTTGCCAAACTCATATTGCATTTCCATTACAGTACTGGAAATGGAGCCCTGAAGTGGTGGTCTAATTCATCTTGATCTAATCTAATTCATCACTACCCTTACTTTCATCTGCCCTCCTGCCAGGTCGCACTCACAGTAACAGCCGCTCCTGACCGTGCAGCTGCAGCCCTGAGATGCACCAAGCCACAATCTGCCCATGACTTTGTGCCAAATACAAGTTTATCCTGTATTAAGATCATCAACCAGCATCGATTGTACTTACTATGCCGGGCCAAATCTAACTGGTTACCTAAACTGTAATCTAACCTTAACTGGAGTCCTGTTCCACACAAGTTGGCCCAAATACTACACCCAATTTTGACTATTAAAATTGGATTACAAGGTAGTCTTGAACTCCCTTAGAGGTCCCAGCAGTGACACAATTCATACATTAACCTCTTGTTGTATTGGGTTCAAATCAGCAAATCAGCAGGAGCTGCGGGGGTGGTCTCTGAGAGCAGAACCCAGCAGCTGCCCCATGTCAGAGCAGAGCCAGCTACAGAAGGGACCCAGCTGCTGCCAGAGCTGAGCCATGAGCAACACTGATTGTGCCTCTGGGACCAAATTTAAGAAAGGGAAAAACTGCTGTGTGACAGCAGCTGGGAGAGAGGAGTAAGAAATGTGCCAGAAACAGCCCTGCAGGCACCAAGGTCAGTGCAGGAGGGCAGGAGGTGCTCCAGGCTGGAGCAGAAGCTCCCTGCAGCCCAGGAGAGGCCCATGGTGTAGAAGGCTGTCCCCCTGCAGCCCATGGGCACCATGCTGAGCAGATCTCCACATGCAGCTGTGGAGGACCCCACGGTGCAGCAGTGGATGTGGCCTGAAGGAGGCTGCAGCCCATGGAGAGGGACATGCAGTGGAGCAAGAGATCTAGGGGAGCTACTGCCCATGGGGAACCGTGCTGCAGCAGCTCCTGAAGGATAGGCCCCATGGTACGGAGCCACATTGCAGCAGTGCTTGGAGAGCTGCAGCCATGGGAAGCCCATGTGGGATCAGTTCAGGAAGGATGGCATCCCATGGGAGAGACCCCACGTGGAGCAGGGGCAGAGTGTGACTGTGAAAGAGTGGCAGAGACATAGTGTTATGGACTGACTGCAGCCCCCACTACCTGTTCCTCTGCACTGCACTGTGAGAGGAGGTAGATGAAGAGTGGATGGGAGGGGACTATTTAATTTGCTTTTAGTTCTCACAGCTCTGCTCTGTTACCAAAAGGCAATAAATTATATGAATCTTCCTATGCTAAGTCTGTTTTCCCTGTGACAGAAATTGGTGAGGGATCTCCCTGTCCTTATCTCAAGCCATATGATTTTTTTTTTCATCATATTTTCTCCTCTGTTCCATTGAGGAGGGGGAGAACAGTGTGGTGGAGCTGAGCTACTCATTGATTTGAAACGACCGTGCTCATCCAAACGGATCTCATTTTAATAAAACTGAAGTACCTGTGGTCCTACTGATGGCGGAGAATCTGGTCCCTGAGGTAGATCTGAGGCCCAAGTCAGGGCCCTTACTTAGGCAAGTCAGATCAAAGCAATGCCTTGTGTAAGGGACCCAAATGTCAAAGACAAGGAACTGTACAGATCTTAAGGGCTGGGATTACACCTGGGAGTTTCTGCCCAGGAATGAAGCTCTGGCAGACGTTGTGTGTTAGGTAATACTGGGCCTGTAAGCCTGACCAAACAAGGAAGAAAAGAAGCATTTACATGAGGAAGAAATTGCCCACTTATTCCAGTGACCTAAAAGGAAATGCATTTTACAAAATTACTTTAAATATTTTTAAAAAGTAAGCAAACATTTTGAAAAGCAGCATTATACAATTGTTATACAAGTACAGCAAGCAAGTTCTGTATCCATTCCAACTAGTGGATTGGTCTGTAATTTAAATGTTCTTGTGCAGGTGTTACTACTGAGCCAGTCCGAGATAAAACTGATCACAAAAAATGAATAGTAAAGAAAAAGGAGTAAGGTGTCCTTCCCCTTCCCCCCCCCCCACCTCTCTCTTCCAGACAATATTAACATTCATTTATTCAACAATCCGTACATCTATACCTCTTTTTTGGCACCAGCAGATTTTAATTTCTTGACCTAGATTATTATTAGTCTCACCTTTTTTATTACTAAATTATTCTGTAGGCAACAGTAAAGCATACTGGAGTGTTTCAGAACATCTGATGTGACTACGTGGTGCTTTTTGGGTATGAAACTTACTCATCTTGGTTTCCCTTCCAATATCTCCACGTTCTAAATGTGAGCTTCTGATTTTTCCATATTATTCAGACTGATCTAAAGTAGATTATCAGCAAATATTTTCTAGGACACAGGGTGCTCAACCACTGTTGTTAGAACATAGCTCTTTAGAGACCATGTCATATCCTACACAAACATAACACAATATGTGAAAACAGCAGATAAGTCATGGTTAGGTCTGTGTGGGTTAGATTCTTAGTAAAATTGCCAGTTTCCTGAGAATAAGTTGTGTGTTCCAGAAATGGAACTCAGCATTTCGTCTGCTCTTTTGTGATACCATAGACTTCAAATGAAGTTAAGGAACATAAGATGTATGAAAACTTTAAGTCAAGGTACTTACTGAAATGAAATAATTCGGTCTTCAAGAGAATTCATGGAAAGTGATGGTATTCCAGTTCTTTACTCAGGCAAAAAACCTCCATCAAAATGACAAATAATTTAAGAATGACAAATATTTGTGAGACAAATATATTCTTTTTTCCTATTTGAATGCCCTTAATTTTGGAAGATGGATTATGAATGAGTATAAAACTGTCTCTTCATTAATAAAGATATGTAAAGCCTATCTAGTTCTTGATTGTCTTAAGCATCCATACTTAAGATGAAAGTCCTGCTTTCCTGGGCATGGCTGAGCATCTGTCTGCTGATGGGAAGCAGTGAATGAATTCCTTGTTGTGCTCTACTTGTGCATGAAGCTTTACTTTACCTACCAATCTGTCTTTAGCTCAGCCTGTGAGCTTTCTTTCTTTTGCCATTATTGTTCTCTCCTCCATCCTCCTGGGAGGGAGGGACCAAGTGGCTGGGTGGGGCTGGACTGTCTACTGGGATTAACCCACAAAAGTACCCACAAGGTTACTTTTTGGCACCCAAGGTGGAACAAGAGACGTTCAAGATAACAACAGATTTGATTGGGATGTTTTAGACCAAATTTATAGCTGTTATAGCTGTTGTCCCAAGTACAAGAAAGAGCTACTAGAGTGAGTCCAGCAAAGGGCTATGAAGATTATTAAGAGGCTGGAGCATCTCTCCTATGAGGAAACACTGAAAGAAATGGGCCTGTTTAGCCTGGAGAAGAAAAGACTGAGAGGGGATCTTATTAATGTGTACAAATATCTTAAGCAAGGGTGTATGGAAAAAGTCTCATTGCCATAAGTTAATGTTCAAAGAGGAGACTGAGGAGACCTGAGAAGTAACTATATTTGAGCAAAGGGAGAGTCTACTGGGGCATTTCCCTGTAGGGTCTCTCAAACTGTTGGGGTATGCAGACCCCTTTTTATCCCTGAACCCTGCTGCAGTGACCTCCTCCTTTTTCCATTGGCTAAGGTACTTGGGATTCACATTATTCTCAGTCCACCTACCACACGCTCATCCCCTCAGTAGGTACCCCCCTTCATTTTCTTTATCTATACATATTTTGTAATGTGGATTCAAAGTCTGTTGTTTTGCTCAATTTGTATCTATTTTGTCAGAGTCCCTCTCCTCCCTTATCTTGTAAGCCAGACTTACAAGCAGGTGCTAAGTTAGCCTCTCCTCCCATATGTCACAAGATGACTTTGTTTAACCATTCCTTCTTTTCAGCCTTCATTCATCAGCTTTGTCTTGTTTTGCAGGGACCCCCTATCCTTCCCAATTTCAGCTTGTTTTATTTTGCAAGGACGCCTTATTCTATTTTTCCCTTCAAAGGGTATCAACAGGATGGGGCCAGGCTGTTTTATTTGGAGCCTGGCAACAGAACTAGAGACAATAGGCTCAAACTGAAACATAGGAAGTTTCATCTGCACATAGAAAAAAATTTCTGTGCTGTGAGGGTGACTGAGCACCGAAACAGGCTTGTCCAGAGAGAGGAGCTGTGGAGTCTCCTTCTCTGGGGATATTCAAAACTCGCCTGGATGTGATCCTGGACAATGTGCTCCAGGTGACCTTGTCTGAAGCAAGGAGTTGGACTAGAAGATCCCTAGTGGTCCCTTCCAATCTCAGCCATTCTGTGATTCTGTGATTTAGCTATTAATTGGCAGGCTTCTCTGCTTGTCAGGGAGCTTGCTTGCTTTGCTGTATATTAAAGTCCGGTGCTTGCTAGTGGTTGCTGTTTGCTGTATGCCTTTTCACCTTATTTTGTTGTGCCTGGGAACATTTTGATAACAGCAAAGGCCATGTCCCTGGGCTGGCATATTGTCAGGGCAATGCTGTTGTTCCTGTGCTGCTGTACTGGACAGGCTGGAACTACAGCGCCTGAAGTCAGAGGGACTGTGGCTTGTGAGTACATCCATGCTGGAAGAGAAATACCCCTAAAGGGGCTGCAGTCCTTGGATAAGTCCATACTGGAACAGGGACGAGGAGAGGAATTCATTGCAAAATTAAATTTTACAGCCTGGTCCAAAAGGATGAGAGGTAGAGATTGGAATGTGAACATTTTACAGAGGTGGCCCACAGACTACTAGAATGATATCTGTGCATATATCAAAGGATGTGCAGGGGCATGTTGGTTAATGGGGATTTATTGGATAGCGTGGGACCTGAGTATAACATAAATGGTGTAGAATAATGGACTGGGATGGAGTTAATTTTCTTCATAGTGGCTCATATGGTACTACATTTTGGATTTGTTTTCATTATTATAAATGTTATAAATTTATGTTAAATTACAACTCATATGGTGCTCAACTTTAGTATCAGATCAAAATCTGAATAGTTACAATTGGTAATAAGTTGAGAACCCTACTTCTCAATCCTGGTAGGCTATGAAGATACATTTTCATAACAAACAGTCCTCCCATTAACTACCAAACCGAACAAGAAATACATTTCGAGTTTCTTTTTGTAGTGAATTTGTGTTGACTGTACACCATTTGTATTAAATGAGTTCATCTGTCGATACAGAAAAAAAAAAAGTGTAGCAGACTTGAAAAAGTACATGACAAAAATTGATTGAAACTAATCAAGAGGCCTTCTTTAGTGCTAAATCATAGAATCACAGAATGCTTTGGGTTGGAGGGGACCTTAAAGCTCATCCACTTCCAACCCTCCTGCCGTGGCAGGGTTGCCACCCACCAGATCAGGCAGCCCAGGGCCCCATCCAATAAGGGAAGGGAGCTGAAGCAGCAGGAGCTATCAAACCATCTACTTAACTATTGCTTTCTTTGAAAGCAGCAAGTACTCTGAATGGCAGGCTTTTAACGAAATAGCTGAGTAGCCAAATTTGCAAGATATTGCTTAGCAACATATTATTTCTAATCTACGGTTTATCTAATGCCATCCTTATCTTGAAATGTGGCAGACAGGTTCTCGGTAGGCAAATGCTTCATTTTAGCCTTTGACCTTGCTGAGTAGTTTTCCTGCTTGCTTTGGCTTCCTGCAAACCTATCACCAGCGCAAAAGCTAGGACTTCATTGAAATCCCGTGAACAAAGTACATACACACTTGAAGCACGAGCAGCCTCACAGTTGCAGCAAACCCAGCTGTGGAGCCAGAGGAGCACAGCGTATGTGTGCTGCTGAGAGGCAGACATCGGCAGAATGAATCTTCGCGATGAAATCGGCCTGCATGAAAGCAGTCATTTGGAGGAGGTGACTTTACGACCAGCAGACTACGTGAAGAAAAAAACACTCCAGAAATACAAGATCATCTGTGCTGTAAGTAAGCGCTGCTCTTCAGGGCTGCTACTCCTTTTTTTTCCTTTCAAGACTGTAGGAAATGTTTTAACAATTTTCAAATCTGCAGAAATTTTGCTAGCTACATTGTATTACTGTAATGATGCAGGGTAGCTTGGTAGCTGCAGCATGAAGGCACTAACTTTTCTAGAAGATTTCCAGAGTTCTTGTGACTTTTATCCAGCGGTTTCAACTTTGTCAAAACTTTTTTTTTTTCCTGCCAATTAAGTACACTTTTTGTTTTAATACGATAAACTGACAGTTGTTTTGCACAGCAAAGACAGTGCTTCAATACATTGTTTCCTACATTTGTTTAAAACAGGTGTGTTTGTGGGCAAAGCAGCCCCAGTTACTTTTTGCTTTTTTGTGTATGTTTGGATTTGTCATTTATTAAAAAGAGTATGTAGGCAAGGCATTGATGAAAAACACTCCCAAAGCAAGGCACAGGGAAAGATGAATGAACTGTTTCATCTGGTACTGTCAGCCTCATGTCTCAAATATTGTGTCAATTCATTCCCTCTTTCCCAAGGCTTTAAGAGTCACACAGCTGCCTTGTAAATAATGACGTGTAGGATTTTTTCTACATTTCTGAAATCTTTTGTTGGCGCTGATACACATTTTAGGCTTCTGTTTTTGAGCACAAGTGAAGCAAATATTAAATGTATATATATTCATATGTATACATTTGTATATGTTTATGTGTATTTTCACACAAGCTCTTGCGTGTATGAATTGGAATTTAGAGAAAATGATGGGTACTGGTTTTGGAGAGGCTCAAAACTTAATTTTGAAAACAGCCCTATGAAAAGGAGGCAAGTTGTGGTACTCCACAGCATTATGTCATCAGAACAATTTCACAAAATACAGCTTCCTATTAAATGCTGCAATGTGCAAGTATTGCATGAAATATGGCAGAAATACTGGAAACTGAGGAAAAAAAGAGAAGTGAAAATAACAGATATTTTTCCTAAAGTCTTCAGTAAAAATAATTTAGTCATTTGAAACGGTGTGAGAAGAATGTGTAAGATGGCAAGTAAATGGTACTTTCAAGAGTTACTTGGAAGACTGAACTGTGAAGCATCCTAAGACATATTCATTCTTCCAAATGCAATGGTTTTCACATGCTTGCAAATATGAGAAACAAAATCTCAGTTTTTGAGGTGTCAACTGTGAATGTTCTACACCATTGATCTAAGTTTTTGAGAAATTATGTGCATGAAGTACTTCCTTGAATTTAGACATAGAAGTTAGTGGTGGAAAGTAAGATCATTTGAATATGTGCTACTGATGTTATTTCACCTTAAGGAAGAATGTCCCCAAATCAAGAGCCTTTCTATAAATACAGTAATAAAATGCAATACCTCATGTCTATACCTGTTAAACAAGCATTTTTGATTTTTACTTCAGCTTTCTAATGCTTTGCAGCAGTGGGAATGTTTGACTGCTGTAGTAGCTATCCTTTAAACTCAGTATTGCCTATTTACTTGAGTTACGGGTTTAAGTTTTAATGAAAATAGAGTGAAACCAGAATGAAGTTTAAGGTGATGGCTGCATGCCCTAGGGGTTGGGCTGGTTCACAATCCGGCAATAAAACCCCTGACAGTCCCCTGGGAGCACTGTGCTCCCTGTCCAGAAGTGGCAGGTGTGCTAGGCTGGTGCGGCCCCCTAATTCTCAGTCCTGCCTGCCTGGATATGGCACTAATTTGCGGCCTTCACATCTGGGGTTTCTCTTCAAGAGATTTCACTCTGCCTTTTCTGATGCTTTGGGCAACCATGCTTTTCCCACCTGTCTCTTTTACCCAGCTCTCACCAATTCCATTTCCATTCCTACTGTTGGGCTGTTCCTCTTGCCCAAAAACCAGGGAGTGAGCAGCAGGGAGCAAGTAAGGTTGATCTCCCCAGTCCACGGGAAGGAATAATGTGTGCTTAGGCCATGTCCCATTGGAGCCGTTTCATGGCTGAAGTGTACACCTGAGGGCTGAGCACTCCCCACTGCCGCCATTTGGTGAGGTATTGGGGCAGGATGGGCGGTAACAAAGAGCCTAAGGTGCTTCTGTGAGCAGGGGGGGCTGAAAAGTAACAGCACTGCAAGTGTAGTATCTATACTTGCTTGTATCCTGCTCACTTGTGCAGTTTTTCTCAGCTCTTCATAATTTCTGCAGTCTCCGTTGAAAGGCTGCATTGCCGTTTGCTAGTGCCTGGTGATTGCTGGAAGCGACAGGAAATGGAAATGGGCTCTGAGACAAAAGCAGGAAGCAGAGTGGATGGCTTTACGGTGTTCTAATCTGATACGCATTTTCTTTCCCATCGTTGCCTTAGTGAAAAGTTATACAGACTGTTATACAGTCTGAGAGGGTTGTCATTTTTCACCATGTCAGCCAGCACATCTGGAGTGGCCATTAAGCTGATACAGGCTTCCTCAGCTCTTCCCCAGTCTCCCAAACATTGTGTGACTTCTGTTAGGAGGTTTTCTTGGGCTGCTTGCTTATTTCTGGTTTCCTCTAAACTCACTGTTATGGTGTCTTACTCATTGTGGATGAAAATTTGACATTTGCAGCCTCAGTCCAGCAGAGTCTTTTAAGAAATCCTTGTGGGCATTTCAAGAAAATACAGAAGCTATAAAAAAGGGCTATTGGGTTGAGAAAGGTAGGGATTTTCTTCTCTTTACAAAGATTAAGAATTTGCAAAAGAGATACATGTATTTATTATTTCCTGCTATCTTTTCCCCAGTTACTAGGTGGGACCTGCCATAGCTTAAAAGTGCGGTATTTAGGTGTTGCCTCACAAGTAGTTCACAGGATTATTGTTCCTCTGCCTCTTCTATCATACAGATAAATTCTAATAAACATAACAGCTTATTACAGTTATGAACTATGAATTTTTGTGTGTCTGTGTGACAGGTTCTGCTAGGTGCTTTGGTGGTTGTATCTCTGGGACTAGGTTTGGGACTGGGACTAAACCGTGGAGCTCAGGAGCAAGGTATGTTTACGATATGTTCAGTATAATTACATCTTAGGATAGATCTGGTAAAGGCCTTAAGCAAAGGCTCTTTCATGATGTAATATAAATGTTTGGTGAAAAGTTACCACCTATGAAAATAAAGTTCTTGCATTTTTCGAGTTGGATTGTATAAAATCTGTACACATAATCTATACTTGAAAAACCTATCCTAAACCACTGAATGTCTTGCTTCTCACTTTAGATGTGTTAAACCTACTTCACAACAGCTTTTGAAATTTTATCTTAATAAATGTTTCTAGGAAAATTGAGATAGGATATATCATATGACTTCACACTTATTTAAAGCTTATCACTTTACAATCGTTTAAACAATGCGTTTTGTAGAAGAGATCATGGGACCATCTTCAACATTCATACTTTGGGTGCATTTGGCATAGTTCAGGCGACAAAAACTGATCATGAATTTTCTTTGAAATCTTTGATTTATGTAAAGCAATGATAAAAAGGGATAATGTTTTGATTTGGTGGAATGTTATTTTTTAATTAGAAAAAACAAAGTAGCATATTAAGGGGTCAAGCAGGATCAGGACAAACAAACATCACCTGGTGAATTAAAACACTATCAGAACAATAATAATTTCATACTGGAGGAGTTCAAGGAAGAACAGGATCTTTCTCACTCCTAATCAACACATATCAAACTTTGTACCTACTTACTCATCAACTTTTAACTCACTCTGAGATCTTTCAGTTCTAGTGACAAGATGGAATTGTTCTTGCTTTTTGATGGCAAGTGTATTGTATTACAACTTTCTGCGTAAAATACGTAGATACCTACCATGTGAGTCTTCACTGACATGTACCTAAGGAAGTTGTTCATAGTTGCACTAAGTGAGTGGAAGGTGAAAGATGGCATCAAATGAGAATTCATTCTGTTCATATGCTCAAGGTGAACTTCCTGGTAGTTCGTATAACTACTGACTCTTTCAGGTAAATGTTAATAACGTACTAGATTTTAATACTAATAACATACTAAATTTGAAGAACTCAGTTCTGTAAATATTGTGAAGATATTAGAAGTATGGGCTGCAGATTCGTAGAAGTATGAACAGCTCTATTTCAGACAGAGGAAAAGGTTTCTATTTCTTCTTAGTCTCACCATGTATAGTACATCATTTTCATTCAGGTAGAGCGTCTGATCAACTTTAAGTTGTTCTAACACCAATGGATAGAGAAGCTTAAATACTTCAAGCTTCAGTCTAAAAATGAAGTAAAACTGTTTGTGTATGTTTACGCACATTTGTGGAAAATCACAGCTCTTCCTTGACAGAACAGGTTCTGGCCATGAAACACTTAACCTTTAGTTACTTCTTTCCATTTGTACTTTCCTTTGACAGATCCATTTATGCTCATTACAAATGTTTGTTCGTTATTCTTATTATTTGCATAGCTGTCTTGCATGAATGGTTATTGTTTGTTAAGTATGTATATACTTAAAGAGCAAAGTGCAACTTTAGAACTTTCTTCGTCTGAAGAAAGCTGACTAGCCTGAAAAAAAAAAACAACTTAGCTCCACATGATTTATACGTAGTGGATATTAAAGCCTGATTTTTATAGACCTTGCACAAGCATGAACCTTTTGGCAACTCAAACAGAATTGCACTAGCAAAACTAAGTAGTTGTATGGATCCCTATGTAACTCTGTGGGTAGATGAGAAAACTGGAAATGTAGGTGCTCAGGGTGTTTCAGACAGTACTTCTGTAGTACAGAGATCACAGACACAAGGCTCCTGGCAGCTCACGTGGAGCGCAGGTGGTATTTTGAGATCTGAGGTTGTTCTCGGATTTTCCAGAACCAGAGCTCTTGCTCCCTGCATGAAAGTGTCAGAACTGTGGTGAGGAACGAACTGCACATCTCCATTTCCTATGTGAAGCTCTTCATTTGGACCCTTTTCTTTCTTTGGGTCAAAACAATCAAACTGGCAGGTTTTTTTGCCACAATCAAGTGAGAATGAGAGGGTCAGGATCCTTAGTGCACTAATAAGACTTATAGCCAGGGCCCAGGCCGCCACATCAGCTGCCCTGCCCAGCTGCCCCCAGGAAGCCCCCATGGCTGTAGGTGCCTGGCAGTCAGGGAGCCAATGGCTCACATCCAAAGTGGAAGTTACTTTTCTCTCAGCGTCCAGGACCCAGAAACAAGGTGGGGAGACACCAGTGGGAGGGTGGGTCACAGAAACAGCTTTGACAGAGATCCTGGGAGAGCACATCTGAAACAGAAACTGGGACCTTCCACATCCAGAGGACCTCCTACAACTCTCAGATTGCATGGTCCAACCTGTGCGCTAGTGACTGCAGTGGAACATGACTCAGAGCATTGGTTTGGGAAATTGTTCAACTCCTTTCTCTCTATGTCCATGATCTGTTTAGCTGACCCGGCAGGGACAGGGCTGTCTCAAAGCCTGGGCACTAATACTCCCTACCTTCTTGTTGCAGTCAGCTGCAGGCAAAAATGCCACGAGCCCTATCGGAAAGAGGTGGCAGGCTGCCAGTGTGACAGCGGCTGCAAGGAGCGTCAGAACTGCTGCTGGGATTATGAAGATGCCTGCGTTGAGCCAAGTATGTTCCCTTACAGACAATGCTCACTGGTTTCCATTCCATTTTCTATGATTGCATAGCACTATCAGGAGAAGGATCAATTCTCTTATTTACACAGGCATATGGAAAGCCATCTGATTAAAAGCCACATAATGACTTGGAGAGGGAGGAAGCCAGTGATGTTGAGTTAATGCTGCATTCAGATTGTTAGAAAGCACTAGCTTACTGACCTGGTATGAACTCTTTCTGCCTCTTTCTCAAATTATCTCCTCATCTCTTTGTTATGGGGAGGCATGCTATTTAGGTAAAAATATTATTTCAAGTAATTTTTACGGGCTTCACATCGCATTAGAGCACAATGCATTGTAGCAGAGCACAGCGCAGCAGTACAGCACAGTCAACTTCTTCATGGATAACCAGATGTCTTAGTTTCTAGTTGGGACAGAAGTTGTCTTTCTCATAGTGTCTGGTATGAGGCTATGTTTTGGTTCTAGCTAAAAAATGTGCTGATAACATACCGATTGTTTATACTTGCTGCCTGGCAGCATTGAACAGAGCCAAAAACATTTCAGTCCCTCAGCTTCTTGCATTGCTCTGCCAGTGAAGCGGTTGGGGGGGCACAGGGAGCTGAGAGGGGACAGGATCAGGGCATCTGACCCCAACTGACCAAAGGGATATTCCATACCATATGACGTCACGTAAATATAAGGAAGAGAAGTTAGCCAGGGAGGGGCTGCTGCCTGGGGACTGGCTGGGTGCCGGTCGGTGGCTGGTGAGCCCTTACTTTGTGTATCACTTGTGTATAATAACTATTATTTCTATTTACTTCCTTTTCTGTCTTCGTAAATAGTTTTCATCTCAATCCACAAGTTCTGCTGTATTTTCTCCTAATTCCGTCCCCCATCCCACTGGGGGTGGAGGGGTGAGCGAACGACTGTGTGGTACTTAGCTATCTGCTGGGTCAAACCACGACACCAGAGCATTTGCAGTGTGTATTTCCTGACCCAAATGAAGTTACAGATGACTGCAAGTGGTATCACAGGTTTTCTTTGTCTAGGAGACTGAAACAATGCCTGTGTGCTAGTACCTCTTGTCCTTTGAAAGTTAATGAGCGTTTCCCATGAAGTATATTCTTGGCATTATGTGGGCCTGAGGATCACTTGGGAACAACTAACAGAATCAGAGGATTACAGTGTTCTTCGAGGAAATCTATCAAAAAATCTGCATCAAATCCAGATTCTTTTCTATTTAGTATCTATGCTCTCATGACAGCAGCTCAGAATTTTCTTCATCCTTATCACTTTCTGCATGCTTCTGCCCTTAGATCTTTTTTGCTATTTACTGCAGATCATGGACAAGAGAAGGGAAAAAAGACCTCTTGCCTTCTTTTTTGCTTCTGTAGGAGAAATATGGGTTTCTTTCCTTTCTCCTTTCTCCTTTCTCCTTTCTCCTTTCTCCTTTCTCCTTTCTCCTTTCTCCTTTCTCCTTTCTCCTTTCTCCTTTCTCCTTTCTCCTTTCTCCTTTCTCCTTTCTCCTTTCCTTTTTCCTTTTTCCTTTTCTTCCAGGGTGGATGGCATTGAACAAGATGACTTTGAGAATACCTTTCTGAAATGAGTTATTCTATGATTCAGTGTTACCATTCAATGGCAGCAAAAATAGTTTTTCTGTGTTAAAAGAAATCTTGTGTTTACATCTTGAGTGAAACTTATAAAGCCACTGAAGCAGGATATGTCAATACTGGTTTAACAAAAACATTTTTTTTTTAAATCAGTTTGGGGGATTTCAACACAAATGAGTTTACAGCAAGTTCTGTGAGCTGAATAATAATCTTTTTCTTCCATTTTTCAGCTCGATCCTGGAGATGCACTAATTTCCGTTGTGGTGAGACAAGGTTAGCTGGAAGTTATTGTTCATGTTCTGATGACTGTTTGGAGAAAAATGACTGCTGTGTAAACTACAATACTGTTTGCAAAGGTAAATCAAAGATTGGAAAGATTTGATATAAATGATCCTGTAAAATAAATAGTTGGGCAAATTCTGGAAATATAAAGGTAGATATATTTGTTTCTCAAGGTCAGAGCCTTATACTTACATTTTGGAAGATGAGGATGTTTTGAGGTGAAGCTTTTAGTATTTTTCACTAGGAAGAAGAGGTTTTCTGAAGAGAAATGTGAGATGTGTGTCATTCGTAAGGAAGAATGTTCTGAATATTGCAGCAGTATCCCACATTTGGCGGTTGTTACGTTTGTTTGTTTTCAAAAGAAGACATGGTTTCTGCTTTCATGGAATCTGAAGTACATATAGTAGTAATGATATCTACTTAAAAGTTTCCCGTTTATTTTGTTATAAATTAATTTTCAGATTGGATTTCTTATTTGAATGTTTTCGTTCACACCTGGTTCTTTTATACAGACTCTGTCTAAACATGTAATATGTCTGGTAAAATTGGATTATAGAAATGATATCTGAAGAGTATACTACCGACTTGAAACGTATATTATCAGAATTCCTACATGTGTTTAGGTGGCAGAGATTTCAGGCAGAGTCAGCAATATTATGAGGGCTGCTCCGAAAGTAATGCATCCTATTTTTTTTTTTTTTTTAATTGTTGGCCCATGACATCAGAGGCGGATGTTGGTGGTATGGCAGTAGAGATGGAACCTTCCCACCAATATCCCATTCTATTTTGTTGCTGTGCGACAGATGGCAGCAGAGGGGCAGTCTGACACAATGGTATCTGACACAGACGTGTGGATGAAGCAATGGTGTGGAACTGAATTTCTCCATGTGGAAAAAATGGCACCCATTGACATTTTGTCTAGATGCTAATTCATTTGAGCAGAGAATGCTGACGTAATTCAGATCACTGTACATCCCCACCTTCGGCTGCTTATTGGAAGAGAAGCTTTCTGTGTTAACCCAAAAAGTTTAACAGCCACTGCTTCATCTCTTTTCTTTATATTTTTTCATTTTTTTCTTTTTCCCATGCCTATTTCTTCTCTCATCAATATCTGTTATTTCTTCCAAAGAAATTGACAGATCATTATCATAAATGGGTGTGGATGTGAAGCAGGTGGAGAAATTTCAAGGGAGAACAGAATGATGACTTGAAAGTCAGAAGCCATGGTCCACATGGGAAGATTGAAGGAGTTCTGTTCTTTAAAGGGAGAGGGGAAAAAAAAAAAAGCTAATGGAAGCCCTGGCAGTCATCTCTAAATGTATAAGTGAAATCTGCATTACAAGAAGGCAGTATTCCAGTGTGTATCCTGGATACAAGTTAAATATTTTCCATTACAAGCTAGATAAAACTTAGAGGTTAAGCTTTCATAGTAATTTTTCCTCCATCGTGTTTTCTTGCTCAGTGTTTAAAGGCCTAAAAGGTTTCATGAAATGATTTCTAGAAGTATTTCATGCCTTTATACTTTTGTATAATTCTGTACTGAAACAGAAAAGTCTCAGGAAGAGTTCTATAAACATCAATCAGGAAACTTCATTGTTTTACTATTTGTTGTTCATATTATTTTTTTAATGCTAACTCAGTATTTTCTTTTGTCCTTTTAGGTGAAATACCTTGGGTAGAAGAGCCATGCACATCACTTGAAACTCCTCAATGTCCAGATGGGTAGGATAAAATGATTTTTTTTTTAACGAATAAAAAATATTGTGATGGCCAGAAATACTCCAGTCAGCTGAAGGATGTCTTTGAAAGGTTTTTCTATTTAGTGAGAATAAGACCTCTGCCTATAGGAATGGTCTATAAAGGTGAATTGTAGCTAGCAATTCTTTTTCTTTCTAAAACCTTTGTCATTTTGTTGCACATTCATTTATCATTTACAGTTTAGAGCAGGGTACAGGAGTTCAGACTGTAAGTAAGTTTGCAAAGACCTGAATAAATCGTCAGAGTTAATTCGAAAGTCATGTATCACAATTTGTTCATAGTCCATTTAAGGTTACTGGTATAGTAGCTCAGACAATTCTGATAATTCTGATGAACCTTTTACAAGATTATGCAAGCTGTAATAACTTAGAATTTATGACTGCAATTCTTTATATAAGTAACATTTATTTTTATTTTTTATTTACTTCAAGTATCTGTAGGAGGAAAGGTCAGTTAAAAAGGAGGCTATAAAAGTACTGTCATATCAGCAAAAGCTGGAACATGGAAATTCTGATGACCACCTGCTGTCATTTTGTATGTTTACCTGGAGGTGGACATCATAGGTAGAGGCTAGGCAGAAACACAATTTAAAAGTTCAAGATGAAATGAATTAATTTCTTGTTGAGTTACAGTATTTTTGATAGTATCAATGTTATATGTTTTTCTGTCAAATTATACACAATCATAACAATAATACCTTTAGTAGTGTAGCTTCTTTCTAAAGGTCATGGGTTCCTGTATCCACCTCCCAGTGTAGGTACAAAAATAAACTTCTCAGGTTAACAAATAACTTGTTGAGTTAGAGAGTTTGAGTTTATAGGCAAGAGCTTAGAAACTCTGGGTGGAGGAAAGCCTCTTTAGGTGCTGTAAACAACACTGCTATATCGAGCTTTATTTTGTTTCAGACTCAAATCAGGAAACTGCTGTATATAAACTGTTTTTATATAAACAACTGTTGATGTCAGTGTGCTTCGGTGTTTTGAAAAGACCACTGTGAGTGAGAAACTAAATAGGACAATTTGTTTCTTATGCTATTGTGAAAATAAAACTTTTTTAAATAGTTATAACTCAAAGTATTGCTCAAAAAGAAAAAAAAAATCAGAACCATATTTCAGTAACTGCATTTAATCAGTAGTTGTTCTCTCCTAATCTTTTCCAGGCTTATGTAGTGAACCCTTCCTACGAATTACAACTAGTTGGGCTTTTTTGAGATATTGTATATAGTGAAACCTATTTCAAACTACATTTTTCATTTAATTGTAATCTTTATATTTTTTTTTAATGAGACTGTGGTATATATAACAACGGTTAACAGACTGAATCTCAAGACTAGATTACTTCATCCTATTGATTCTGTCACTTATGAAGATAAACGTTATAGCACTGTCATTTTATACCTGATAATGCATTTTTCTTTATGAGTCTTCCAGATTGGTTAGAAGATAGCAATTTTAATAACTTAGAAGGTTTTTTCACAGATAGTACCTTGTAATTAGAATTTTCACAACAAAAATCTAAACACTGTTCTGGAGATCGATTTCAGTTTGTGCACATTTTATCCACCTACCATTTGAACTCAGATCTGAGGCTTTTTAATCCTTACTCTTTACATAAAGTCTTACTAAAGGCATGATAGCAGCTGCATTCTCTTAGATTTAAGTGCAATTTGTCAGTGTACTTAAGGTAACAAAATGTTCTTTAGCTCAGTGAGAACTGGGAAACTTGAAAGGTTTAATCCACAAGGAACTTGGATTGCTTGGTAATGTCTTCACAAAGCAAATGTGATAAGGCAAGGGGTTGCCTCAAGCTTGACATTGCAAAGAGGTTGCATTTCCCAGCCCTGAGGCTAGCTGAGCCTGACTGCCTACTGTGTAATTGCTGTACTTGCACAGTCCTTTGTGCAGCTGTCCTGAAATATTTTTAAGACGCATAAAGAGGCAGAATTCAATCTGTTACTATGTACAGAGGTGCTTCAGCTGTTCTGTACCCTGGGCTGGAATTTGGGTGCTAGTCTGTAGATTTATATTTGTAATTAAAAGATGAAAAAGAGCCAAACAACTTATTTTTATAGGCATTATATATAAACCAAGTAGCTTGTAGTTTATTCCTCCGATGTTTTCTTTTTCATTAAGATTTTGTATTTGCTCTCAAAATTAAGCTATTTGTTTATCTCCCATTTTGATATTAATTCTGGGAAGCATATGGGAGTTCTGGATGATTCTGCTTTTAAAAATTAGTATTTGTGTTGTTGCTAAAGACTTTAACAAGTCATCAGTTCTTCAAACTTCTTAAGGATCAAAAAATTGTATTTTCTTGTAGGTTTGATCTGCCACCACTTATCCTTTTCTCAATGGATGGTTTTAGAGCAGAATACCTGCAAACCTGGAGTTCTTTGCTGCCAAATATTGATAAACTCAGTAAGTTACAAAGAATGCTTTGACTATTTTCTTTAGAAGTCTCCATGCAATCATTCTAGTCCCTTTCACTGCTTTATTGTTCCCATGTGTTGCTCAACAATAAGGAGATTCCAGATCAGGTCTCTGTCATCAGTTACGTACTTAGAGTATTTCATATTCTACATTAATTCTTGTATTTCAGTGCATAACAAACATGACTTTTTTTTTTTTAACAAGGCAGTTAATATTGGCCTGCAGATTTTATTAAACGAGTAGTTTGAAACATACATTCAAATACACTTCAAAACTGAAAAACAGTTCCAGGGATGGATTTCATACATTCTCTGTACTCCATTAAAAGTTCCTGCTGAAAAGGAAATGCATGGGGTTTTTGGGACACGGGGCAGGCACTGATCTCTGCTCTGGTGACAATGACAGGACTCGAGGGAACGCATGGAGCTGTGTCTGGGGAGGGTCAGGTTGGGGATTAGGAAGACGTTCTTCATCAGAGGGTGATCAGACACTGGAACAGGTTCCCCAGGGCAATGGTCATGGCCCCAAGCTGCAGGAGTTCAAGAAACATTTGGACAATGCTCTCAGACATAGGGTTTGAATTTTGGGTGGAGCTAGGAGTTGGACTTGATGATCCTTGTGGGTCCCTTTCTTCTCAGGATATTCTATGATTCTAGTCCTCTGAGTTTCTTGCCACTTCTTCCAAAGGTCAATACACCTTTTCTTTCCGAGTTCCAGAAGAAGCAATCTGTTCAGCCGGGCTGGTCTTCTTCCTCACCAGCTTGTCTTTTGGCACATAGTGACAGCCTGATCTTATGCCTTCAATATTTCATTCTGGAAGAATGTCCAGCTTTCCTGGACACCTCAATATATTCTTGGAGATGTCTGCATTTAAGATGCCCACAGTACTCAGTGCATTTATAGTTAATATAGTCTGCGCTGTAGTGAGCGAGATCCTAGAGAGCAAGCCAGCTCAGCCAACAGAGGGTGCCGCGGCACTGAGTGATCTTCAGCAGCTGTGTCAGGACACAGATCTGTTGAACTTGCGCCAGAACTGCCAGCTCTCTGTCTCTGAGGGTATCTAAAATGTCATAGGACTCCAGTGCTTAAGCAACAGAGGTGTTCCCATTTATCTGATCACCAGACAGCTCTGCAGAATATGGGCTGCCCTGGGATTTCAGTCTGGTTTTGTAAACATACGGCCAGTGCCATTTTTGTTTATCTGAAGTATGAGAAACATTGTTTGGATGGGCAGACTGGATGCAGGAGCAGCACCTGGAGGCCAGGCATTGTCGTTAAAGATGGCTCAAATGGCCTCAGGCACATAGGGCTCAGACAGCTGAATTGAGTGTCCCCTGTCCATTGATGGCAATGGGAGTGTAGACCTAGCTCACAAGGAAACATGAGAATGTGTGTGTCATGTTTTGGAGTCAATTTCCCCTCTAATACCATAGCAACTGAACAATTAACCATGGTAACTTTTTTCTGTCTTTAAGACTGTTAGTTTTCAATTGAAAAATTATTTAAGGAAATCTTTATTAATTCTGTGATCTGTTGCAGAAACATGCGGCACACACTCAAAATACATGAGAGCTGCTTACCCTACAAAAACCTTTCCAAACCACTACACTATTGTCACAGTAAGTGAGTTTGCTATTTTTGCTTTTGTTTATCTAGACAACACAGAAAGGATTTTGTGGTGCCAAGGAATTAACTAACCTTTTTTGTGGGACATGGGAAGTCAAGCTGTAGAAGTGAGAGACAGATGCTGAGATAGTACCTGCAGCAGTGTACAGGGAAAGAGACATGGCCTATGTGGTTGTGTATGTGTGTTACCTGGTTCTGGCTTTTGAACCAGTTGTTCCTGCTCCTTGTCATTCTAATTAGATACAGGTGAGTATGAATGAGGGCACTGCCATTTGATGAGTGAGTGTGTTGGGATGGGTTTGGCAGCTGATACATAGCCATGTAACATATGATAATTAATCTACAGCATATCAGCTTTTAATTGGGTTGTGGAGAAAACAGGGAAAATGAAAAGGAACTTGAAAGGCACACTGAATTCACTCGCAGGAATAACTTATGTGAGTTACAAAGTATGTTCTGTTTCTGTGATAAAACATCCATAAAATAATTGCAACACTGTGTGTTGCAACATAATGTAAGTTTCATTTGATTTTTAGATTCATAGGTTTTTGCTTGTTTGTCTGTTTTCATTTTGCAGGGATTGTATCCAGAATCTCATGGTATTATCGATAACAGCATGTATGATGTAGACTTGAACAAGCATTTCTCGCTTTCAAGCACAGAAAAATTTCAGCCTTCGTGGTGGTATGGGCAACCAGTAAGTTTACTTCTATTCATGGTATTCCTCTATGTCTAGTGGCTCATATGCCATATTACAAAACAAAACAAAAAGAATAAAATGCAAAGCTGTGTGATATATTTGTAGCACATGGTTAATGTCAGGTAGACTTCATATTAGAGGCTGCCTACAAAACAGTTTGCTTTTCATGAAGGTAAAAAAACTCTTAAAACGTTAACTCTGACACTTAAAAAATTATCTTAATGTGACAGTTACTGAAAAATCCAGAAATATTTTGCTGCTGTTGGAGTGCAATTCTTGCCACGGGAAACCTTTGTAAATTTTTAACAGGGTTATATTATGCGGAGTTTGGTTGGTTAGTTTATGGGAACTGCCTAAACAATGAAATCTACAAATCTACTTCCAAAATACAACCTTCAAAAAAAAACAACAAAAGCATTTTCAAAGTCCAGGCATATAAAAGCAAGGAATAGAATAGCAAAGAGCTTAATTTCCAGCAAAGTGAATACTTACATGTAAAGTTTGGCACATCTCATCAAATAAGCCCATCCTGATTGTACCCGCAGTTATAATTAGTACTATTCATTTACTAGAAATATCAAGCAGTACGAAAATAGAAAAAATATATACACATGTAGCAACTGCTTAATATACATATATATGGTTAAATAAATACCCACATACAGACTGTATATATACACATGTATATATAGGCATATACAGTGTCCATGTAGTTGTGTTTATAGTACACTCAAGTACCCAGATTTTGACGCTGTTGTTTCCTGAAGGATTCAGTCAGGCATGTGACAGGACCACAGCTGCACTCTTTAAGATGCAGAGAAGTATGTAATCCTATAAGAAAATCATATATAACTAGAAACCATTTCTTCTATGTTCATGATCCATTCCACTCGATATGTCATTGGAAAAAAGGTCACTGCCAGTTGTCAGCTGTGAAAACACCTACATGATGTTTTCCTATGCTGAGAATTCCCAAGAAATGGCATCATACTGACTCATGGGCTATTAATTTTTCTTCAGATGTTTGCAAAAAACAAACTTTGGAACAGATATGTTTGTTAGGCAACTGCAAGAAGAAAAGGAAATGTATGCCTGTTGCCCATGTTTCTGACCCAATTAGGTATTTTGACTTTGGTGATCTGAGGTCCCCTGGTGGTGTAAATGGCATAAAATCATTTGTTTGTATCTTTATTCATAGATATGGCTGACAGCAATGTACCAAGGTTTAAAAGCAGGCACCTACTTTTGGCCAGGCTCTGATGTTCCAATTAATGGTACATACCCCAACTTGTACCATATATTCAATAGGTAAGTTTTTATAAGGCTTGTGACAAATTACCATAAATGACTCCAAAAATCCAAATTGCTGTACAACAGTTGAAGGAAGTGAAAAATAAGATTTTTAAACAACATTTTGAGTGACAAGTTCCTTCTCACATAGTCGTGGTTTTGCTGTGCAACTGTCATACATACTTAAAATTTTAGGAGATTCGAAATAAGAAAGGCAAAGATTATTGTACAGGGGCTGATCCGAAAGTAATGCCTCCTATCTTATTATGTTGACTCATGATGTCAGAGGCAGGTGTCGGGGGTATGGCAGTAGAGGCTGAACCTTCCCACCAATATTCCATTCCATTTTGTTGCCATGGGACAGATGGCAGCAGAGGGGCAGCCTGACACAAAAGCATCTGACATGGAAGTGCGGATGAAGCAAAGGTGTGAGGTTGAATTCTTCCATGTGGAAAAAATGGCACCCATTGGCATCTCAACACTTGCTGAATGTTGATGGAGACCAAACAGTGGATGTGAGCACAGTGAGGTGGTGGTGGTGCCTTTCAGCAGTGGTGACAGTGACAGTGGGGCATCTGCACTGGTGCCGATTTTTGAGCACAACAAGCAGGCTTTTGTTCGTTGCTGGCAAAAATGCATAGGCAATGGTGGTGGCTATGTTGTAAAATGCTGTTTTGTACTGTTTCATAGCTGAGAATTTACTCTATCCACTAATGTTATTGTGCTTGTTGACTCTGCTGTAGTTTCCATGGAAATAAATTGGAGGCATTGTTTTTGGAGCAAATGATGTATGTTACCCTCTCATAGACTGTTTTGACTGTTTCAGCCAACTGCAAACCACTAATTTTTCCTAGTGGGAGCTTTTATAACTAATTAGTAGCCACTTCTAAGCTATACCAAAATCTGCCGTATTTTAACACGTAAAATCTACACTTCACATCTAACCCTTTAATAGTACTTACACTTGAGAATAAGCTTTCTGATAACCTGTACCCTAAGTAACTCAGAAGCAGTGGCAAGAGGCTGTAGAAGGCAGAAACCAGTTGAAGGAAGGACTCTGGATAGGGAACCTACTGAAGGAAGATGAGCTTCAGACCAATTCCCTCTGATTTTTCTTGAATGGGTGATAATGTGCACACTGCTGCTGAATCATCGCTCTCTATGTTTTGGTTAACTAATTCACAGGTTATACACATGAAAATGTAGCAATAACCTTCATAGTAGTTTTTTTTCTTATGGAAGACATTGATATTAACAAATTATTTCTGAATTTTTACAGTTATTTCAGTAAGTCTCTTATGATTCTTCACATTTACAAAGTTAATCTAAAGCAAATATGGAATTATAAGTCTTTATAAATAAAAAATGTTTTGCTGTGATATCTAGGATTGGTACTCAGCAAATACCTGAGTACTGTACTTTACTAACATGAAGCTTGTGCATGATGTTCTGGGAATGTAAAGACATTAAATGAGTAATGTCTTCACAGGAGACAGGGCATGGCTTCATGAAGATTTTGTTGGGGATGTTGCTTTCTTTTAAAATATGAAAGTTCAATTTTTATACATGCTGGAAAGAGTGAAAAATATTCTGACTTGCTCTTCAGGTTTTTCTGAACTTGAAAACTCTTTTTTTTTTCATGTTTTTAATTTTAAACATATGAATACTCCCACCAACATGAAATATTTGTGTTTTCAAGATCAGTATCTATCTGATTTACCATTAAAAGTGTGTAACATTCAATCAAAAATGAGAATAATAAGACTGATTACTGGTATCTTAAAGAGATATATCATTCTTGAAATCCAAGTCATTGTCTTTTCTATACAGGGTGGATGCTTTCTCTATATTTTTGTTAGAAGGGCAAATCAGGAAGGACTTGTTGATACAATTTTTTTTTTTTTTTTCCAGTTCAGTTACGTATGAAGAGAGAATTTCAGGAATATTGAAATGGCTTGATAATACCAAATCTGAGAGGTAACAGTAATATTCCAATGGTTTGTAAGAATGCAGCTTAGAAAGATCTTAATACTTAGCAGTTGAGCTTTCTGTTGGTATTTGTGAAACGCGGAGTCTCTCTCACCATCTCAAATGAGAATTTGCTGAACTCTATTCTGTAAGTACAGCTAATCATTCTCAGGATAAGATTGTAGATACAAAAGAAGAAATGCATGTATATCTGAATGGGATGTACTGTTGTATAATTTATTATTATTATTATTATTTATTTAAAAAAAAAATTTTTATTGGTTCATGGCCTAGAGGAAGTATTGAATATTCAGTTTTTAGTCAAAGTGTATGGATAAAAGAGAGATTTTATATGAAAGTTTTTGCATGAGAAATCTTAAATATCCAGAAGTGATGCAGGCAGTAATTCAGGATGAGGAGCAGATGTCAGTGCTTGTTGTGGTAGTGTGGATATTGCTGTGTTTGCACGTACCAGAGAATGGCAAAGTAGAAGACTTTTACATCTATGTGACACAAAATTCTGAACTCCATAATGATCTAGGACTATAATTTGGCACTTAAGTGCCCAATGTCTGTTGCATTTGTTTAAATGAAATAATGAATGGTGAAGAATCACTGTTGCTGATCTTTGTGATATGGAAACAAGTGAAATCTTTTATATCATAATTTGTTACCAAGTTCCTCATACGTTTGCAGTTAGGAGATGCTCTCCAGAGCCTCACCACTTAAGCAGGGTAAAGTAATTGCTGGTAGCTCCCACTCGTGTCTCAAGGAACAGTTTGCTTTTCTCTCTAAGATTTTGAAGCTTCACAGAGTGCTTTCTGGATTCTATTAAAGATACTGGATACAATTCCTGAAAATTTAATTCCAAGTAATCGATGTTGGTTAATTACAAAACTCATATAAACTTATATTTGCCTTTTTTTTTTTTTTTTTTTTTTTAAGGTTTGAAGAGGTTACTTATAGTTCTATTCATGCTTCCATTTATGTATTTTTTAAATGAAAATATTCTTTTGTGATGCTATCTCCAAATTTTCATAATATTCTGTTCTTATTTATTTGTAATTTGAGGCCTGATTTCTACACTATATATATTGAAGAACCAGATTCTTCTGGACATTCATTTGGACCAGTTAGTGGTGGTGTAAGTAGTTTTTGTGTTTTTACTAGAATAAATAGCACTAAAATGGTACTGTACTAAGAACCTATCCAATTTATAAACTCCAATTTATAAACTTATAAACTTGGAAAGGATACTAGATAAAAAATTACCACGACTGTTCTATGAGCTTTCATTAAGTTATGTTCTGGTTTGTGGCTGAGCACATTGTTGTGATTTCAACAGAAAGGAGCTGCAATCCAAACAGAATGGCAGAAAATCATTTCTGATCGTCCTACTGGAAATAATATTAAGATTCAAGCTGAGTGTATTTAGACTGAAGTTTAATTTTATTGGCAAATGATATTTGGAAGCATGTGGCCTAGCAAATTTTCAAAACTGTCTTCTATTTATTCAGCACACTCTACTCCAGCATTTGTTAATCTGTGATATTTCCTTTTTACTTGCATGCACAAAAAACGTTAAGTCTTTAGGGAACTTAGGGCTTGTCATACCAGCTCCTTCCTGGAATGACTTTGCGCGATATCTTAGAAACCAGTATTCCACAGAAGGCCTTGTTGTGGGGGACAAGGACAGAAAAGCGGTCTTTGTAGGATAGTTTTAGGCTTCCTAATTAGAAAGCGAACTCCATTTCTCTTTGTTCACAAAGGGCTTAAAAACCTATGAGTGCACGTGTAATTGTGTATGAGTGTATTGTCCACGCATGCAAGACATTCAAGAGAGTGCAGATAGGGGAACAAGAAGGATGCAATTGCTCAGATTCAGTCAGATATTGTCCTTAGTGTCCACACTTTGAAGAAGACAGTAAGCCAGCTATGTCAGTTAGAGAAGAACAATTCTCTGTGCAGTTCTGCAAGGTGGGTTGTGCTGGATTTCTCCCATAATGCTTCAATGGCAGTCAGTGGTCTTCTGCCAGAAGCTTAAAGGGACTGTACATATGGGAGAAGGGCACCATGCCTTCTTCGATGCTACACTGGTCTTATGGGTAGCACGGGTGTATGCAAATATTTTTGAAATGCTGCTTATTGTTTATACAATGGTATTTTCATTCTACAAAAAAATTGCGTGCAATGTTATAAATCTGATATTTTATATAAACTGGAGTAAGGAAAATTTGATCTGATGTGTAACTTTTTTTCCATTAACATATTTTAAAGCTCAATTTTAAAGCTAAGATATTAGAAAAAATTGTAAAAATTTTATTAATGTTTTAGCATGGGAAATTCTGTGGTAGAGTAGTGGGCACACCTGTACTCCAGCGGTGCCAGCAAATTGCACTGAAGCAATAAGAGAGAAGAAGAAGAAATATTAAGAATGTGAAAGCTAACACAAAAAACTTGCTTTTTTCAGACTTTGAATTGAAATGATAACTTTTAATCAGTAACAAGGAAAGGTTCTAATGAAGCTTGTTTCTCTCACAGGTAATCAAAGCTTTACAGCTAGCAGATGAAACACTGGGAATGTTAATGGAGGGACTTAAACAGAGAAACCTGCACAAATGTGTAAACATCATTCTTTTAGCTGATCATGGTAATGTGTGTAATTTTGCTTTTCAATATAAACTTCACTGAGTTGTTTTCTTTTACAGTGTAATATATGTGCTTACTAGTTTTAAAGTTTTGTAATTCACTTTATTTTATCCAGAAAAATAACTGTTTCTGTATTCTTTAGGGATGGATATGACCTACTGCAGCCAGTTAGAATACATGACTAATTACTTCAATCAGATTGATTTCTACATATATGCTGGGCCAGCAGCTCGCATTCGAGCAAGGGTCGTTCCAGGGGACTATTATACTTGTAAGTGTGGACCAATGCTGGGATGGCACAAGCAGTATAACAGGAAATAGATGAACAAAGAGATAAATAAATACAGAAAATAGATGATCAATAGTAATCAGAAGAGTGAAAAGCTTTCCCTTAACCTGGCTTAAACATCCATGGAAGTTCTTGGCTGTTTTTTTTTTTTTTTGGAATAATGACCCTTTTAGATGAAATTGAAGGTTAGAAAATCTTTCTGCAGACTCTGATTTGCATTTTCTTGGCATGTGAAAAGACAAAGTATAGATAATTTATTATTTTGTTCTGGAAAATCAAGTCTTTCGTAAGTGCATTGCTGTCTTCAGGTTCTGGTGAGCATCATTGGCAGAATCAGTCATTTTGAAGCAGAGACTATTTCTATGCATGCATATAAAGTTAGGCAATCTGAATCTTAGCACAGTGGCATGTGAACTTTGGTTGAGCCCTCTAGCTGCTATCACAAAAGAACGCAGAACTGGAACTATGAGCTTACTCGATCAGAATAGATATAATGCTACCAGACTGAAAACAAAGAAGCAAAACTTTCTGTATCAGGAAGAGAATGGAGGAGAGGCAAAACCATGGAAGTGTTCTATTTAATGAGTTTACAGAATTCATGAAATCTTCTAAAAGGCATAATTATTGCAGATTTCAATTCAGAGCTGGGATCCTATTGTACTTTTCATTTGTCTTTTCAAATTGTATTTGTAGAGACAGTGTTTATACAACATGAAGCAGACTTTCCTTGGTTTAAGTAGCAGACTAAGTCAGACAGGAACAGAGAAATAAAGTATTCTGAGCAGTGCAAAGGAGTGAATAATGATATTTATGTAACTTACTCTCCTTGTAATTGTTGAGTCATTTCTACTAATGGTCTTACTTTCTGAAAGAATTTTCCTTCTGCAAAATGCCCAGATTTGTTTTTTCGGAAAGCTCATGTAAAAAGACTACAGTTAAGCTTCTAAAGTGTGGAAGATGAAAGTACAAAGACAGTCTGGAGTCTTTGTGATTGCTGCTGAAAGTGAAATACTATGCAAGTGGTCCAGGTCCCGTTCAAAGTAAAAAAGGTTATACTTCAAACAGGAGTTAGGTGGGAGAAGAAAATTTTGTTTTTGTGATGTGCTTTCTATGTAGGCAGTCTAAGCATGGCTTTTCAACAGTCTCTATTGATGCATCTGTAGTACCAGGTACTTCCACAGACTACCACACTTATAGGCAGTTATCCTTGGAAATACAGTTCCTACCTGTGGAAGATTATCATTGCTACAATCTTTACAGACTAATAAAAAAATTCAATTTTACAGACAAAGAACATGTTGAAATTTTTCTCATGAGGCTTTGGATCTTGAACTGTCCTAATGTAGGTTAATTTGTCTTTTTAACAGTTGACTCAGAAGGAATTGTTAAAAACCTCACGGTGAGTAAATATTTTAATATTTTTTTCCTTAGAGTTTCTCTTAATGGAAATCTGATCAAAAAGCATAATTCGTGAAAAATGGAGATTACAGCACCAATTTAGGCATATTGCAGTGTACCACGGGGTAGGTGGTTCTGGAAGTTGTTCAAAATCAGTGCAGGAAGGTTTGCTGTGGTGGATTTCTGCTGAAAGCAAGAGTTTACTGAGCTTCACTTTGAAATGGAAGAAATGGCTTACTTCAGGTGGAGAAAGTGGGGTAGATCTTCATTTCCCAGCAGAACACAACACAAGGATGGTTTAGATAATAGACACCCTGTTAGCTCTGTACTGCAAGTGCTGCACCCAGGCTGGATTAAAGCAACTTCTCTGCACAACAGATAATGACACCGTAGAGTACATTGCCATAGGGTTATATAAAGGTTGGCAATATTTATAGGAAGGGAAGATTTCAAACAAATTTGTGAAGGACGGCCCTGTAAGGGCTATTAAGCGTAATCCACAAGCAACTTCTGACTTGTGAAATTCCTGAAGCCTAGAGGAAAGTGAGCAGGTACAAGAAAGAAAATTCATTCAATACTTGTTCTTATATACTTTCTCTAAGTATCTGATTCTGGCTACTAGTGGAAACAGAGTACTAGGCAAGATGAATCTTTGGCATCACACACTAAGATTCTTGTAAAGTCTTTTATAACATATAGCTTGAATACCTTCAGAAATTATAAGTAAGCTGCACTACCGCTAGGCTCCATAGTGATAGTTCTGCCACACTTTGTGGATGTAGCACTTCAGAGCGGGCCCAAGCTTGTCTGTAACTCCTGTGTAGATCATTGCTCCTTCTAGGTGTACTCTGTCAACTGAGCGCTGAAGGGTGCAAAAAAAGGAGTACAGAACAGAGTGCAAAACACAGGAAGACCAAGCCAGACCAAGCCTATTTCTTTTACTGAAAGATGATAATTCACTGCTTTTTTTTTTTTTTTTTTGGTCTAGATGTACATTAATACATGTGGGGTGAATTGGTGTACAAAGCAGCACCCTTGTAAGATGCTTGATTTCTTGTATTTCTTCACATTTATAATTTACAGTGAATTAAACTTATAAACTGCTCACTCTGTGTATTGTCACAGTTTTCCTTTCTTTCCTTCAATACCAGTTTGTTTTATATTCTGTGACTAGTCCTAGTCCAAGGAGTAGAAAGATATTCTTGTGCTTTTAGAGTGCTCAGCTTGTAAAAATACTAGGCTATCTCAGCTGGGTATACTTCTGATAGACCACCACTAGAGGTCTTCCTGTAACCTGTCGAAAAACTCCTTTGTGCCATACTGCTCCTACACTACATGTAGCTTTTGCTGGCACCTGAAGCCTAAAGAGGAGTAAACATTCCTGCTTAAATTCTTATTGATTCTGAACACCTAAGAACACACCCTTTGTTCCTCAAAATACAAAGCAGACACGGGAGCAGGGTATCAAGGGCTGAGAGGGACTTTTTTCGGTGTTACAACATCTGCCCCATGGTACAACATGGAACATTACCGTGAAGGCAATATCAGATTCTGCATATTCTGTTCCCTAGTTGAAACTGCTACTTGTCATAGTTACAAGGAGAGATGAGTATCTCTATCTTTTAGGAACAACCTGGTACAAGGAGACTTCCTCTTCTCTTGTCTGTTCACAAATAGTTACTGGTTGTGTATTTTGTTTCTTTCAAGTCGTTAGAAGGAAGGTTTTGGACAGAGAAGGAAATTGGGTATTGCATATTAATTAGATTGATTTCCTCTATCTTTTCCCTTTTAATCAGAGTATCTTTTGCAGAATGACCTCTCGTGAGCTAGCAAAACTGCTGCATCCTTATTTTTCATTTTCCACTGTGCTTCTTAGATAACTGACAGGGACATTTACTTTCATTTCATGCATTAATGTCATTCTGTGCAGAGTATACAATTTTAGGACTCAGAGGTGAAGCTGTCAGATCAGACTCTGAGCACGCTATAGTCTCTTGTACCGCCTGTGGGATAAAACAGGTCCTCTTCTCTGGCTTAAGACAGCTTGCTAGCTGCTCTTCCCTCGGCATTTTTGGGTTTCTGTGTTGTCCCAGTGCTGGATTAGTGAACAGGATCAATACCTCTGAAACATCACCGTGAGGCTTGCTGGCTGCTGGAGTGGCTCTTGATGACCACATGAAATTAAATCTTTGTCGCATGCTGTATTGCTTTTGATGCCAAGCTCATTCATAACGTGCCTGTTAACACAGCAGTTATGTTAACATATTAAACGTAGATGTGAAAGGTAAGATCTTTAGCTAAAAGCTGACTTTACCTGTTCAGTCTTGCAACTAAAACTCTAGACTGTACTAGGTTATGTATACTTGATTTTCTTTGTTATTTATTGAATGGTGCAGTAATAGAAGATGGAAGAAAATAATGAACTCATATGAAGATGGAAAAAAATAATGAGTAATGAACTGTCAGGGAACTTTCTCTGGTAGGGTGTGAACTTACATACCAGATGTCAGTAGTATTAGCATGGACTTACCGAGTTAGCGTTACTACTAAAAGTCTTTCAACCTTGGCAGTCCTTTTACCACAGTATTAGCGTACTTAATATATGTATATTGCAGCAATACTTTTTCAAATGGTTCCAGAGTAAGTCATGTTTCATTCCATTGCCTTTTGGGCCAAAAATGAGATCTGCTGATTATTGGAGAAGTTCTCTCTGAATATTATGGTTTCTGCTCATTTTTCTGTCACTAGGATAATATTATGATAATATTGTGATAATATTAAATGATAGGTTTCTTTTTGATACTACACTACATTTATGACTGTGCTCTTTCCTGTCGTGCAGTGCAAAAGATCCCCTCAGCACTTCAAGCCTTATCTGACACCTGACTTGCCAAAGCGATTACATTATGCTAACAACATTCGTATTGATAAAGTTCATCTTTTGGTGGATCGACAGTGGCTGGCTGTGAGGTACCATCATTTTTGTCATTATTTTCTTTTCCATTTCATTTTCTTCATGGATACTTTCTTTCTTGTTTTGCTTAAGACTTGTAGTGTTACGTATAAAATCAACAAAACGCCCTTCTCTGGAGATATTCAAAACCCACAGGGATGCTTTGCTGTGTAATGTGCTGTAGGGAACCTGCTTTGGGAGGGAGGTTGGACTACATGATCTCCAGAGGTCCCTTCCAAACCCTATGATTCTGTGATTCTACAATTCCTATGTATAAAAACAAAACATGCTTTATAAAAGCCAAATATGTATTATTAATTTCATTCAAATCTTAACAGTCTGATCAAAGAATCATTACTACTCTGGATCAGATTTTTTCCCCCTCAAAAAAAAAAAATACAGAAATGAATACTACTATATGGAAAGAACCTATCAAAAACAATACAGTTGAAAGTGTTACATAAATGCTTCCTAGTATGTAGCCCTTTTACTGATGTTAAAGTCACCACTTCACTGTCCTTATGACTTTAGTTCGGTGTGCACGTGGATATGGCCAGTAATTAGCATCAGGAGGAGTATGATGTCGATGTTTCTTCTTTGTCACTCTGTGATCCTACTGAGGCTATTCTCATGTGCATGCTAACACGCTTCCACAACATGGTCATTCTTCACTGGCCTGCAAGTTAACGCTGCATCTCACTGTAGCATTTATGGTGTGCTTTACATGTGTTAGATACTCGTTCTTTGTTCTATTACTTCTAAATACGCCTTTGCTCGGTTCCAGATCTACATTTCTTTAACAACTCACCAAAACATTGGTGAGTCGTTTCTAGCTTTGGGGTCTCTAGGGGGCCAGTCTGTTGTAATCTCATGTCTGTAGTCTTCTATGCTACACCCTGTCTCCCTTCATTTCAGTTTTTCTCCATACTGAATCATTAATTCAGAGCTGTAAATGTCTCATTCTACACAGAACAACTAGTTGTAAATGCTATCTGTATAAAATACTGTGTAAAATTATATAAAAGAGTTAAGCTGATACCAGATTAGACATAACCACGTAGTCACTACAAAATTTGCTCTAAGAGCCAAGCAAGTAAAAAAGCCCTTAGTCCTGAGGCTTGGAACCTCAATACAATGTTGGTGGTATAAGCAGCAATACTGTGTTCCTGAACTACAGGGCTACAGTAGCAAAAACATGAGCTGACCTGGAGTTTGAAGAATATTCACACAGCACAAAATACCTTATCAGTACATGATTTAATTGTTTATTTTAGTGCAACCAAATAATTGTCCTGGGCATATGAAAAGAAATGCACAGTGAAAAATCTCATATTCAATGTTTTCTTTAAGTGTGCTTCAATGTCCTGGAAAACAGGATGCAGGGGTCTGACAAGTGTGTTGAATCAATACGGGATGACTATCTCTTTCTATGTGTCTCAGCAACGGGTAAATTAAAGCAAGTATTAGTCATCATAAGTCAGACTATTTTGGCGTGTTATTAATTCTATAACCCCTCACACATACACATCTCTCCTTCACCCTTTACAATATATGATGGAATTGCACTTTCTTGTTAGGCAAAACCTCTTACAGTCTTATTTATGTTCCACAGAAAATAACAGCTGAGTTTTCTCATTATGACTTTAATATAAAAATGCTGATACCACAGAATGTAACTGAAGAATTCTTCATAAGTAGATTATACTGTTCTGAAAGTTCTTGCTGAGTAAAGGCCTCGGTTCAAAAATGGGCATTTCTTCAATTTATTTTGAAAACATTGATTCAGTAACTGTGTAGGATACATTTTATCCTACATTTTATCCTACATTTTGTCCCACGCAATCTGTACTACTTGACAGAGAGATATTCATAAACTTGAACACAGGATGAGCAAAAAGTAGTACAATATTATTTCAGAGTGAGTTGTAAAGACATTATGCAGAGTCTGTGACTCAGGTTGACTATTATTAGCTGGCTCTATTCGTGCCATTTTAATTTACACTGTATGATGGTTTCTCCTTAGGGACAACAGTTACACATTTTGTGATCAGGGTAACCATGGCTATGACAATGAATTTAAAAGTATGGAGGTAAGATGATTTCTCTTCAAGTCCTGCTTCTTCTCACGTAGAAAATCAGAATGTGCTAGATGAACCAGGATAATATATGATAGTTTTTGCTGTGTGCGTTTTCTTACACTGTCCAGACATGTAACTGTGAACACATACTGGGTCCATGTATTTGAATTGCCTTCCATCAGTGTGTACAAGTCTTGGCTCTCTGGGATCCTGTAGTAAAACTTATTTTGACTCATCTTAACTCCATGGAGGCAGTAAATCAAGCATACCATGTTCAGATATGGAACACTAAATTCTTTCCTTTTCCGCTTAAGCAGTGGTTGAAAAGCTCCAGAAGCTCTGGGAATTGAGTTCAGTGTCTGGAGGCCTGTGTGCTCAAATTAGCTAAATCTAATTTTCTCTGCTTGCCCTACAAGCCTCAGACTTGTCATCAGGGCAAAAAAAGTCGCTTTTGTATGGCCTGTATATTAGTATAGCTTGTACTGAAGTTTTGTCTCTTTTTCATTTCTGGTTACGGTGAAAATATTTCGATGTCTTGAGCTTTCAGGCTCCAGAGGATACTTTTTTTCATGTACTTTGTGTGATGTGAACCTTTAAATAACGTCAAGCATGCCACTACTTGTCCCGTGTTCTGTGCCTAATATTCAGAGTCTTCTGAATCTTCACAACTGTATTAAAACCACATGTCTATATACTGATCAGAGCAGTGCTCGATGTTTGCACGGCAAAAAAAGTTTAAATTCTGTGTGACATGGAAACATTAATCATAGATAATCTTATGTTGGCGGCACAATGACTGAGGAAACATGATTTTATGAAGTAGTAATGTGTCTTAATGTTGCCTTTTTAACATAAATCAAAAATCTTTTTTCTATTATGGGAACATAAGGATATTATTTTAATACAGATCATTGTCCTGTTTAGTCATGTTTCCTGTATCCCATGGCAAGCAGCTTGGGAGGCTTATAAGGTAGTAGAAACAAATGTGGGACTTTAGCTTGTATCAGTGTTCTGTTAACTGGGTCTGCTTGCAGATCCCAGCAAGGGCTGCCCAGTACTATATTGTACAATTGGTACTGACTTTGGTCTCTGCTAAGCTTGAAATGGGTCTCCCCAGTTCGTTGCTGCTTGCTGTAGGCACAGCTTCGGGTTCCGAAGCTACCCAAAGACTTTTGAGAATGCAATGTGCATTTGAAAAAAACCAGCACACACACAAAACCAAAACCAACCCTTTTATTTCTAGCTCAGTATTATCCTTTAAATAGGATCTGTGAGTGCCACAACTCCGCATTTTTGAAATGCCATGATTTTTACCAGCTGTTGCAATGAAAATTTAAAAGATGTGAATTTGAAACAGCAAACAATTTTCGTAAGTATAAACCAAAATATTAAAGAAAAAACAGATAAAGTACTTTTCTTCAAGTTCTATGCAATGGGCAAAATTTGCCTTCTTTATTAGAGTGATCCTGTTTTGTAACTTTTCTGACTGTGAAAAGGCTTTGTTTTGGTCCAGCGTCCCTGTTTCCAATAAAATATAACTGAATTGTTTTTTAATTTGGGTTCCTTTATATAACAACTGTTGTTTTATTGCAATCTAGGCTATATTCCTAGGATATGGCCCAAGCTTTAAAGAACAAACAGAAGTGGACGCTTTTGAAAATATAGAGGTTTACAACCTTCTGTGTGGTGAGTAGAAAGAATCTAGTACTTCAGACGATAAACCAACAAACAATGTTTTCAAGCACCAGCGTTGTGAGAGCTAATAAAAAAGTAACTAAAAGCTGAGTGAATTCATCCAGAAGCTAGGTTTGTCATAAAAGGTGCAGAAGCAGTGATGTTTTGCCTTCTGTATCGTGCTGAAAGATTGACTGCCTGAACTCGTTCTGCTTTGGAGGTTGTTCCTGATTGCAAAAAGAGTCCACTAAAGAGCCACAGAGAAGTGCTCCTGCCATATGGGCTCACTGTTGCAATGGTACCTGCAGAATCATTTTTGGATAAGAACCTTGTACAGAGTTACAGCTCTTGCTCATAGCTTGAGATGCAACATTGCAGCCCAGACAGTGAGCAGTTAGGAAAATATGCGCCTCAGAAGATATGGATTAAAGGATCATGTGAAAATGCAGTAAGCTAGTACGCTTCATAATGTGATGATATAAAAAAAATCATCTAATCTTAAGGATAAATGCATATACAATCCATAGAATTGTGAAGGTAGTTTAATTAAAATGCCATTTTAGTCTCAAAATAAATTTTAAATATGTTTTAAATTTTCAAATTTTCCAACAGATCTGCTGCATATTACACCAGCCCCAAACAATGGAACACATGGTAGCTTAAATCACCTGCTAAAAAATCCTTTTTACAGTCCTTCCCATGCAAAAGAGGAATCGTCTCCTCTTTCATGCCCACTTTCCCATCTGACTCCCATAGAAGAACTGGGATGCACATGCGTGGATGTAAGTAGGAGCTTTTGGAATATTTTAATCATATTTGTCAAGTGTGTTCTCTTTAATTTCTGTAAGCAGTGGAATCATTCTGAAGGATTCTCTAATATTTTACAGGTGACGGATCCTTCAGTAATAAACGAGAGGTTAAATCTCACCGCAGATGAAAGTAAGTAGTTAGAGATGAAAAGGGCAGCAATATTTTTAAATCTATGACTACTTTAGATTTTGTGTTATTGGTTTCAGTGGGAACTTTTGCAATGCTAATTGCAATTTAAAGTGAAATAGGAGAGCCAAGTTGGAAACTTGACTTTATTTCTCATTTCTTTGCATTTCTATAAAAGATACTAACTGATACTTTTGTAGTGACATTTATGTGTAAGAACTAGATCTGAATCCAGTTAAAATCTTGGGAAAAAAACATACAAGTTTCAGTGGAAAGCCTGAGTACTTCTGGACTGTGTGTCATAACTGTTCTTGACACCTTGCAACCACAAGTTTGTCTTTGATGAAAAACTCCCATACTCGCATGGGCATTTTTTGTGGAGTTTCTGGAAATTTTATGGAGCATTAGAAAGCTTCCCAGGCAACAATGATTTTGTTCACTCTTCACTGTCAAGGCAAGTTCCCAAGATTTGGATTCATGTGAATTTGCAAATAAATGATAATTTGCATGTCTGATGTCATGCTATTTTGACTTCTGTATATTAAACATAAAATAAAAACTATTTTATATGTTTTTGCCACCTAGAAGCTAAGAGCTTAAAAAATGCACATGCTTGTGTTTGTTGTCAGTTCTGTTTGTATTTATTAAGTTCTGTTTGTATTTATTAATGCTTTAATTTACATTTTGCTTTGTCTTTTTTCTCTGCTTGCTTAAACCTTGACTCCATCAGAATTTAGTTAATAATCAATAACTATTTTTTAAATTATAGTACAGAATGCAAATTCATATCATTTGCCATATGGGAGGCCCAGAGTTCTTCAGAAGAATAGCACCTACTGCCTCCTTCCCCATCATCAGTATGTGAGTGGATACAGTCACGATATCTGGATGCCACTGTGGAGTGCATACACTGTGAATGAGCCTGTAGGTTATCAAATATTGGTGTCATTCTTAAATGTGTAAGACTTTGTGTAATGCGCACTTCAGTGTGGATTGAAAATGTTCATTCATAAGGAATTCTGGTTAAGGACTGGTGGACATCATGTGATTGAGGCCTTTATTTATGAAAAGGAAAAAGTATCTTTGATTTCTTTTGAAATCTCCCTCCAGAGCTGTGATCTTCTTAGTATTTCAGCAACAGCTGCAGAAAGCTCACGAATTCAAGTTACTTTTCAGCCATTTTCTTTTGTTGAAGACCAAATTCTCATTTGGAAAAGAAACTCTTGCCCAATAAAACATCTAAATACATATTTGTGGAGTTTCTTATAGTGGTTTATGCAACTCTGTGGGAAACAATGAATGATTAAGAAAGCATTAGAGGTTATAATTCACAGCAGGCTCTAATGCAATTATGTATGTTTCCTATAGAAACAATAGGAAAGAATTAATTTATATCAAGGAGTACAAAGAGGTACAATAAGAACTTTCTGCTTCTTTATTTTTTCCTGATTTGTTTTAACCAAACAAAATAGACAATGTGCTAAAATTCAGTTTAGCTTGTTTAATTTCTGTCTTTAAAGGTATAAGCATTTAAATATGTTCCAGTCTTATCAAAATAAACTAAGTAACATGTAAATGAGTATGGGAAAGAAAGCACAGGTAAATACAGAAACACACATTCTGATGTTTTATTTAATGCTATTGTAAAATACAAGGTTGTAGAAACAATTATACTGATCAGAATCACTTTTGACCAGATCTTATCTAGTGTGTATGCTAATGTATCTCAGTTGAAGTTAGTGAAGCTAGCCAGTAAAATGTGCTGATTTACTCTGAATTTATTTAACTCTTCAGAGACTCTTATTATTGAGATAGCATCATCAGACACTAAGATGTGGTGATATTGTCATCTTTATATCTTAACTGCTTTGCAGGAAGATGTGAGATTGAGATTATATTTCCAGAAAAGGGATGAATGACTTGAAGTTGTCACCTGTTTTTACCTAAGGTGTAACCTTACTTTGCTGCTACGGTTTTACATGCTGCATGAGGATTTCAGGGAATTACCTAAAAACAGAAGTAGAGGAAAAACACAAGGCAGAGAGCATCAGTGTCCATTGCTTACATTGACTTGATTCATTATGAAAACAGAAGATTCAATGAAGGCCATCTGAGAGAGTTAAAAACATACAGAGCATTATGTTGGCCACAGCCGTGGGTGTAATACTTTTTTTTCCTTTTCACAGGAAAGCACATCTTCTCTTCCTCCCACTGTTACAGACTGTCTGCGGGCTGATGTTAGAATCCCTGTTGCTCATAGCCAAAATTGTTCCGACTACCCAGAAGGGCTGAACTTGACCTATGGTTTCCTCTACCCTCCCAGTGAGCATGATTCTTTTTATAGCTGGAGCTTAGAAAGTCTTAATCAGCTGGATGTGGGTTTATGTTTAAACATATAACCAAACACCAAAACAAACTTCTTTGGATCAGCATTTGGGCAGAAAAATGTTTCCAGTGTTTGTAGACTGTCCAAAAGCCGGACAACTGCTACTTGCATCTAAATATTTTCATCATAGAACATTTAGGCTTTTCTTTAAAAAATTGAACAACTTGATTATGATAACTGCTTGGAAAGATGTAAAGGGTTGGAGTGAAGGGCTGTCCCTCTTCTGTATGAATATTCCTTTCCTATTGACAAATCTGATAATGAGTGTATTGAACTGACCATACGAACAAAGTTGAAGATACTAAGTTTATAGTAGGATCATACACTCAAGAGTAAATTTAAGTTACAAACGGATAGAAATCAGATAGTCCTGGCACAGAGCCTTTGACGGCATATCACAAAGGTACCACATAATTTAATATACTTTGGAAAACTCTTTTTTCATGGGAAACTTGCTTCATAGGGAAAGGAAATCAAAAGAAAACACATCTCATGAAAGCAGAATAGTCTGGGAATAATAATAGGTGATAAATACAGGGATCTTGTGCTCTAACAGTTCCTTATATCCTACACTATGAACAAATACATTGAAATTCTTCTCTGGGATATTACATGGGAGAAAATTCATTGTTTATCTGTCACTGGTATTTGCCATATTTATGATGGAAGCTTTCTGTCTAGCACAGTTGCTTCAGACATAACTGTGTATTTGTATATGTCCTCATGTGTTATAGAATCATAGAATTGTTTGAGTTGGAAGGGACCCCCAAAGGTCATCTAGTCCAGCTCCCCTGCAATGAACAGGGAATGTTCTGTCTTGTTCAGAATAACAGGAAATTTAAGTATTAAGAAATGTAAAGTGATTGAATTACACGTCCCTGCAATTTATGTTGATGTATGTATCAAATTTGTATATTATCTGATTGATGTATACTTTGTTCTTTTATATAGATTTCAATTCATCTGCTCTTGAACAATATGATGCCTTACTCACCAGCAATATTGTTCCCATGTATGGAGCTTTTAAAGGTAGGATCCAAGATTTTGATTAAAATTGTTTAATTTTCTGTAATTGTGGTTCTGGATTTCAGATGGGTATGACAAGGACTAAAAAGCATTAATTCATGGCCTTCAGCATATCCAGATCTCATTCAAATATATATTAAACTTTTTAAAATTAGATTTGTAAAATTTTAAAATGCACTTACATAAACCAATATTTTTTTTAATATTTATAGTCCTGTATAGGCCTCTGTTTAAGTATACTTGTTTCTATTTGAATTTTCTCTTCATTTCTTATATGGTGTCATGACATAAACTGCTAGCAATGGAACTCATGACAATGTCCTCTTGGTGAAAGGCTTAAGATGAAGGAAGATTTTCTTTCCTTTTGCAAAGTCTCAAGGGAAGACAGGACAAAGTTTGTAAAAACAAACAACAACAAAAACAAACAAACAAACAAAAAACCCTGATGCCTGCTGTTTCATCAAACAGAAACTCAAAACAGTGCTAGTTGCAGGATATTTGTTTCAGGCAGATGTTTCTGTTATAGAAGTACAGTAACCTACACTGATCTTTTCCATCCAACTTGACTCACATTTGCTGGTAATCATTGATAAGAATTTCTACAAATGCATATTGTCCTGTTTTACTAGTACTATAGTCATTCTCCTATTCAAAAAATAGAAAGAGAAATTGCTGCAGTAAAAAGCTGAAGTAAAAGCAGTCATGTAGCTGCCTTCCTAATGCATTCAGACCTCATTTATTCTTCACACGTCATATAAAAAACAGAGATCCAGAAAACCTAAGTAGCTTTACTCTTCCAAGTAAATCAAAGACATTATGAAAAATCCAGTTTTCCAAGGAAGACTGTATGAGAGATTGAAACTTACAACAATTTACTTCAGACCATAAACAAGAGGTAAATCAATAAAAGTAACCTCTCTGCCCTCCAAACTCATGTTTCCCTCGATAACTGTAAATATTCAAATAACTTTAGTAGCTTATAACCTTCATGTTATATTTGCTCAAATAACATCTTTGAAATAAGCTAAATTGACTGTGATATTTTACATGAGTTCTGTAGAGTTGGACTAACTCTCAGGTGGTAAATATTCCTTTCTCATAGCCATTATCTTGGATTCTACTAATTGACACAGTTGTGGGTGCTAGCAGACAGGCCAGAAATAAATGACCTCAGCTTTAGAATTGTACCTTCATCTTCAGTTGGAATGCATTCTCTCCAGTAGTGCATGAGCTTGTAGAGGTGTAATAGCATTTACCATTGTTCTTTAAATGGTGAGTGTCAGTCTGTACTTTCTGATGAAATCCAGGTTGTATGTAAAGAGTTATTTTTACAGGCATATTAGTTTCAATTTTTTTATAATTTATCTGTAACAAAAAGGCAAGGTGTTCTTTTTCTTTAGTGGTGAAATAACTTCAATTTTAAGTTAAATATGCTTGTATTTTCTTTTAATTGCAGATATATGGGACTATTTCCATAATGTGCTTCTTCAGAACTATGCTAGGGAAAGGAATGGAGTAAATGTTGTTAGTGGACCAGTGTTTGATTACAATTATGATGGTCGTTTTGATACCCTTGATGAAATTACACAGTAAGTACGTGGAAAATTCAAACTCTGGATTATTTCCCGCTGTACACAAACTTTTCAGAAGGAACAAAAAACAAGTATCAAGGAGAACTGAATTTTCCCTTTGTAATGATACACCCACAGTTACTCGTGCAATAGCAAATTCTCTTGTGGGCAAGTACAATACTGTAGCAACCAAAGTTTCAGTAAAAAGAAAAAAACTTTTGCAGTTGCCTGTGTAGCAATCTCCATGTGCACATACACAGACCAATAATTTGCGCCCCAAGTTCATTCCTAGACTTTTTGGCCTCGGTAGCAGATATACTGAGAGAATATATGACGTATTTAAATGTGCAGAAGATGTGTTCAAGCACAGTTTTCTTGCTTTTATGTTATGCTGACTCAGCTATTTGTTATTTCTCCCTGTTTTCTCAAATTGTATTTTATCAAAGACCAGTTTTGTGTGTTGGATGTATTCATCGAATCATATAACTCAATATATCACAAATAATGTTCCTGAGTGGTTATCTTCACGTAGCTATGGCTTACACACATGGAGGTCTGACAAGTTCCAGATACCCTTTAATGAGCTCTGGTAGCATAGAAAATACATTTTAAGATTCAACTGTGTGTAGAAATAGGGCTAAGAGAAGACTTAGATAAAACAGAATTTTCTGACTGAGAAATATAAAAGATAAAGACCAAATCTTTATAGTAGTGAGTGGTGACAGGAGGAGAAAAACCAAAACAAAGCAAAACAAGCAAAAAAAAGCAGAATAAGAGCAAACAACTTGGAAAGGAAAATGTCTTTTGACAGTAAGAACACTTATGCAGTAGACAAGTGCTGGGAAATCTGCACTGCTGAATCTGTCGCTGAAGATGTTTTATTCAAGGCTAGACTTCATACCACATCTGTCAAAAATGGTTTGAGAATGGGAAAATCAACTCTGCCACGGAGTAGGAGGGTGGAAGGGAGGAGAGACTGGAACTTCCTTCCTAGCAGAATGCTGTAATACCCTGTCAACCACATAATTTTGTCTACAGTTTTGAACAAGCATGTTTTATTCAGCACGTTAGTCAGTCGTACTAAGCAGAGTAATGGTTTCACGGATGCTGTTTGGTTACATTTTGAAGAAATACAGCAAATTTGGGAAGCTGCTTGTAAGTTTGTACACAAAAGTGGCCGTATTAGCAGAACAACCAGTAAATGGAGGCAGAGAAATTTTGAATCAGATACCCTAAACTGTTCTATATAGCTCATAGCCACAAGTCATCATTCTGGCGTTTCTTGCTGACAAGAACTTGAGGCTGATCTTCTTTTCTCTCTTCTCCTGTTAAGTTTCATGTAGTTGAAATTCTTAATGTAATGAAGGGCACATATGACACTCTATCATGCCCCATCCAGATGTAGAGCACTGACAGAAGCAATTGTGCTGTTTTCAGTGTGAAAACAGTGCTTGTAGCAAGAAGACTAATCCACGTATGTTTGTCTTTTCGTGAAACAGATAATGAGACTGTGAATCCCCCCAGGTGTTTGTTTCAATCGTAAAAAAAAATAGCAAAAGGTCAATGCTGAGATGAGTTTTATGAAATACTAGCGGCATCTAAGATTTTTAAAGCTGAAATCTAGGTAAATCCCTTAACTAATGTTTATTTTATAGGCATGTAGGCAACACACAAATCCCTGTCCCAACCCATTACTTTGTGGTTCTGACTAGCTGCAAGAACAAGTCCTATACTCCACTGAACTGTACAGGCTCCTTGGATGCTTTGTCTTTCATCATTCCTCATCGGCCTGACAACACTGAAAGCTGTGCTGTAAGTATAGTTTTATGCTTCCGTGTGCACGTGAGCTTTGTGAACTGGTTCCAGTCGTGAGACAATCATCTGGAGAATCTTTAGATGTCTAAGTATTTAATTGATTCATTCCTATGAGCTGAGAATGAGTCGATAGCTAGGGATGACTAGGAGATCAAGAAGCTCCAGGAAAAGTAGCAGGAAACAAATGAACTGCTTGAAGAAATGAGGGTTTGCTAAGAAAACCTGGAAATATTGTCACCTGAGAGGTGAGTGAGAAGTGCTGAGAACAGCAGCACAGCCAACAGTTTGATGAGACAGCTTTATGGAAAGCTGCAGGATAAACTTACTCCAGAGGTATCAGAGGTCTTGGAATGTTACTCTGTTCAGTGTACTTGGAGGAATTCCTTCAGTCTTTTGTTCCATGTTTGTCAGAAACTAGACAGTAGGCATTTAGATGGATCATTCTGAAATTGAAAGTCACAGCTGACAACCAGAAATACATGCTTTCAATAAATAAGACATATGCTTTCCCCTAGGAGTATAAAACTCACATTTTGTAGCAAATAAAGACAATAAATTAGCTGAGCGTAACATGTACATGTGTTGCTCCGAAAGTAATGTCTCCCCTTTATTCCCATGGCAACTACAACAACTACACAATAAGAGCACAATAACACTGTTTGATGGAGAAAATTCTCAGCTACAAAACACTATTTCTCAGCATAGTCACCACCATTAGCTGTACATTTTCACTAGTGATGAACAAGAGCCTACATGCTGCACTTGTAAAAATCTGCACCAGCAGAGGTGCCCCAATATTACTTCCACCACTGCTGAAATGCACCATCCACTGCCTCACTGCGCTCACATCCACTGCTTGGTCTCCATCAATGTTCAGCAAGCACTGATGAACGTCAGTGGGTGCCATTTTTTCTACGTGGAGGAATTCAATTCCACGCCTTTGCTCCATCTGCACTTCCATGTCAGACGCCATTGTGTCAGAGTGCCCCTCTGCTGCCATCTGTTGCACAGCAACAAAATGGGATGAAATATTTGTAGGAAGGTTCAGCCTCTACTGCCATGCCACCACCATCTGCCTCTGATGTCATGGGTCAACAAGAACAACATAGGAGGCATTACTTTCGGAGCATCCCTTGTATCATCAAACCATCCATCGGAATATATCTATTCCACAAGCGCTGGGATGCAGAAGATTCCTTAGCTCAGTCTCTATATTAAGGAGTCTCCTCATGCAAATTATAGCTCTACAGACTTGAACTGGCCTTCAAAGCAATGCAGTTTTGTTTATTGAGTTAGTGACTTTGAACTCATAACTCCAGACAGGTACAAGCTTATGCTGCTTAGAAGCAACTTGAGTATCCCTATTTTTGTGTTGCTGATAGCTCAGAATTGACTGAATGTACAAAATAAGTAAGCTGCATGAATTAGCCTTTAGACTTCAGCAATTAACAACTGTTATTTCTAAAGCTAAGCAATAAACCTGAAAAATTGTTGGATTCCATATTTTTCATTGTGTAGTGTGGTAAATTATCATCTGCTTCCAAAAAGACTTTGTGGGTAAATAATTGAATGTTTTTGGTTGTGCTTCTATTGCATTGATTAGAGCTTATGTTTCCATTTTTCCCCATCTATCTAGCAATTATTATTGCTGTCCAGGAATCAAGGCTGAGCTGCTGAAAGGACTTTGTTCAGGTTCTCAGGTACCTGTAGTTTGGCTAGCCTGAGTACTGCAGATAATTCTTACTGTAACTAAAACTATTCTGACTTGGGTGTTTAGAACATGACTCAGATGTACTTTGTAGTTGCAAGTCCTACTTGCCATTTCAGCATGGTTTTGCTTCTGCGTTACTTTGGAGGTGAAGGATTGTGTGACATCCTTTCGAGTACTTAAGTGAGGTCCCTAAAAGCAAGTCCGCAAAGATGTCTAGGAAAACCTGAAAAAACATTTTACAGACTGAAGGCCTTCAATGCCATAAAAGGCACTCTCTTGTTTGGTGGTTTTGTAGACAATGACCAGTGCTTGAACATTGTTCTTGTTTGTTTTGGCAGGAAAACAGGCTGCCTTCTGAATGGGTTGAAGAAAGAGTTCAGGCTCATTCTGCTCGTGTTCGGGATGTGGAGCTGCTGACTGGGCTTGACTTTTACCAGGAAAGACAGGAATCCATCTCTGAGATCTTACAGCTGAAGACATTTTTGCCAATATTTGAGACTGAAGTTAACTGACTTTCTGTTTAAAAAGTGTCAGTATTTGGAAAGAAGAAAATCAAAATGATTTAACTTTTTCCTTGCTAAATATTCAGGAAACATGACCACAGCACCTCATTAAAAAAAGACACAATGCACAGCTTATTTCTTTCTTTTTTTTTTTTTTTCACATTCCTGTTCTTCAGTCAAGTGTTTTGTATGAACTGAATAAAAATTATCTGAAGTTACTTACATCATCATTGCAACACCAAGTTTTTTAAATAGATAATATTTTGATGTTAATCGTTTGAAAAAAACTGCAGCAGGAACATATTTCATAGGAGACACCCCAGAATTGTAAGTTGTATAGAAAATTTTCTTATAATGGAGATGGAAACAGTTGGAGAGGTGTGTGTATGTGTGTGTGTTTTTTCCCTTGTGTTTATCAGTGAAGTTGTCTAATACCAGCATGTCCTGGAATGTTCTGAATTGCTCTTTCTCATCTATTAATTCATATGCAAACTGCCGTGCACTTAAAAAAACTATTCAAACTTACAAAGATGTCTATATATAATGGAAATGTCTTCTATGATCGCCTGCTGCCTTTTCCACTTGGGTTATACCATCATGCTAGTAACGACTGAAGTGAAATTAGAGTAATTGGCCTATGCTTGGTACCCTTTAGAAATCTCAAAGTGTTCTGAACAAGAAAAGGTAAAAGAATGCTTTGGCTAGAAGAATTTTGCCTGGAAATTTATCTGTATTTACAATGAGTTTAAAATGGCTGGCAATAGCAAGGTATTTGTGTTTATTTTTAAATAGTTAAATGTGAGATTAGAGCATAAAATCAGTGGTGACATGCAACAAATGGTCAGTGTTCCCTTCTGCAGTGACTTTATACACGGAGAATCTCTACCTCAGACTGCGCTGCACGCAAATTACTGCTGTGGCCTGTAAGTGGAACAAGGCAGTGGAAATTCCCAAATTCTGCTATTACAGAACTGAGTGTTGAGCTGATTTTCTCCACTGAAAGTGGTGCTAAATACAGGTACGAATAACAGCAGATGATTGACCACTTGTCTGATTTATAGGCACAGTGGGGGAGTTTTGAAGAAACATGTTAAGAATGTTTTAATTTGTAGTTAATTGTAGACTGAAGAAGATATGTCTCTTTAAAAGAGGAAGTCTTATAAAACTATACAAAAAAAAAAAAGACATTTTTTTCCCTGCATCTTAAATAAGCAGTGTATTCACAATTACTCCAAGCACAGCTTAGCAATATTTAGTATTTCAAGATCTGAGACCGAGCTGAACATGAAGGTTTGACTCTTTCGTTAAGCCATTACAACATCTTCTTTAACGTGGAATTCTATTTTATCCAGCAATGCTGGGGCATCTAGTTCTATCCATCCAAATCAGAGACTATTGCTAAACTACTACAACGAAGTATAAGACGGATTTCTCACTGCGCAGTAAATCATTGTCTGGTAATGAATCTCAATAACACATCACGATTGAGGTATGTAATGTAACAATCCTAGAATCATACAATACATTTCAGAGATGAGAAGAAACAGTTTCTTAAGAGAATGGTATGTGGTACATCTACGTTAGCAATTTAAATAGAACTAGTTTGACTGATGAGATGTTGTTGTGACTTGATACATTTAAATCTGGATTAGCTGCTGTCTTACCAGCCATGGCAGCAATACAAGCTTCAGGCCAATAATCTAGCTCAACTGTGAAAGGAGAATTCCAGTGTAGATATAGCCTTTGTGAACAGTTATGTCTGAATTATTTCTATTAGTGCAATGAATTAAGGACTAGGGCACCCAGTCATTGACTGATTTAAACTTGTTTTGATTTCTGATTGATTTGGTGGAAAATTGAGGGCTAAGTTTTCCTGCTCCTCCTTCCATAGTTACACAAGCCAGTGCCTGCGCTGGGGCCTGGGAGAATCTCAGCTGTGAGTTAAGTCTCTGGTACGTAGTGTGCAATATACAATATATATTACAACAGAGAAATCTTGCAGCAAATGAGCATAGTTTTTAGAATATTCTCATTTATTTCTATGCCTGGGGATTCTAAATAAACTAAGTAGACAAAACATAATCTTGAAATGTCAAGCATCAATGCTAGCACGCTAGCACAAAAAAATACTAAAACCTGTAACCTCATATAGATACCTATCTGTAACCACATCTGAAACTATTTCAATACATCAGCAAAAAAATATAGATTACTATCAACAAGAATCGATTCTAGACAACTTACAGATATACTGCGCAACACTGATTATTATAAGAAATCTGGATTTGATGATTTCTAATGACTTCAAAGAACTTTATATCAAGCTGGCAGAATGATGACTAGGGGACAGATTTGTCCCTGTGTAACACCCTTGCGTCATATGTTCAGAGCTGCACATTGAAAAAAATATGGCTCTCCAACCCTGCAAGGGAAATTCGATGGTGCTTAGGTTTTACAGACCCCAAGTAAAAAATTTTAACAGGTTCATAGACTTGCACAGGCATTTTGTTTAAATTTAAAAGTGCAATGCCTTATCTATAGATAGTAATTTAAAAAAATGCAGTCTTTTGGCAGTTCATAAGAAAGCACTCACTACTACGGGCGTAGGGATTCATTACCCATAGAGGTATAGCCTGAACCTTATGTTAGTTTACTAAGATTTTTTTTATAGATCTTCTCCTTTTTGAAATCGAATAAATTCTGCAATTTGCATGGAGATGGAAGTGGAGAGCTGCCTCAAACATTGTTCATATGCCACTAAAACTACAAACTGCAGCACAGTCATTTGACAATCTAAAAATTATATTAATTCAAATAACATTGACTTTTAGCAGTCCAGCTGGTTACGTTTCAAGACTGTAAACGTTGGTTATGCTGCTCAATTCTAATGGCAGTACAAAAGCAAAGAATACTTCTTCATTCAAGTTATATATAGGTGAGTAGGAGGGAAATAAATTCCATCTCACAGTTTAAAGGCAGTGAAACTGTACGTGATGTTGTTAGAAGTCTGCTTAGGGCATGCTCATAATGCACACTATAGGAAAGCAGGACAAAATAACAGTCTACATAATGAATGGATACAATTGATTATATTTTTTCACTCAGAAATGCTGATCAAGACAGAGATTAAAATACAGAAGCAGCACAGGGAACAACTAATTGACAATAATGCATATTAAAACCAGCATATGGCAAATATTTACTTTACTCTTAAAAACATTCTCCTCCTTTGATAACCGCTCTGCTGTGTCCTGGGAACTAAGAAATAATGTTGTTTCTGAAAGTTTCAAACTTGTTGTCCCTCCTAGGGGATGTACATATAACTTCCCAAAAATGACAAAGCCCTTTGCTTCTGTATTTTTCAGCCAATTTTGGGAGAGCTAAGTATCAAGCTGGAGTGAAGTAAATCAATCTGCTGTCTATAAAAACAGATATTGCTGAGACTCAGCTCTCATAGCCATCTTATGCGTGAGAATTAAAAATGGAAACTGTAAACTGATTTTCTGTAGTCCACTACAGAAGATGAAAAACTGAACACTCCTGTAGCCATTAAAAATCTGAACTCGGGAGGATTTGGTTGACTCCCTTTCTTATGCTGTTTTTTTTTAGTATTAGAACCAAACCTGTAAGCAAACATAGAAATTTGGCCAACCTGTAACTAGTCTTGCCGCTGCAGCAAGGCAGGGAGAGCAGACATGGGAAACACAGCCTATCCTGCTCCAGAAAATCTTATAGCCAGAGCAAGGAAAAGCTTAACAAACATTTTAACAAGAGCTACTGTGTTTCCCATTCACCACACCCTGGCCCTCAGAGACTGTCACCATAACACCTTCTTTTTTTTTTTTTTTTTCCTTTTTCCTTAATATTTATTAAAGAGACTGCTGGCTTTTGGTCAGTACCTCCCTGAAGGCTACCTTCAAAGCTGCGTGCAGACATTTAAATGGCTCAGAATACTCTTGACTCCTTTCTTGGACGTTCTTCCTCAAGGAAAATAGGGCTGTTTTTTTTTCAAATTACCTCCCATAGTGATCATGCAATGTTTGCACATAGGGTAATGGGATTTTTCATATTCAAAACGTGGAACTGTGTTTATAAGTACAGATTTTTTCTATCCTAACTGCATAGCTCCTGCACAGGGAGGGAGCCCCTGGCCCTGGTTGAACTGTTGTCAGTAAATAGGAGGAACTCTGTCGTGCATCCAGACTTGATAGAATGGAAGAAGAGGAGGCACCTGCCTCCCCTCAGCCAAGCAGCACTTCACTGCATCTCCACATTTTCCATAGGGACAGCTGGAATGACGTTCCTTACCGTGGTCTGGAAGGAGTAGGACATCTGAATCCTTCCCAGTCCTTGGAGGCGGCGATAACATGACTGTCCTCAGAAGGATGAAAAGCGGTGGGAGGAACATGATTTTCTACCAGTAAGGGGTATATTTTAGGGTATCTTTGGGTTTGGATACACCCAGACATGAAGCTGGGAAATCTTTTGCCCAGGATCCAAATTACATTTGAATGTATATAAAGATGACCTGGCAGTGGGTGTGCCAGATCAAAAACCGCCTGCTGTGTGGCTAAAAGAGAAACAAGCTATTGGTTAGGGTCTTCGCTTTGTTCAGAGCATTCTAAGCAAATGCTCTTTCAGTCCCTTGAAAGCAAAACGTCCCATCTTTTCTTCCTAATTTTGCCCTTTAGCAACTTATATTTTCCTCAGAAGTTCCAGGCAGGTTATCCACAATCACTCAGGAAGATCTCAGGGCATACAAGGGCAGTTTAACATTTATCAACACAGATGGAAGCTGTATATGTAAATACAAAGCTGTAAATATAAAGTGCTCCATTTGATCAACCAGAAAACTATTCATAATAGCTCTGCGAACTATCAGTCTCTCTGCCCTTCTCTTGTTAACATCTTACAGAATCACAGGGTTAGAGGGGTTGCAAAGGACATCTGGAGATCATTGAGTCCAACCTCCCTGCTAAAGCAGTTCCCTACAGTAGGTTGCACAGGAAAGCGTCCAGGTGGGTTTTGAATATCTCCAGAGAAGGAGACTCCACAGCCTCTCTGGGCAGCCTGTTCCAGTGCTCTGTCACCCTCACTGTAAAGCAGTTCTTCACATTCATCTGGAACTCCCTATGTTTTCAGTTTTTGTCAGTTGCCCCCTTATCCTACTGCTGCACACCACTGTAAAGAGCCTGGCCCCATCCATTTGACTCCACACTTTAGGTATTTATAAACAGTGGTGAGATCTCCTCTCAGTCTCCTCTTCTCCAGGCTGGATGGTTCCAGGTCTCTCAGCCTTTCCTCATATGGGTGATGCTTCAGGCTGATAATCATCCTTGCAGCGCTCCACAAAGGACACTCAGGACATGACACAGAATTCTCTCTTGAACCTCAGGAGTCATATACGGCTCTCTGGGGAACAAAAGTGTATGGATAGGGAATAGCTGAGAAAATGCACTTTTTTAACTGCTGCCTTTGCTTTGCAAGCAAGCCAGTGAATGTAATTTCCATCTATTCAGCCATTGTGTGTTGTTTTTTTTCCATTGCTTTTTGTTTTCAAAAAAAAAAAAAAAAAAGAAAAGCTGACAGATTTGTGTCCAACTACGAAACTACAGCTGTGAATACCATTTCTATTTTCTCAAGAACATTTGAAGGGTATTCCCATCAGCCACGAAAGCCAAATGTTCTTCAGAAATGACAGCTGGTCTTAATTTCTCCTTATAAACTTGACCTCTCTTTTAGGCAAATGGATGCCTTTTCTGTTATCTGGGAGCATATTTTTATGCAGCAGCAGATTGCAAAGGGATTAGTTTGCAGTCCTCTTTTTCCAATCTTCCCTAAGGGCAATGTTGCCCACATCTTTTCTTCTGATCAGCTTATATTCTTCTTAGGTTTTTTTTTTTTTTTNAGAGATTTATTTCAGGATAATTAGCTGGGAGTATTAAAGGTGGCAGGAAAGATCTGCAATTACTGTTTAGCAAACAGAATGGAGGCAAAAAAGAAAAAAAAAGGAGAAAAAAAAAAAAAAAAAAAACAATCCCAGATTATTCAAGCTTTTGTTCCTTCACATTTTTGAAAGTTTAACTGCAGATTCATGGGAAAGGTGATTGCAAGCTTTTGCTTTCTTAAATTCTTTCCACAGAATGAGAAATCCTGCCTCATTTCCTTTCCACCATTATGAGTTAGATCACAGTTTTTGTGGTATGTGATTTAATCTTATGAGCAGCACATAATTTTAGCCGTGTGTGCTTAGGAAATGAAGATATGTCCTAGGTTTTTTTTTTGGTGCATTTTTCTTTATGAAATAAAACTTTGCTGACAACTTTCAGGCTCTGCCTGGAGTTTCAAACATGCTTCTGTCAGTCCGGCAGTAACTAATTGCCCATAATCCCTGTTCCTAAAGGCACAGCCACATGGAGTGACAGCAAACAGGCTGCTGTAAGGTGGGAGATGAGTGTAATGAGAAAGGAGACAGCTGTGGCAATGAGATATCTTTCAAAGAGGAGTGGTAGCCTTTCCCAAGGAGACTGTGAGCTGTGGAGGACACAAGGGCTGCACAGTGACCCATCTTTGTAGCTCACCAACTTTAGAAACCAGATGCAACCACACTAGTTTCTTCCTTTTTTGTACAACTTGTCACTGCTGTATCTGCTGTCCAACAACATCTGTCCTTTTCCTCACAATTTCTGCTTATCATTTGTCTTTGAGGTGTGTTTTTTACTACTCTCAGTTCCAGTCATGTTTCTCCCTTGCAATTTTGGCTCAGTGTGGTCTTTGTCTTCTTTGGCTGTTGCCATGTGCAATTAAAGAAGCTCCTGTTCCTTTCTCCAATTTGGCTCTCAGCATTTGGGCCAACTGTTTATGTGGCAGCCACATTCCGTAAGTAATTAATTTGGAATGAAGTCACCATGTAAATCAGCTCTCTCTTCTGTCTTCGGGACTGTAATCTCTGTCAGTTGCGCTGTCTCAGAGCAGAAATCATGTTCCTTCTGCAACACAGAAATTTCAGAAAACTTAGTGTAAAAGTGATGAATCCAGTCATTAAAACCAGATGGCTTCTACTAAAGAAACAGGATGACCTACAAGAAGTCCAGAGATAAGCTTTTTCAACAAGACATTGACATTTTACGATAATATGTATGTCATCATAACTGTTCTCTGAGGTACTGATTTCATTTAGTGTACTGGTGTAAAGACGCTTATAGAGAAAATTTCTGTTGGTTTGAATTACTTGTGAGTGGTTACTTAGAAGTAAACATCATAGTATGAGAAATACTATAAAACTGTATGCGTTACAGAAGTATATATGGTCCTTCTTTTAAAATGTTCCTCACATGCGAAAGAGAAGAGAAACAGTCCAGTGGAAACAGTCAGTGGAACTCCCCAAAGTCCTTATTATTAAAAGCCATCACATGCTAGAATGTATGTACACAGGCAGTGTGAAAGCTTAACAGAAACAGCAATAAAAATAGAATAAAAGATTTTTGTGTCTTGCGCAGACAAGCTGTGTATAGCTAGAGGCAGCAGGCAGAAATTTTTCCTTACTGTTAGAGTAGCTGGGGAAGCTCCCTCTTTTCCAGTCACAAACAACTCAGATAGACTGCTGTAATATTGTTTGACAAATCTGCTAATTGCCATGAAAATCTGGTCCTGGTGAAACAAAACTGATGAATGATACAAAGGTCAAGGGAAGTTGTCAGATTTCTGAAATATCTCAGGAACTTTATGAAACCTGTTGTAAGAAAGATCATATTTCTTCACAATAATTGATTTTGTATTTTCTATAATACGTTTATATACTGTAATGAGTGCAAAATAACTGCAGAAAAAAGTAACACTGCCAAACTTTGTATGTTCTGAATAATGTTTCCGTTTTATGAATCACTGAATCCACAGTCTACTTCTGGTCAGCAAAGCTGCACAGCATTCTGGACAGCTTTAGTATAGGATAATGACATACGGGACATGGCACACCAGTATGTTATTTATGCCCAGGGACTTTCCTGTGTGACATTTTTGATTGTTTACTAAGGTTTGAGGTTATACTGAAGAAAACAATGATTTTCTCCTGGTCTCTGATCATCCATCTATATTTTAATTGTTCAGTGTCATTTGTGAATTGCTTTCAACTTCTACATATCACTTTTCAAACAAACGAGGTGTTGCACGTTCATTGGTGCTTATCCCAGCACAAATACAGGCTGGGCAGAGAATGGATTGAGAGCAACCCTGCTGAGAAGGACTTGGGGGTTCTGGTGGTTGAAAAACTTAACATGAGCCAGCAATGTGTGCTTGAAGCCCAGAAGGCCAACAGTATCCTGGGCTGCATCAGAAGAAGGGTGGCCAGCAGGGAGAGGGGGGTGATTGTCCTCCTCTGCCCTCATGAGGCCCCATCTGGAGTACTGCATCTGGGTCTGGGGCCCCCAACACAGGAAAGATGTGGAGCTGCTGGAGCAGGTCCAGAAGAGGGACATGAAGATACTCAGAAGGCTGGAGCACCTTTCCTATGAAAGACAGGCTGAGGGAGCTGGGCTTGTTCAGCCTGAAGAAGAGAAGGCCCTGGAAGACCTCATTGCGGCCCTCCAGTTCCTAAGAGGGGCCTACAGGAAAGCTGGAGAGGGATTCTTTACATGGAATATAGTGACAGGACAAAGGATAATGGCTTTAAACAAAAAGAGGGTAGGCTTAGGTTAGATATTAGGAAGAAATTCCTTACTCAGAGGCTGGTGAGGCACTGGGACAGGTTGCCCAGAGAAACTGTGGATGCCTCATCCCTGGAGTTGTTCAAGAGCAGGTTAGCTGGGGCCTTGGGCAATCTGGTCTAGTGAGCAGTGCTCTTGTCTTTGGCAGGAGGGTTGGAATCAGGTGGTCTTCCAACCCAAACCATTCTATGATTCTATGACTACATAGCCACTTGGGTTTGGTTGGACTGAGAGGCTACTGCAGTGATGCCGTAATGGCCGAGTAGAAGAGAGGAAAGAAAGAGTTGTATAATTGCTTCTTTAAATATTAGTTCCAAATGATTTGGAATTATTATTTACATACAGCTACTTAGAGGTTTGGCCGGCTCTGATTAGATTGCAAAAGGACTGTGTTGTAGATGTGGGATGGCCATCAGTATCAGTGAGACTTCCAAGAAAAGGGTTTTAATCATTCTGAAGCCTGTACACAGTTCTCTCAGATCTGTAGCAATTGCATACCTAACCAAAATCTTGCTTCAAAATGAAAAATAGCGTGACTGTCATTGGTGGCACCTCTCCCTCTTCTAGTTGTCAGAAGATAAGCAGCTTGTTAAATGCTTTTCTCATGATCGACAGAGGTAAGCGTTTTAAGTAAAGACAGAGCAGAGCCAACTTAGGACTGGCTAATTCACAGTGATAATAGATTTTTGTTGCTGTTTAGTAGGTGAAGGGGACTTCAAACTGTAAGGGAACATTATAATTCCACTTACTGAAGAGGTAACTTCAGAGCAGGAGCAAAGGAAGGCTGTGTCTATGATATGAAAAATAAAGCCCCTATATTATTCCTTACTTTTATGACTAAACAAACAATAAAGTGTTTTAAAAGCTTGACTTGTTAAGCAGAAGGAAACCATAACCTGAAAGGGCTTAAACCACCTTTTCTAGCTGTGTTGCTAGGGGTGATAGTGATGAAGAGCAGAGAAAGGAAAAAAAGAGCTACGTTAAAGAACAATGTTGGCAATTAGAGTTATATATGCATTTACTAGCAGTAGATTCCACCTGGAAATTGGAAGACAGGTTCTCACCAGTATGCTACTGCCCAGTGAAAGTTGTGAAGGACAAACAAGAAATAGCATGGTTAATATATGAATCAGCTTGAATGATGATTACCCATGGAAACAGGGAACTGCCTCAGTGACTCAGATTGGATCTGTGTTCTTCGCCTCGATGAATAATGATTGAATAAGTAAAAATGCCTTTTTACCATAAAAAACTTAATGCAAGACATTGGATTACCAAACATTGCTCAAGGATATTTAATGGAGGTAACACAGAGAATCCTCATTGCCAGGGACTTGAGAAACGTATTTGAGTTTATTGCAATTTTTAAAAAATGTATCTGTGTTGCCAGGATTTCTTGAGTACTGCTCGTGCTGCCATTTCAGCAGTACAAGATCCCTCTCTGCTTTCACTGCTCATGAATCATCTTCTTGAGAACTTGCACAGGAAAACTATTCCCTCCTCGCTTTACTTCCAGCTGTGCTTGCGAGATTGGAAAAGTATGTTTGTGAATGTCTGAAGGAAAAAGCGGAGGGATAAAGGGAGAGGATGTCCTTAATTCCAAGGTTGGAGCTGCAATGCAGTTCATCAATATCTCCTTCCCGTATTGAATTCAGTGACTGTTTTGCATGAATGTGCAAAGGGAGCCTCTCTGAAGTGTGATGACAGGAGATGTGCTGAGCCAGAGAAAATCTCTGTACACAGTGCCTTTGACTATTTAGGGAAAAAGGGCACAGACAGAGTTGGTCAGGAAAAGCTTAATAAAACTTAGTTCTTTTTTGTTTGTTTGTTTTTGTTATGAATTAGTAAGTTCACTGAAATTAAATCATTTTGCAGAGTTTGACTTTGCTTTAAGCATCTTCCCAAAACAACCTTGTCAGCCAAACACTTTTCAGCATAAGGTTAGGTGCCAACATATCACTTCCATGACTTCTTTTTCAGGATCCCCTTGAGCTGACAAACAACCTCATCGAGTCCTAGCTGACAGCCACATTGCTGCATGGCTAGCTGAGATGGCAAAATCCATAGTTTGGAGCAGCTTGTAGGCACAAACTTGATGCTGGATTTTGTACAACTTGAGTGTCTTAACAACCAATCTGCTACCTGCTTTGTTGTCTTTGTGTCTGAGTGCCATTTGAAAGATAGCTATGACTTGGTACAGAATTTGAGAGTGTCTGAAGTTCTAAAAATTCTCCAAGGACAGGAAATTTCTTTCCAGCACAGCATTTCTGCCATGACTCTCCTCTTCAGCTTGTCCATAACCCATGCAGTTGTCCTCACTTTGTTTTCCAAAATCATATCCTAACTCCTCATAAGAAAAATATTAATCGGAGCATATACAGAGACTGAGGCAAGGCAGCCTGGCTAAGGAGAGCCCAAACACATGACAGAGGAGGTGGTAGTTACTGAACGCGCTCAGAAGCTTTCATTGCAGAGAAGTTGCCTTGCAGGTCACATCCATTTATATTCACTAAAAGCAGTCAGTCAGAAGACGGAGATGAAATACAGGAGGCCAAAGGAAATCAAATATATCAAATTATCTAGGTGTGAGAGCTGATTGACTAAGTGATTGTTATGTGACTATCCCAACAGCTGTGTCCCTGCCTCTTTTTAGGTTTGGATGCAGGATGTGGCTGTTGGTTGCTATTCATGAGCAGCACTGTTTCAGCAGTGACAGAAGACTACTCAGCTGTCATCCTAGGGTGCTGGGCAGCTGCAAGGCATGTTTGTTCGAGAACTTGCAGACTGCCATAGCAGTTGCAAAAAAAAAAAAAAAAAAAAAAAACCAAGAGCCTTTCTGTCCACCTCTCAATTATCTAAGTGAAAACAATACGTAAGATAAATACCAGTAACTGAAAAATAACCTTGGAAAGATCAGAGGTGAATTGTTTTACATGCTTGAGCTGATGCATGAGCTAAAATTTATATGCTGGAGCTTTGACTTTTAACACTGCAAAGTGTAAGAATGAGAAGATTTACTGCCTTGTAACTTTTGTAAAAGGACTATTCCAAATATTTTGCATGTAATAGCCTTGTAAAGACTCAGTATTTATCTAGTTCATAAGGTACAATTAATGCTTACCTCTCTCTGTTCTTCCTAAGAAGACAGATGTCTGACATGCACTTTGAGACTTTAAGCTAATATGCAGAAAGGAACATAATTATATTTTCCTTGTATCCTCTAAAACCATTCCATTAATATTTAGCTTTGAGTAATTAGTGGAGAAGCTAAACAACAGCAGTAGCTGCCAACATGTAGGTTTCTGTTTGAAAACAAAGTATAGGCTGAGCAAAGTACAAGTAGGCATTAACAAAGGACAAACTGAACAGAGCACAACTGGCATTGGTGGAACTGGACGCTAGTGCTTGGGGTTCATCTAATATTATACCTTATTATCCAATGCCAACTGGCTAGTTTGTTTCTGGGACTGGTGGTTGTGGTGAGAGAACAGGCCATGGTGGGATTCCCGATCAATCAACTCGCTCCTGTTTAAGTAGGCCTCCTTATCAGATTGATCTTCCAGATTGGTCTCAAAGCTATTGAGTTGGATTTCTTCATGATAGAGAGATGCTAGTCTTGGAAAGAGGGAGGTTTGAGACTCTGGTTCATTGTGCTAGTCAATGGCTTTGATCCTCCCTGGCAAAACTTAGTTACAGAGGGTTGTATCAAAATTCAGAGAAAGGTCTCTGTGAGGCATCAGGAGACGAAATTATGGCTTGTCTAAAATAGTCTGTGCTGACTAATGGGGTTCTGTAAATGCAGATTAGATTTTCAACATACTCTCACTAGACACTCCCATTATTCTCTAATACTGAGAAGAACATGGAAATATGCCCAAAGTTTTTACTGTTTCCTAATTATTTATACATTTTCCAGAAACCCATGGGGCAGGGCGGATTGCTAAGTCAGAAAAATATGGGCAATGACTTCTGACTGTCAGAAATTAAAGCACATTACTTCATCTTACAGAATTGCTTGCCCTATCTCCCTGCTATATGGAGACTAACGCAAAAGTAAAACCTGGAGCTTTTTTTAAATAGACTAAATTAAAAACATGACTTAAGATTCAAAATATAAGAATGTCTTGTCTAGCTATTAGATTAATGGTTAACTGTGTGTAGTAACGCATTACTATGAGTGAACTTGCTGCTGAATGCTATAATTTTTATTGACACTAGACAAGTTTGAAGTGATAACTAACAAAGAAATGCCTTAACATACATGCTTTGGCATCTTCAAAATGTCAGCTCTCACTAATTTACAGATGCTTTCTCTATGAATTATGCTGCAATTTAAAAGATAAGAGAAAGTACAAAGGTGACCAAGTGAAAGGTCCCAGTGGTGAGTTACACTCTGAAAGAGTTATAGGAAGATGCCTTCTAAAGACAAGCTATTCAGCGGAAGCTGAAATGGTTAGTCTGAGACAAACTGATTTACCAATAGCTTGTAAACTGTGTGTCCAGGGTATCTTGTACACAGAGCTCTTGGAACTTTCCATGAAAAAAAACCCTAACACAAATAAATATTCACTAAAAATACATCATGTTTCTTTCTGAGTGAAGGTAAAATGGCTTTTAGACACCACTAACATCCTGGTTGAGTCAATTCAACCTCCCTTAAAATACATAGTTTGGTTTGTTTGAACATATTAGTTTTCAGATGGTGACAGTACAAAGAAACATCCCCCACAAGAGTTGACTTGAAGTTTTTTTATTTTTCCCTCCATACCTTCTTACAAAAAGACAAATTAATAGAAAAATAGTGAGTTTTTAAGCTTTTCTCTGGAGGAGTTCTTCTCCACATCAATTTTATACACTTGCCTTTTGGGATATATTCCTTTTTTTCCAGCTTCTTAGTCCTAGCACACAGAGCTCATATGAGAAGGCAACACGGTCATCTGTGACTTGCACAAAGAGTCTCCGCATTATGTGCCCTACAGTTAGTGACACTTAGCCAAGATATACTGAGTGACACAAACTTTCTTTTAAGTGATGGACTACTGAGAGACTGGAGACAAACAAGAGTAGGCAAGGAAATCTATTATCGAAGGAGCATAGTGTCTCTGGTACCTTAAGATAATCTGGTTGTCCATATCCAAGGAATTGCACAACTAGTTTAACATAGAAATCTGAAAAAAAAAAAAAAAAAGTTTGTTAACAATGGACAAAAATGATTTGGAGTTTTATAAGGTAAGCTCTACTTCTCAGAAGATTCACAGAAGATTCATTGGCATGTTAAACTGGAACAAAGAGTGGATTGAGTAGCGAATAGGCTTAGAGTCTGCTGCCTGAAATACTCACTGTGCACATGAAAGCAGCAGAAGAGTGGCTGCTCTCGAGAAGAATAAATTCAGGAGTATTGCCTTCCTTGTTAGGGCTGTGGAAGAATAGCAGACTGGCAAATGTCCTTTTTTCCCTACTCCTTTACCCTGACTGAGGAGCCAGTAATGACTAATTTGCTATGCTTCCCTTTAGGACTGGTTTATCATGTTTCCTAGAGGAAGTCTGTCAGCCTCACCTGTAGACTCCAGTAAACTTCATCCACTGATAAAACGATGACACACATAAACATATTCAAATTCAGCTCTGAAAGTAGGGCAGTGTGTCAAGTTTGGATGGCCAGACATCTCTTGTGATCTTCTCATCTCCTGAAGATTGTGTCTAAGGCAGCTTGCATAGGCTTTGGTTCAAACTTGGAGGAATGTGCTTCCTGGCATTCCCCACAGTCTGAATTAGCTGTTGTTCTTTGATACTTAACTCTGAGGAATCTCTGGGTAGCCTTTTGAAGATGTCTAGGTCTTGACCAGATCATAAAGTAGAAGGGGTTCAGCAGTAGGCACTCTGCTAGGGACTTCGAAGTTGTTCTCAAAAAGAGGGGTAGGTGCAATACACTGCTCCAGAATACCCACTGCATCTTTGAGATAAGCCATCCTGAAGGATTTTTTTAAAAATAGAACTATTTAAACATTTTTTAATTTATTTTTTCTCCCCTGGTGGGCTTCTAGCCTGGGCTATGTCCCAGAAAATGATCTAATTCTATCCATGTCAAGCATTTTTACCAGAGGAAATGTTGTGCATCCTATTAAACTTTTTATAAATATGTCTAATGACCTGTTTTCATGAATGCAGACGAGGCAAACTATGGATCCCAAAAGAATACTTAGATGTTCTTTGATAATTTCCCTGGGTAGTTTTTGGTTGTGGGGGTCCAAGAGAAAGCAGCACAGGTTAGCTGGGTGACAAAGTAAAACTGAATACTTAGAAGGATTCGGATGAGCTCAGGTGCTGATCACCTCCACTCAGATCCAGACTTATTTTGGAGACAAGACTGAACATTTCTTACCAGGAGACAGGGTTTCCCTGCCTGGTGAATTCTTCTGTTTGTGCACAAATCCAGAAGAAGGTAAAAAGCAGAAAGGGTGAGCAAGAGATGTGGACCAGAGAGAAACTCAGGCTGGCGTGGCAATGTAATGAAACACATTTATTCCTGACAGTAACAACACGTAAAACCCTAATGTTAGGTGCTTACTTGCATCAGAAAAGAGTTACTGTCTTCCTGAAAAAACAAAAAAGAAAAAAGAAGATTCTAGAGATTCTAGTCAGGCTACTTAGAGATTATCAGAGAGTTCATAGTTGATTAAAATTCATGTACAGATACTGTTTTTAAGCAGTGTTTAAGCTTTCAAATGTGCTCATCCACAGATTCATCAGGATTGCAAAACCAGATGTCCAGCGAAGGCTATGATCAAGATTCCAGAAGCAAGGAGTGTTTGTTGTTGTTGTCATTGTTATTCTGGAGCACAGAAATTCCACAGCTAACCAACTTACTTGGAAGCTTTATGGATGTCCTTTTACGGAAGGAAAATCTGATCCCAACAACAAATATTTTCATTAGGTGTTTTGTTCTATCCAATCTGATCAACTCCTAAACTTATAATGCTTGCATGCACAGCACTGGAATTCAGATGATCAAGAAACAGCATCTGCAGTGTTAAAAAACACATACAGCTTCCCATCTCTTTCCTTCCAGGTGCTCCTCTCCTCTCCCGTTCCGGGGATCTTCGAGTTTTTTCTCCCAATTTTTCCATTTGGTCTTAACATTATCCTTGTCAAGCCTTTAAACTTCTGCCTTATGCTTTCATCTTTTTTTTTTCCCTTAAAACAAGTAACAAATGGTACTTTTCTCATTATCCTTACATGTACTATTTCAATTGTTTGTGAAGATTTTATTGAGTAATATCATATTTTACTATACCAGATGTTTCCTTAAATGTTCCTGGATGAGTTGTTGTCTGTAAACACTGGAAGAATAACTTGCTTTGTGAAAATCACGAATGTTTTTTTCATGATAATTCACTGCAGCCTGTCTTAAAGCATCATTCTGGATGCTTTTTGAAAGATATTTTTTCAGGGTCTGGTTTTGATGGCATTTTAGCATGTCCATATGAAATAGATGTTGTTCCAGCAGTGAAGTGAAACTTGGCATTCCATGTACTTGCTTCCAGTAAAAAGGTTATGAATGTCAATGTCTATAGCTGCTGACAAGGAAACATGCAGCATCTGAATCGTAACACTGCTCCACAGGGCATAAAGCTTTCTGAAATTACATTAGGTGGCATATTTTTACAAAGTGACAATAGATACTAAAATAAAAGAGTTTTTTCTTCAGGTTCTGAGAATCAAACAGTAAAACTTCATACTGCAGAATGGAATAAATGCTAAATGTTTGCGTGTGTTCAAAAAGTGCCTAGAGATGATGAAAAAAAACATTTAAAATAGTATTTAGCAGGAAAGTTTCCCTCTGGCTCAAAAATCTCCTCAGCTGCAGATTTCCGACTGTTTAATTGGACTTAATACAGTTGTTGTACTCTTAAGCATGAAATAACGCTGGGTTTCAAAGTGCCCACATGATTAAGGAGTACAAATCTGTCTGGAGATGCAGGATGTGCATTCCTAAACTCCTTAGGCACTTTTTCAAATCTCTGCCTCCAGTTGTGCATTTGCTTTGATTTTTTGATTTTTATTTATTTATTTATTTTCTCCATCCCTGTTTGTATTGAGTCTTGCTGTTCATTTTGAGATGTCAAAAATCAATGAGATGTAATGGGATTTCTCAATGTGATTTTGAGCAATGCAACTGGGCCCTAAGGATACATTTAACATATTCAAAGGAGAGAATGTCAATGAAATTTCACAGTGACCTTTCTTTATGTTACATCTTAAATCACCAAGTTGCTAGATATCTTAGAAGACATGGATTTTGAGGCAGGAACTGAAAGAGTAGGTTGTAGCTTGTCTACATCATACATAGAACATGGAAGAGAACACAAGTCCTCCTTGTGTCTGTTTGTCTGTTTCAATAAGTAACACAACATTTAACTTGTGAAAGAATCTTCTATCTTCTCTAAATCCCCAGCTAGCTGCAGAAGCTGTTATGGTACCTACACTATTGCTCTGAGCCATTGCCAAGCGCTGAAAGATCTGAACTCTGATTCGTAAGCTTTCAGTAAAATGAGCACTGAATTAACCTACCTGGTCTTCAGGAAACTGCTAGACTAATTACTCCAATATGGTATTGCTACTTTTTTCCTTCCAGTGTGCTAACTTGCAATTTTCCCACTATAGGTACAAAAGTGTCCTTCCTGGTAATAGGCTTGCATGCGAAAACCTCTTAGATATGGCTGGCAGATATTAAAACCATGCTTGCTGGAGAGATTGGTCTGATAGTAACAGCATAACTGTCTTGCAATTAATTTTTGCTTGGGTAGTATTGAAGTATTCAAATATCTTCTGGATATTTTTTTAGGTGATAACCGGTGCTTTCCACCAAAAGCTGCCAGCATGTTGTCACTGTGTCAGGATTTTACAGTGTAAAGGTTCTTAGACTAGATATAAGGAGGAAATTCTTCACTGTGAGGGTGGTGAGACACTGGAACAGGTTGCCCAGAGAAGTCGTTGATGCCCCCTCCCTGGAAGTATTCAAAGCCAGGCTGGATGGGGCTTTGGGCAACCTGGTCTAGTGGGAGGTGTCCTTGCCCATGGCAGGGGAGATGGAACAAGATGATCTCTAAGGTCCCTTCCAACCTGAACCATTCTATGATTCTAGTCATTTTTTCTAAAATCAAATAATGACACTTGTATATAGCTTAGAGAGAAAGGCAATTGCTGCAAAGCAAAGCAAGTACAATGGCTAAAATGAAAGCTTTTCATGGTTTGCTTTTATTGTTGTCATCAATCTAGCAGCTATTACATCTAACAGTTACTAAATTTGCAATAATCTATGCTAGACTAAGACTAGAAGTGGGCAGGATTACACCATTTTTCCAATGTTACAGGAAATATTATTGATCAGCTTATTATCCTTAGATCTTATTTTTCTTGAATATCAGTAAAAGAGCTAACACAGTGGGCAGTTATTTGCAAAAAATATTTTTGTTTTTATCAAAAAAGATATATTTTGAAGGGCAAAATTAACAGCTTCTGAAACAAGCAGTTATAAAAAACTAAATTGTTCTGGTTTTCATCCTGACAAAGAGACATCGTGACAGAGAGTTCAGATTCTCAGTCTTGCAATGGGTATTCTGAAACTTTATGTTGAATTTGTGCTTTGGACCTTTGCTCAGACACGTACCATCCTTTGATGATGGTTTTACAGATACAAATCTGAAAAACACAGTTCAGTCTTTGTGGTTTGATGTGTCCATAAATGCCATGGGATTTCAGATTTCATCTGAGTCATTTCTGTCAGACATAATACAAGAGTTTCGGATAAACCTCTGGTCTTTGTCAGGGATTTCTTCTATTTTTTGTGAAGTTGGAGACATACTTTGAGCATTAAACTCCCAACAGCGATAACTCAGCAACTATGAAAATTACTGATTTGCTTGTTGATTTTCAGAACGGTTTACAATGCAACTCTCATACAAGAATGCCTGAGAAGACCTTATAGTGGGAGCTGAGACACACAGCTTCACTAGCTCTCATAAGGGGCAGAGTCCAGCATTAGACTGAGCAGTAATGATCTTTAATGAGCAGATCCAAGTTTTCAATCTGGAGTTTCTGGCCTTTTTCTTGTCTACAGAAATTTTGCTAATTTAGATAATGGGAGACAAAGCTCGTAGTTGCCACCACCCACTGGGAGGAGCTTCATGCTGTACTTTAAGCGTCAAGACCCCGCCAACCTGGAGCTGATTATCACAGGCAACCTCACATCATGGTACTGTTCTGCCCGCAAGCTAAATCTGTCCCCTGCTGAGAGAGCAGCAAGAGTCCCCATGTCCTGGCTGGAGTCCAGGAGCGGTCTGCTCATGCAATAAGGTGCCATGTGCACCCCCTGCCACCCAGCTGCAGGTCCTTTGTGCTACAGCCTGCTCACAAACTGGGGTCAGGCTGGGACTTGGTGGATACTTGATGTTTGCTACAATCTTTTGAAGAAAGAATACACTGACAACCCCATCCAGGCAAAAAAAAAAATTGAGCAGCCAGGGCCATAGGCACTGAGATGCAGAAGTGTCAGGGCCGCCCTGCATTTGCCTTTCCCTCTGACTGCATTGTTTGTCTTCCCTGATGCTGCTCATGGCTGGAGGACAAATAAAAACTGGGCTGCTCTGATGATTCCCTTTTCAGATGAGGCCTGGAAACACAGGTTGTTTTTAAAGAGGTTCTCCCATTACATCTGGTGAGGAGCTTGAATTACTCAATGCCTGCGCTGGCTGACAGAAATCCTGGCTTCCTCTAAAGCTTTCTGGGTCTCCGCTGAAACAGGCATAGCCAAGCCTTCGGAATTTGGATTTGCAATCTTGGTAACCATTGCAATTAATCAGTTGCACAGTTATGTATTTTGTCACAGATTTATTAAAACTATGTTGACCGATATTTCACAATCTCCTCCCAAAGAGGTGAAGCAACCGCAGGTTTCTGAAGGTTTAATACTTGAAATGTTCCATCTCTTCTCCCAGTATTCACCAGAAAAGACTTTTCCCATGATTTTGTCAATGTCAAAACTTAGCCCTATTTAGTTTTCCCTTCCAATCTTGTATAGAGTACCCTCGACACCCTGCCAGTCAGCTGAGATGAGCGTTCTTACTGGCTGGTTAATTATTTTCTAACCAGGTTAATTATTTTCCATGCTTAGCCTAAAGAACCTTAACTGTTTGTATTGACATAGAAAGAAATAATAAATTGAGGGTGTTTCACAAATATTTGTACATAGAAAAGTAGCTGTCAATGAACAGTTACACAGTGAAGGACTTGAGAGTTAGCTGCAGCTGCAGCAAAGCCTTTCTTTAGATGGAAAAAGAAGACACATTTTTGTCTGTGATCTAATTATATATCATTTCCATGGAATCATCAGTGCACAGCATGCACTATTGGAACTTTTGAGTGGATGACTTACACAGTATAAGAAAGCAGATTTCTATTTGACTTACTCATAAAGTCAATCAGAAAATACATTTTTATATATGAAAAATCATGAAAAATGAAGTTTTAAGTCCTTAAGAAGTCAGCTGAGAGCTTTTAGTTTTCCTTGATTCATCTTTGGAAAAACAAAAACAAAAACAAACTCCTGCCAGAGTGCTTGGAAACTGAAAAAAAAAGATTTCACCACAAAACCATGATTGCAATATCTTTTCATTTTTATGGGAAAAAAGGAGGTTGTCACTGTCTTTTGTTGCACTAGATATTAAAACCACACTCAAAATCAAAATCACAAAAAATTTCCAATTTCCCTATAGCTATTTTTCCGAAAGCATGGACTTTGTCAGAAACCATGCAAGTGCTACTCTTTTCTGAGTGTACTATTAAAACAAATCTACCACAGACTTCTCAAGTCCTTGAATTTCAAACCCATCATCACATTAGAACTGAAAGGCTAAATCTAATTTCAATATATATAACTATACATAAAATTCAAGTAATAATGGAAAAATAGTTATTCCACTGAACAGCTGAGTTTGGCAGGGACCTCTGGGCACATCTGGTCCGACAGCTGCCCAAGTAGGGCCAGCCAGAGCAGGGTGCCCAGGCCCATGACCATGTGGCTTCTGAAGATCTCCAAGGAGGAGACTGCACAGCCTCTGAGCAGCCTGTGCCAATGTTCCATCACACACACAGCACAGAAGCGCTTCCTGAAGTTCAGAGGGAACCTCCTGTGCTCCAGTTTGTGCCCAGCGGCACTGGGCACCACTGAAAGGAATCATAGAGCCTGGTTCTGTCTCCTTTGCACCCACACTCCAGGTACTTAAAGACACTGATGAGATCCTCCCTGAGCCTCCTCTTCTCCAGGCTGAACAGTCCCAACACTTTCAGCCACTCCTCACAGGAGAGGTGCTTCAGTCCCTTCTGCATCTTCACAGCCCTTTGCTGGACTCTCTCCAGTGTGTCCATGTCTCTCTTGTGTGGGGGATCCCAGCACTGGACCCACTGGTGTGGCCTCACCAGTGCTGGGTAGAGGGGAAGGATCATCTCCCTCACTTGCTGGCAACACATTGCCTAATGCAGCCCAGGACGCCATTGGCCTTTTTTGCAGCAAGGGCACACTGCTGGCACATGTTCATCTTGGTGTCCACCATAGTCCTCAGGTCCTCCTAATGCCAAGCTGCTACTGTTTAGCAATTTTAAGCACAAGCAGACTTTTCAAATGTTGATGTTACTGAATTATTCCACATCCCTTTTTAGAGAAATGACAAAGTATGACGTGAACCTTGCAGGCAGCTGGTAGGCTCATAGTCCATGTGTAACTGACAGTAAACAGCCGTACCCACCAATCTGGAACAAACTGTCCAGTAGGGTCATTAAGAAAGTTAACAGCACTTCTCTCCCTTATCAAACAGCAGGGCTGAGAATAGGCAGGAGAGGGAAAACCAGGGATGAGGCTGGTGCCTGTCTGAACACAAGGCGTGGAAGGGTGTGTAGAAGGGTACCTCGGGGGTACACAGACAGGCAATGAGCTGATGCTGCTGCACCCTGCTGAGCACAGCCTGCCCCTGGGATACCCACAGCTTCCTCAAGTGAGAGGAACTGGCTGCCTGCACGCGCTGCCAGCCTGCCTCAGAGCAGTCACTGCTGCCACCTCCGCTGTGCTGAGGCAGACCCGAAGGAGCAGCCAAGAGCTGGTGACAGCAGCACCGGGAATGCCGTGACAGCCCCGCGGAAACTTTCTCCTTGTAAACACTGCCCCCGGCCTCTATTTCGGGCCTGCCGCGACGGCACCTCACACCTTCGCCCGCACAGGTGCGGGTGGGCGCACACGGCGCGGGGCGGTGCCCGCGGGGAGGCGCGGCCGAGCCCCGCAGGCCGGGGTTGGGCAGCAGGACCGGGCCCGCGGCACCGCATCGGCCCCGGCCTGGCCCCGCCGGCGTGGGAGTGGGGGCTGCCG
>WBMW01005029.1:1537678-1635417 GCA_013396635.1 Penelope pileata
CCGGGGGAGACGTGGGCTGCCTTCAGCACCGGCAGCGGCGCGGGGCGGCCGCGTCCTCCGGTGGTGCCGGTACCGACCGCAGCCTGCCTGGAGGGGCACGGGGAGCCCCGGCTTCTCGCGTGTTTCATTCTGTGCTCTCTGTGGCACTCGGGTCTGAATCACCTTGTTCTCTTCCTAGTATTAATGGTTATCCAGTTTTCCATGTTTGCTTTTAACTACTCGGTGTAGGAGAAGACAAATTAAAGTAGGAAAGCATGATTAGGGAATCTTGAAAGATTTCAGGAGCTGAGGACAGGCTAAAAGCTGCTCTTGTGCTGGATTGGACACACTGTGCTTTGGGAGTTGGTCTCCAAATGCTCCCTGGAGCCGCTTCAAGCCCTGGTGCTGTGGACCTGTGTCCAAGGCCACTGTTAGCAGGTAGGTCAGCTTCCAGTTTTAGCCACACTGCTGTATTATAATTATCCTCCCCGTAGAGCTGTGAAAATAAGACTGTCCAGGCTGACGGCATGATCGTTGTGAGGCTGAAGTCATTATCAAGGTTAAACTGTGACCTTCCTGGAAGGAAGTTTCTGTAGAACTGCAGCAGCTTTTATTTCTTGCTGTATCCAAACAGCCCCCTTTCAAATCAAGGTGCCTCTCCAAGTTTACCTATAGTTCTGTAATCTGGTTACTGTTTCCAATGACCTGGCCACCACACTCTAGCAACTGCACATTGGGCATACTTTCAAACAAAACAGGTTGTACGTTGCATTTGCAGCTTGTTGGAACATGAAGAAAAATACCAAATTTCACGTAGGGTTCTGTGGTAGCTTCCGTGTGGAGAGGTTTCTTGTTTTGTTTTCCTCTTGGCATCTATGCTTGTTAAATAAAAGTGATGGGCTGCAGCTTGTTTCATAACCTTCTCTCCTGGGAAGAGCAGAATGTCCCCAAAAAAGCCATTGCAGCAGATGGTGAAAGCAGTCCATCTTTTTTCAGTCCTCAAAACAGGTAGTGATAGTGAAAAATCATAAGCTATTCACAATGTAATGCTGTTGCTCTAACCTTCTTAGGAACAACGTGATTAGACAGGAATAATCACTTCAAGATGAGTTGAGCACAAGCTTAAACTTCTGCACATACTTATGTACACTTCTGAATCACATCCTCATTTTCCATACTGCCGTTGTTCCCTTAGAACTGGCAAAACATTTATCCTGTGCTGACTAGAGTTTTCAAATGAAGTCTATGTCATCATATAGAAATAATTGAAAAACTATGAACAGCCATGTAGTATTACTTCCCGTTATTGTGGGCAGGGATAATTTAGAGTACTTAGAGCTTGAAAAACTTTACAAATATTAGATGATATTGACCTCAGTAAAACATGAGTGTATTTGGCCTAAATACCATGTTAGGAACTCAGAATCATGGAAAACTGGAGTTGGAAAAGCAGGCTCTTTCTGTGTCACCAGCCAATGCGTTTTGCAGCGTATGGATAGCATCATTCCAGTGTATGGGTAAGAAAGCAGTGAGTTGACTTTCCTGCTTAGTGTTCTGGGATGTGCAATGGAAAACAATAAGTGACTTTGTTCAAAGTAGACATAGGGAAACTTCTTATGCCTGCGTTTACCCTACTTGTGTGCACCATTGCTACCTTTATTTGAGTAAATGGGAAAATCTGGTTTCAGGTAAGTTTCTACTGTCTGCTTGTTTTAAAGTATGAAAAAAAGTCATATTTCTGGAAAGCACAGCCTTGCTTACGTTCCCCTGTTCCTGTGCATGTGTTTGCTGCCCATAGATGTCTGCACAGCTTGTGAATACAATGTGTTACCAGCTTCTCTTGATGAGGTGGTCTTATCCCATTAGAGAGGAGCTGTGGAGTTCCTGTACACAGAAGGTTGCGGCACACGGAGCTGACCTCTGGGTGGTTCCAGAAACCTCTCTGTGTTACATGGTGGTACTTGGCTATTGTTAACTGAGCATGTGTTGGGTGAGGGAGGATGTGGGTAGATGAGGAAGTCGTATAGAATCACCTCCACTTTTAGCAGCTCTTGTGGCAGACGTAATTTTAGCTCAGCTGTAGGCTTTCAAACTGCATGTAGATTTTCAAACTGCTCTTCTAGTGTTATGCACAGGGAAGATTCCCTGGATGGTGAGACAGGCCTGCAGGGATTTATTAACCCATCGTGCCTCCCTGTGAGCAACGAAGTGAAAACATCCAGCATTAAGCAGTCGTGGGAGATGGTGATCCTTTTATCCATTATGTAATCTCCTAGCACACCTTTTCATTTATTGTCTTGCCAATTTGCTGTGTTCTTACCTTTGTTCCTCAAAGCCCAATGTGCTCGTGGTCTCTCCAGGCTCATTTGCTGCCTTTGCATGACTGACCAGATTGCTGTCGCCCGAGAGCAGTGTAATTCTTCCTTGGATTTGAGGCTTTCAGTTCAAGTTTACCCGCAAATCTCATTGCATTTTGTCTGGTTGACTCATCTCACTAAAATTTTTCCATATGTTTAAAAGCTGAAAGGTTGGGGGGGGGGGTAACAAAATAAACAATTTATGTCAACAGTTTCAGACTCTTCTTTGTCAGAGCTGGGAAATTCATTTACAAATGGCACTTGCATTAGAAGGTTTCTTACAGGTTTTACAGCTCAAGAATTCCTGATTAGAAAAAAATATCAAATCTCAGGTAAACTCTGGGATGAGGTATTGGAAGTGTATGTTTCTTCTCAGGACTTACATTTCAGAGAGTGCAGAAAGGTAGGTAACTGAGGTTTTTCTTTTAAAAAAAAATGCTGTGGGAATACTTCTTAAAAATAAAAGTATTTTGGAAGCCTGGTATCATTTTCTTCCCTTTCACCATTTTTTTTTTTTTTTCCCTCCGAAAAGGCCAGTACAAGTTTGTTTTTTAATTTACTGTTTTAGGCACATACCAGACATGAAACAGTGTTCTGACATTCTTTTATTCAGTTGTCTTCTGCAGTTCCCTGGGAGGGTGGATAGAGCTTGGGCAATACTCCATGAATTTAAACAACTTACTTACCAAATTAAGATAGTGTGACTCCTGGCATGTACTCCCAGGAGCTGCTCTGCATTTTACAGCTAGTTACAGACCAGTACCATGGGAACAGTACAGGATATGTGGTTGCAGAGCTGTAGGTTTGGTTACTTTCTCTTTTTGTTGTTTAGTGAACTCCTTATCAGCCTGAGGATTAGGATAAGGCAGTGTGTGGGACAAAACCTTGTTTTCATCTGCAGATTGAAGACAGCAAAGGACACTATGATAAAGATGGTATCCCTGGGAGCCACTGCAGTGTTTTAACTGTCTGGCAGTGGAAGTTAAGTGTGATGGGCTATACACAGTAGCAGATCAAGAAGAGATTTTTTTCTTTATACTCAACATTTGTTAGATTCCCATCTGGAATATTGAATTTGGGTTCTCTGGTACAGGGAAGAGCAATTAAACTGGAATGAGTTTAGTAGAGGGCCACCGGAATGGTCAAGGGCTGGAGCCCATCACCTCTGAGGAGAGGCTAAGGGAGCTGGCCTGGTTCAGCCCTGGGAGGAGATGGCTTGGATGGGGAGCAGATCACACCCATGACAGCAGTCTTTGCATACCTCCAAGGATGTCTTCAAGAAGATGGACCCAGATATGTACAGTGGGAATATGAGACAGTGGTTGTAAATTAAAGCAAGAGATGTTCTTACTGGGTATGGGGGGGAGGGTGGAGTCCCTGTGAGGATAATAAGTGTTTTAACAGGCTATCCAGGAAGGCTGTGTAGTCCCTCCTCTTTGAGATCTTCAAAAACTCAACTGCAATTCAGTTTGAACAGGTGATTGGAATGAAAGCCTCTTGAGGTCCCTTCCAGCCTTACAATTCTGTAAATCTGATTCTCATTGTTTGTTGGTCTGTACATAAAGCTTAATGTATAAGATCTGAGTCATAAATCCCTTAGTAATTGGACATTCAGCCTGACAGAGCTTCTCTTGTCAACATCTGCCCTTGCTGCAGTCAGGAGAGGCTCTCTAACTCTAGAAGAGCTGCTCAGGGAACTAGTTAGCAAGATTGCCTGGGAACCTGCTTTTTCAGTTCCATCGGTGCTGGTTGCTTTTTAAGTACTATCTCTTAAGAGTATAGGAACAAGCAATTCCGAAGTGTTGCAGATCGTGCAGGAGGCTTGCCTGAGCAGGAATCCTCTTCTAGAGCTTAGGCAGAAGAAGAAACTATATGGCTACGGGAAGTGAGGTTGGATGACATGGGAGGACTACAAAGATGCTATTTGTCACTGTAGGGAGGAAATTTGTGTGGCCCAAATTCGATTGGAGTTGAAGCTGGCCAGTAGTATCAGGGACAATATGTTAACAGCAAAAGGAGGTCCAGAGATAGCACTGATCTCCTGCCTGATGAGGATGGTCACCTAACAAACAGGGACACAGAAAAAGCAGATGTTTAATGCCTTGTCTTCCGCACCAATGATGGGCACTGGTCTCCCAGAGCCCTCAGTTGGAGGACCATGACTGCAGTAACAATAAACTCCCAGCGAACCCCAAACCTGTGTTTGATTTGCTGCTCCAGGTGGATGCATGTAAGTCTCAGTGGGATTCATTCCAGTGTACTCAGCGAGCTGGTTTATGTCATTGTAAGACCTCACTTGAGTATTTTTCTATGGTCCTGTAGATCTGGAGAGATCCCAGTTGACCAGAAGCTGGCAAATGTTGTTTCAGTTTCAAGAAGAGCAAGAAAGAAGACCCTGGTGATTATAGACCTGTCAATCTCACTTCAGTGGCTGGTAGAATTATGGAGAAGATTCTTAGTTAATGAGTTATTGAAAAATGCCTTAAAGACAATGTAGTCATTAGTCTCAGCCAACGTGGGTTCGTGAAGTGAAAGTCCTGTTCAATGAACTTAATTAACTTCCATGACAAGGTTACCCACCTAGTTGATCAAGGGAATGCAGTTGATTTAATCTTTTTGGATTTCAGCAGAGCTTTTGATGCTGTTTCTCGCAGTATCCATCTAAACAAAATGTTTGGCATGCAACTAGGCAAAAACATGATGTGATGATGAACAATTGACTGATGGGTCAGGCTCAAAGGGTTATAGTAAATGGGGTTACATCAAGTTGCAGGCCAGTCACTAGTGGTGTTCCACAGGGCTCTGTTTTAGGGCCAGTTCTCAGTGTTTTTATCAATGACTTGGATCCAGGACTTGAAAGTACACTACATACGTTTGTGAACAGCAGTGAATTGGGAGGAGCTGTTGACTCCCTCAAAGGTAGAGAGGCCTTGCAGAGATTGCCATGTGGAGAGCTGGGCAACTGCATGAGTTTTAACAAGAGTGAGTGCTGGATTCTGCAGCTGGGTGGGGCAGCCCTGGATATCTGTACAGACTGGGGGATGAGAGGATGGAGAGCGGCTTTGCAGAAAGGGATCTAAGGGTTCTGGTTGGCAGCAAGTTGAATAAGGGTCAGCAGTGTGCCCTGGCAGCCCAAAGGGCCAACTGTACCCTGAGGTGCACCAGGCCCAGCACTACCAGCCAGGTGAGAGAAGGGATTGTCCTGCTCTGCTCTGCGCTGGTGTGGCCTCGCCTTGAGCACTGTGTGCAGTATTGGGTGCCACAAAATAAGAAGGACTTAAAACTATTAGTGTCTAAAGGAGGGCTGTGAGTATGGTGAAGGGTCTAGAGGGCAAGATGTACAAGGAGTGGCTGAGTTCACTTGGTTTGTTCAGCCCAATGAAAAGGAAAATGAGGGGAGGCCTCCTGGCAGCCTACAGCTTCCTCAAGAGGGGAGCAGAGGGGCAGGTGCTGATCTCTTGACCGAGACAGTACCCAAGGGAACGACATGGAGCTGCATCAGGAGAGGGTCAGGTTGGGTGTTAGGAAAAGGTTCTTTACTGAGAGAGTGGTTGGGTACTGAAACAGGTTCCCCAGGGGTGCTTTTGTTAGTGTACTAGAGCTCATTTTGAGCTTGGTAGGTTAGGTACTGCTACCACCATAGACAAAACAGGGTGACATTTAGGACAGGCTGCACCTTGCTCTCCTGTCTTATGCAGCTGAACTGGAGGATTTAAAATCACGGTGGAGGTCTCAGGCGTATTTCTGGGTGTGAGTGCTTTTCATTTCCCTGACTATGGTTGCAGTGCAAAGCTTGAAATCAAGTCAAGTACATCCAGCTGTGGGGCTTGTATGTTTCTGTCAACATCACTGGCTGACTGTGTGGCTGAAAACATCCACATTGTGCCTAGGAATTTAAGTTTAGACTATCTGCTGATAGATTAGACTAGTGGGCTTGGCTCATCCATTTGGTCTGTTCAGACTACACAGATGAGCGACTGGGGCCGTGATTAGTGCCATGTGTGCTCAGAGGTCCTGCTTGAGCACTCAGATCTCTGGCTAAGGCCATGCCTTACAGTTTTCATTAACTTTATTTAATTTTGCAGTAATTGCCTACCTGACAGGGAGAAGATGACTTAGCTTTCAGGCAAGGTCAAAGATGTAAAATTATGCAAGACTTCCTTCCAGCTTCTACTCTTGAAATTTTTTCCTTGGCATTTTTTCACTAATATCATTAGAATTATACAGTGACTGAATTGTTCAGATTTGACTTACCATGGAAGACTTATTTCAGCTGAAAAGAGGAGTGGAACAAATTGAAGGTTTGTAAAGTTTCTCGCTGCCGAGCCAGTGTTAGAAATTAATATATCGGTAAACATCACTGTGAACACTCTGGATGGGAACTGAATAAAATTCTTGTTTTAAAGACTGCTCAGGATTTGTCAGTGTTGTGCACCACCATCACTGAACGTGCCATTTTCAAAAAAGCCGTTTTATAATGATCAGTGTCGGAATTTTGAAAATAACACAGGAAATATATCAAAGTAAAAATACACTTTGTGCACTGGAAAAAAAGCCACAAACAAACTTTCTTTTCCTGCACAGATGTTGCCCAGGTCAATTCCATAAAAGTCTTTACAAAACAACAGTGGATTTCATTGTAAATGCAGCGTGGTGGAGGAGCATATTCCACAGAGCAGAATAAGGAGGGACTTCTGGCTATTGCTTAACTATTCAACACTGAGTAGGTAAGGTAGCTAGGGAGAAGAAAGAATTAATGAGAAAAGATGTTATATTTACAGTGTTGAAAAAACTCAGATGTGCCTTTTCCCAGTTCTGCTGTGTAAAGGCATATAGGCAAGTTGATCTAAATAAATGCTTTTTAATATGCAGCAGTATTTGGGCACAAATTTATTTGAGTTACAGGATTTTTTAAAATTATTCTTAGAATTGCAAAATATATAATTTGATTTTATGTAAGCAGCTATAACAAGAATCAAAATCTTGTTTGTCTTCCGTTGTGCTCTTTTTCTCTGACTCCATCAAATGGGGCAGTTCTCAAGGGCTCTGAAATGCAAAGATTTCATGTTGTGAAACAACAAGCTTTTGGTCGTCTGCCTTTTGTTTTTTGAAGGGTATGTTCAAAGAATGTGGAGGTAAATAATGGCATCTCTGTCAGCCCTTCACTTTGGAATATAGCCAAAGGAGCCAGGGCTGACGGTGTGCCTGTGATCAGCTATCAGAGTGCTTAGTAAGTGTCATAGTGACTTGCCCTGATACTGTGTTTGTCTTCTTCCTGCACCCTTTTGTGGATCAGTAATTTTTTGACACTCCATGTTCTTACTTAAACATCTTAGAGGATTTCTTCACCTGCTCTGTAAGTTCACTGTGTCTTCCTGTTCAGCCCATAGTTGCTGAATGGTGGCAGTAGAAACATCTGCAAGGGAAAAATGGAGATGGCTCTGGGATTCCTCAGTGTATTTGGCAGTATTATCAGCATCCAGTAAAAGCAACCCCATTTATACACTGTTCTTGTTATGATTTTTAGGACAGTACTATAAATAATAGCAGCTTTTTTTGAAAGAGGAAAAGCATGACTATGGCAGAAGGCCATATTTTCTTCTCTACTTTTGCTTTTATTAATGGGTCAAGTGCAGCTTGGACTACAGTATTGGCTCAACACTGATGATTTCTGCTTTTTTATGTAACAGCGTGCTCGTCACTACCACTAAAGCAGATGGTATCTGGTGATCTGTCTATTCTGTGTTCATAGTTTGCTGTGCTAAGCAAAAGAATATGTACCTCTGCAATTGGACAAGCAACAAATAAGAAAGATATCTTAGATCCGAGCTGCCAGCTACTTACTCTATCTTTTTGACTCTTTCTTATTAAAACTAGACACTTAAGAAGTTTTCTAAAGTGTTTAGAGAGCTGTAGTATAATAATGTCTTCTGCTGATAAATCCCCCACTGAGTGAAGTTATAACTCTTTGGTAAGCTCCTTGAAGGCTTTTTGTAATACCTTGCTGTGTCTTGAGCTACCTTTAAAGCATTCTTGTCCTTTAAATGGCCTTAGGCTGAAATAGCATGGAATAAGTCTGAGAGCATTCCATAGAAACAGCATGAGTAGACTTTCTGCATGTTTCTTTGAGGAAAAAAAAAAGCCAATAACCTCTATGCATTTTTATTATTACTTTTTTTTTTTTTTTAAGAATAAATCCCCTTTTTAGTTCTGAAGAGGTTTTGGATGTAAACCCCAGCTTTTCCCTCTGTGGACTTCAGGATAATTCAATCACCTTCAGTGTTCCAGGGCAACCAAGATCTGAAAGTCTCAGCGGCTCTGCTTCCCCCTGTGGGCTCCAGACAAGGAATGTGGATCAACAGAAGCAAGTCTTTGAGAAGCATAAAAACATTTACTAATGTGGAAAAATGGAAGTGAATGAAGGAAAAAGGATGTGTGTGATGCATTTGTTTCAGTGCTGCTGGCTTCTTTTTGCTGATTTATTTAGCCCAGTAGCTGTGCTGGTGTGAATGAAGTATCCATTTCATCTCAGTTTAGTAGAGTTTATTAAATATCCTCCTGTTTGTGAATAGAACTGAGTTGGTGAGGGCTATCCATGCTTAAAAATAGCTTTTGTAAGCACATGTTCTATTGCCTCTGGCAAGTGTGCATAAGGTTTTTTTAATCTGTACAGTATGTTTTTTGCACTTCTAACAATGCCTTTTATAAGGCAGAAGGTGACTCTGTTCTTACTTGAAATTCATTATTTATTACTATATTATTCTCACTTCTGCAGATGAAACTCTTCCTCAAAAGTCTTTCAGTGTTAGTCTGTGTCTTTAGTCATCTATTTTAGGCACAAAAAATTGTGAAAACATAAAGCCATTAACAGATCCCAGTGGTTTTGGAAAATTCCACGTGATTTTGTAATACTGGCATTACCAACCCAGTCTAGACATTCTTACTTCATGGACAGACGTGATACAACAACTGCAAGAGTCAATCGTGGACGTTTGAATGAAAATGCACTATTTTGCATGGCTTCTTTGTTAATTGCACCGTGATTAGTTAACTGATGTGCCTTAAACCCTGGAGTGACATGGAACAGTAGGGATGAAAAAAGGAAGATGGAAAGCAATTGAGTGCATGATAAGCAAAGAGTGAGGAGAGTCAGCACAGGAAGAAACTTAATCTAGAATGATTATTCATTAAAAGAAATATCAATGTGTTCTTTGCCTTAGAAAATACAGAACAGAAGAATGGAGGGAGAGTAGGGGAGATGGACAGACCTAGTGAAAAGCAAAGAGAAATGGACCATGAGAGAAAAATATTTTGTTTTTCCTTTACAAAGGAATGGTGAGAGCTTGCCTGTGAATTGCTAGGACTTGCTGTGTAGTTGATCAGTCTCTTTGGAATTTGGTATCTACAGCTTGCACATGAGCCTTTCCACCAGCTTACTGAAACCTCTTTGACTTCATCGCTACAGAATGAGTGGTGGAAATAATCCTGCTCTCTAACCGTGTTGTCATATTGCCATCTGCCCAGCTCAAAATAAAAGGCTTTTGAAATGTTTTCAGGATTGCAGTTTTCCAGACACTCAACCACCTATTCTCAACCACTATGATGTTTACAAGGCAAAGCTTTTATTGCGTCCTCCCACATAAAGGAAGCAGTGATGGACAGAGATTCATCCCTAGATGACAATGTTTTTGATTCCAAAACAAACTTTCTCAGAAAATATTTTTAAAACAAAACAGGACATTTTCTTCTCTTCAGTTGTTACCATGTTGGTTGAAAAAGTTTTCTCAAATATTTGTATTAAAACCAAATCTGACATTTTGTTCTAGCCATCTCTCGAGTTACAGAACACAAAAAGTTCATATGCTGCTTTTGTCTGTAATGAGGTCTGATTCCTTAATTTTATTTGCCTTCCTATTATGTGTTGGATTCCCATATTCTTTCCTAATTTCATGTTTTTCTTCTCAATTCTAGCTCTTCAAGGAGGTAAGGTGGAGAATATGGGAGAGAGAGAGGTGGAGGAATGAGTCTCGTGCTTGCAGCATGATGCTGAAGGGTCTAACAAGGCTCTTATTAGTAACATTTAGACTATATATGCAGCTGCTTGTCTCTATATAACAACAAAAAACCAAAATCTTTACACAGCAGACTGCAGCATCCCATACCTGAGCTAGCTGTATGCAAAATAGTTCAGGTAATATTGGTAACCTACCTGCTGCAGCGAGGTCCCACACAGCAAGAAGCAGAGTAAATTAATCCACCTTTGGGCTGCAGTAGTGAGATAACCTACTGTACCTGAGGGGGGGNATTTTTAAGACTAAATTTTAAAGGTACTAGAGCTAGTGTTAAGAAAGCAGAGTCTTGAATATCCATTGTAATGATTCAATACAGTTCCTAGCTCTTCTTTTATTATAGTTGGACACCATACCAGGTAAGAACCTGGACTGTGATTGTCTTTGTTGTTTATACAAGAAAACTGAGATCAGAATAGATTTATACTGGACAGAGCATTGGTGGTGTTTTGTGTTTTATAGTGCTCAGAGATTTCCTGAGTATTGCTTGCAGGAAACATGGGTTACACTATTTCATCAAAAGCATAAGCATTTTCCTGTCCAAAAGGGTTTAATATGTCCCAGTGAACATAATCCTTTCCATGCTTTTGCCTGTTGAAATTATGTTCATGAAAGCATAAAACTGAAAATTTGGAACTCAGTGCGAAAATAGGGTTTTGTAACACTTGGTGCCAAAATCTCAGGAATAGAATTACGCTCAGAATGGAGGGGGTTTTGTTTGTTTGAAGCCTGCTTGTGGTTACGCATCAGAGCACATTCTACTCCTTCAGCTTGGTAGCATGGCGTGTTGGGAGTGGAGAAAACAGTAAATACATCATCACTCTGAAATAAATTAGTCTCAAGTTTACTTTTTATAACCAAATGAAGGAGTTTCTTATTTCCAAAGAAAAACATGTAAATAGATAGGACACTAGTGGGTTTTACTCTTCCCACTGATTTTGCTGAACATTGAAGTCTAGCATCTTACTTGCTACCTACCTCACTGTGTATGTACTTACCTAGGTCATGTTTCAGACAAGATTTCTAAGGTCTAGAACAATTTACACGTAGGATGATACTTTTGATACTGACTTCAAGGAAAATCCTATTGTTACTGCACATGTTGTTTTGCTAAGGGAAAAAGAGGAGGTGGGAGGGGGGAAAGTGTACAGAGCTCTGCAGTTTTCATTCTTCACAGCCAGATTATTGGATGCTGATTTCTTCCCACCACTAGAAGGGTATCTGGGTGTGTTAATAATGCTATTTTTCTTATCCTTTTGTTATTTTCCTCCTGTCAATTCAAAGACAGATTTGAACTGAAAAGAATTATTTTCTCTGTTAGACGTTATATTAAATAAACTAAGACTCCAGATTTGCTTAGTGCGAAATTCTAAGATGAAGTTTGATCAATTTCAGTCTATAATATTGTTTTTTTAATGCTATATTTATAATCTATTTAATATTAATTAATACAGTTTTGACCATTTGGATTTCACTAATCCAGAATAATACCTAAATTCCTATGCTACACTTTCCTGAAGTTACTTTTCTTATGCTGTAAACTACTCAGTGAATAAAACTGTGTAACGAACTGCATATTTGTTTAAAACAAACAACAAAACAAACCAGTAGTTTGTATTTACTCAAGTGCTCATAGTTTTGAAAGTCAAGTTTGAAAAACAATTGGATGCATTCTAAAATGTGAGAAGTTAAAATGTGATGAGGCAGTGGGCACAAACTGGAACGCAAGAGTTTCTCTCTGACCATCATGAAGCACTGCTGTGCTGTGAGGATGACCGAGCACTGGCACAGGTTGCCTGGAGAGGCTGTGGAGTCTTCTCCTTGGAGATCTTCAGAAGCCACATGGTCATGGGCCTGGGCACCCTGCTCTGGCTGGCCCTGCTTGGGCAAGGGTTGGACCAGTTGGACCCAGAGGTCCCTTCACACCTCAGAATCATTCTGTGATTCTCAGTTTTTGACACAACACAATATGATTCAGGCATCATACTCAAAAAAAACCTGATTCAGCAGCTTTTGCTGACGGGGAAGGAGAGAAAAAGAGAAATACTTTGTGTAAGCATGTACATAAAGTTTATTAAACTGTGTTTGAAAATATTGAGCTATTGTTTGAAAGTCATTTTTCTCAGAAAAGGATGGCCAGAAGGGTGGCATGTACATGCCACTATCTTCCCAAATACTTCTAAATAAGAAAGTCTCATACATTATTATTCTGAAAGTGCTTTCTCTTTCGGGACTTTTAACAAACTTCCTTATTACATCTTGCATTTGAGCAGAGTAACAGTCATGAGTGCATTGCCGGCTTTCTTAGGCTATGGGTGTGTAGTGATAATATATACGCTATGTTCCTGAAGAGCTTATAGACCAAATCCAGTGCTTAATGAGGTTAGAAGGAACCTATCCCTGTATTCGAGTAGGCATTAGATCTTGCTTTAAAATGCTAGGTGTGAACAATTGATGCTTGTTTGATAGCCTTAATGCATTGAGAACCCAAAGTAAACATGGTGAGAGTTTCTGGTCAGTGTAAGACACTGTGGTTGATCTAATGTGACATCCCACAGTTGCTTACCATAGTATAGACCAACACTGAACTACACACTGGGAAGTGGGAAAAGGTTTTCCTGCCTAGGAAAATTATAGGTATCGCTTAAAGGCCAAGGCTTCTGTTCGTAGTCTGTGGTCAATGGCACAACTTCACTTTCTTAGAACAGTCCAGGAGGAAGGAAGAAGCGGAATAAAGAAAGTCTTGTAGAAAATGGATACATGTCCAAACATAAGCGTCTCTTCTTTCATTCATGGGAAGGAAATATATCACGGTGTTTACTTTAACTGACTTAAGAAGTGCCCAGTCCAGAGGGCTTTCATGCGTGGGTAATTAGTTGCAAACAGCATAACTGCTTCTGTGAGTGAAAACTGCATGTGAGAGTGGTGAAATCAGCCTCCTAACTGCGTGTTTATTAATTTCAGCTGTGTAGCAGTATTAGAGAAAATGGGGGTTTTCTAAACCATTCAGTGCTCACTTAAGATTGTTCTCTTTTCCTTCCTGTCCCACAGATTCTCTGCGTCTGTGTGTTGACGACAATCCTAGGATGTATATTTGGCCTGAAGCCTAGCTGTTCAAAAGATGGTAATTAACATGCCTTTAATTAGTAATATTTCTAAACAATTCCTTTTTTTCCTTCTTCTGTGAGTTAATTTTAATCTTATCAGAATGCCACCCTTTTTTTTGCTACATGAAGAACATTGGATGCATTGGTTGAAATACTTTCATTTAGAGTGGTATGAAAGTACTGGGAAATAAACCACAGGTGTACTTGGTACCTGTGTACATACTTGAAAGGTAACCTGATCCTGGCACTCAGTGTCTGGGCTGGCAGCTTGCACGTATCCCAGCTGTCTCTGTGGTGATATCACGTGGCTGACTTTTCTCAGTTCACTATAAAAATAAAATAAAAACAGAATCAACCCAACAATTTCTATTCCATGTTGTCCTGGAACATTTATTTTTCATCTTTTCCAGTCAACTGTGAAAATAAAAAGGTTGGTTTTTTGCTGGTTAGAATTCTAGACTGAAAATGTTCTTTGTGGAATTCCTTTGACTGTTTTCTGTCCTGAAAAATACATGACTTTTTTGATGATGAAGTTTCTTCATATAAAAGGTTAAGAAACATTTTAAGAAATTAAACTTTGCTTCGGGAACAAATTTATTCATGCTGCAGATCTAAAATAATTGAAAATTAATCTGTTTAACAAACAGGCCTGCAATGATTTTTAACCAAAATCTAGAATATTAGTTTCTTATTAGAATCTGTTTAACTTTTCCCTATTTTACTAGAGTTTTACTATACTGGCTCACTATTACCTTTTTTTCCATCTTATCACACACTTCAAACTGAACCAGTGGACAATACACTGAAGTTTGTGTCTCTGTGTTTGATTTGGAAGAACTCTTCCTGTGTCTCAGGGTGGTACCTTGACTGTGATACAGTGGAGTACGGAGATGAGCTTCTTTATTTCCTGTGCTGGAGTGCCTCTGTTTTGTATGAAAACAGTCATTCAGACAGGGCATGAGCATGGGAGAGTTGCAAGCCTGCCTCATGCAGTCTAGACTCCAAGTAATGTTTACTCCTTACATAAAGTAGAATATTGTCAGCCCCCCAAATGAAAATCAGTGTTCTCTATACTTTCAAAGCTCTCTAATTGAAAATATGGGTTCAGATTATCTCTGATAGAGGTAGTTCATGTGCTGAATGACTGTACAAATATCTTCTGGTGAAACAGAGAGACAGTGGCAGTCACAACTAGAATTGTAGTCCTTTTTTTCACTGATGTCTACCACAGATGAAACACCACGTTTCTGCTAAATCAAGACCTTCTGTTCAACATGATGAAAAACACTGTTTCGTTCAATAAGAGAAAATCAACATGTTTAGTTGGATCAAGGCTTTTCTTCAGCTGTTGCTATTTTTTTCAGCTGCCCTGTAAATGATGTAATGACCAGTGGTGTCACTCCCTATGCTGATGGTACTTGTTTCCTTTACATATTGATCGATAACACTATCCAATATTACAGTGAAAACCTGCAAAGGTCGTTGCTTTGAAAGGACCTTTGGAAGCTGCCGTTGTGACAGAGATTGTGTCAAGCTTGGAAACTGCTGCCTAGATTACCAGGAAACATGCATACAACCAGGTAAGGATGGAAAAAATTATGGAGGCAAGCTGTCATATTGTGTGACGTGGGACAGCTCTGCACGTGTGAGCTCTGTTGTGGTCAGGTGGCCGTAACCCCAACTTTAAATTACTTGTAGGGACAAGAGAAGAGCAGTGGCTCTGCTGCAGCTGTCCCCCCTCTTCCTGCCCCTTCTGATGGTGATGGTGATACTGGGGGCTCCTGGGAAGAGGCTTCAGGGCTATGTGCAGCTGTTGTTACACACCAGTAAAGCTTGTATTTCATCTCATTGAGGGGAGAGAGGCTGTGAGGGACCGTGTTGCTGCACTCTGCTTTGGAAAGTGCAGGAAGAACTGCAGCTGCAGGTTTCAGTCAGCCTTTTGTTTTCTGTGCTTGGGAGCGAGAGAACAGTGACATGTATTGTCCCTTGCATCAAGTACAGGGCTAGCACATTCTGGGGCTGAGAAGAGGAGTGACTTCTGCATATTGGGTCTTTCTGTCAGTTATGACCCATGTGCAGAAGGGGGGAAGAACAGAACAGCTCTGTGAATGGTCTACCCAGAATGGACCCAGATGGTCTACCCCTACCCAGAGCCTGCTGCTCAGGACCTCTGCCCTATTACTTCTCTGAGATGAAGCAAGGGTAAATGCTGGCCTTCGGGACAAGGTGGGACAGCAAAACACTGCAGTGGTTGAGAAGTGGTTGTGACAAGTACCATGAAGAAATTTTATGGGGTAAGATGTTAGTGTGAGTAGTAACACTAAGCTTGACTGTCTTCTCTAGTTTTACCTTAATGCTTGATTTGTGGTGTTTTTATTAGTTAACTATTCTGATTTACCAAAAGCTGGAATGCCTGATGGTGACTGGTAAAATCCATTGTGACTTCTACACAAATCAGATTAAGTTACTGTTTTCATTCTGTTCCAAATATTCCAAATTCCAATTTAAGTTGGAGATTTTCTTGGTGCAGTTGTTGGGGAGCTTGTTTGTAGTACGCATTTACCAGATTAAATACGCATAAATTACCATACTTAAAGGGATCTGTAAAAAGATTCTTTCTGTTGACCTTGTTGATCTGTGGTATTTATAAGCATATGCTGCATAATTGTCTTCAGATGGCTGTGCACTTGAATTGTTTAGCCGTGGCTGTTTCTATCCTCCAAAATGCCAAAGCCTGCACCATTATGCATTCATGAAATACCTCAGGACTGTTTTTCTGTGAGTACACATTTGAGACAGAACTTAGCGTTCAATGTGTTCATTTGGCACTTACACTGGTGTTAACCATCATACTGTCCCCCTCTCTCATCTGTTTATAGCTCATATATGGACCTGTAATAAATTCAGGTGTGGAGAGAAGAGGCGACCAGAATATCATTGTTCCTGTTCAGATGATTGTGCAGAAAATAAGGATTGCTGTGTCAATTATCATGCTGCTTGTAAAGGTAAATGTCCTCAGCAAATTTGTGCATTGTCTCATGTGTACCCATGTCTGTTTGAAAGGAGCAAGGGCATAGTATAATTTTGAAAACATCTTATAAAGTGAAAAACTTGCATTGATCAGTAAAGGAATTTACTGTCTTGAAAAATAAAATGCACTCATTTGTTTTAAGGAGAGGCAAGCTGGGTTGAAGAAGAGTGTGAGGACATTACTGAACCTCAGTGTCCAAAAGGGTGAGGATATTGTATATTTGCATAGCTCTGCTCTTTGCTTACATTTCATTTTTGAGATTATTTTCCCCCATATGCCTTCCTGGGACCTGCTTGCCTTTCTTACCCACAGTAGGAGCAGCTGCCAGCCAGCCAGGGCCACCTGTTCAGCCAGTATTGGGTAGTGCGCACTAACAGGTCACATTGCTCTATCCCAGCAGCACTCACGTATCCCAGGCACTTGCTTGACTTGCAAGGTATATCTGTTCCCACACCCTGCCATCTCTCACAGCTCTATTTATGTTCTGGGGGAGCTTGTGCCAGCTTCACTATTATCCTACACATGCTCCAGCACACTCAGTCTCAGATATTGAGACCTACCTGGCAATTTTGGACTCTTAGTAAGACTGCCTCTCTTCCCCATCACTTCTAGAGACCTTTCTGCTTCTGTACCTGCTGCAGCTCCAGAGCTGCAAAACATGGGCAGATCATTGTCCCAGGGTGACTGGCACTGGGACAGAATTATTAACAAGCTATCTGAGCTACTTTGTCTCGAAGGTGTAAAAAGGTTGCACGTGAGCTCCCAAGGGATCTTTGTACTCTGTGGGTCAGCTCCACATTGAGCCTGCTGCTGAAAACCGTGTGTGTCCTGTCTGAGGAATGTCATCTAGTTTATTGCACCAGCACTTGGGCTCAAATAGTACAGCACAGCTTCCAGCCAGAAAATCAGCCTGCACTTTGTGTCATGTTCTTGCTTTGGGGTCTTGAAACTGACAATAAAGCTAAAGTTGGCTGCACCCTGTGGTTGAAAGCATTAGGCATTAATAGAAGTGACTTAACCATTCCCGACTGGAAAATAAGTTTGAAAATATGCTGTGGGGATGAGTTGAGTTCAGCTACATTCTTGTCTGAAAAGTGTCAAAAACGTCAAAAAAATGTCATTGCAATGATTTTGAAATAGCATGCTGGGAATATTTTTAGCAAAGTAAAAACAGTTTTTTTTCTTATGTCATTACTTTTTTTTGACTTATGTTAAGGTATTTAAATCATGCTATCTTTATTTGAGCTATAATATTGTCAAAGTGTATTTCTTTTTGGAATGTTTTTATAGCAAATGAGCACTTTTCATTCTGATTCAGAAAAACAGCAAACTGACGCTTTGGAACATGCTTCAGGACAGACATTAGAGCTTCTGGCATTGAGCCCAAGTCCCTGATAAACCTCCACACAGGAGGGCTGTAGCCAGCCAGTTCTGGAAGATTTTGTTATTAATTCCTCTTCTGAGTTATTAGTTCAGGGCTGTGTGCTGAGATCTGACCTGAGGATGCTGACCTCCCAAATACAGGATTAGGGAGTGATACCCTGAAGGGTGGATAAACAAACAAGAGCCTTGTGCAGGTCCACAGTGAATGGCGTAAATGTCATAGGGCAACTCCCGCTGGTTAACTTGTTTTTAGGGTTTTGGGGTTTTTTTTTTTTTTTTTTTTCCTGTTTAGCGCATGAAAAGAATGCATAGTTACTTTGCTAAAATTGTTTTAATCCTGGCAAAACCAGAAATGTTGCAATAAAACCCAGCTCAGGAAAGGGTGATGTGTGATCGAAGTTGAATCAAGCCATGTTTACCAAAGGCTCATCTCAGTCTATTAGCACACAGGCTTCTCCCTAAACTGACAAGTCTGTAAACAATTCACTTATTCCTGTGGCAAAGTAGGCAAGAGTGCAGGTGACTTGAGCTCAGTGCTCGTTTTTAGGCCTCAGGGTATCTGTTCTGATTCTGCATGTATTAATACCATGTGTTTTATAGGCCCGGATTTTAGTTCGGGTTCCTCACGTGGTGCAGAATAGACAAAAACTGCGATGTTCAGCGATGTGCTTAATCTGAGAAATTCCACTGATTTCAGTGAGACTACTCAAATGCTTTAAATGAGATACATGTCTAAATCTTTCTAGAACTAGGTTCTATGTTATTTAATAGGATTATGAAGTTAATAATCTCTACAAGATTTCTGGAGTCATCTAGTTCTTTCTAGTGTCTTAGGAGTGAAATAATACTTAGAGATTGAGAGGTGGGCCCATGCCAACCTCATGAAGTTCAACAAAGCCAAGTGCAAGGTCCTGCACCTGGGTCGGAGCAATCCCAAGTACACATACAGGCTGGGCTGTATGAGAATGGAGAATGGCTTGAGAGTAGCCCTGAGGAGAGGGACTTGGGGGTGTGTGTTGACGAGAAACTCAACATGAGCCGGCAGTGTGCGCTTGCAGCCCAGAAGGCCAACCGCATCCTGGGCTGCATTAAGAGAAGTGTGGCCAGCAGGTCGAGGGAGGTGATTCTGCCCCTCTACTCTGCTCTCGTGAGACCTCACCTGGAGTATTGTGTCCAGTTCTGGGGCCCCCAACACAAGAAGGATGTGGAGCTGTTGGAGCGGGTCCAGAGGAGGGCCACGAGGATGATCAGAGGGCTGGAGCACCTCCCCTATGAGGACAGGCTGAGAGAGTTAGGACTCTTCAGCCTGGAGAAGAGAAGGCTGCGGGGGCACCTGATAGCAGCCTTCCAGTACCTGAAGGGGGCCTACAGGAAAGCTGGGGAGGAGCTTTTTACAAGGATAGATAATGACAGAACAAGGGGTAATGGTTATAAACTGGAAGAGGGTAGATTTAGACTAGATATAAGGAAGAAATTCTTCACTATGAGGGTGGTGAGACACTGGAACAGGTTGCCCAGAGAAGTCGTTGATGCCCCTTCCCTGGAAGTATTCAAAGCCAGGCTGGATGGGGCTTTGGGTGACCTGGTCTAGTGGGAGGTGTCCTTGCCCATGGCAGGGGGGTTGGAACAAGATGATCTCTAAGGTCCCTTCCAACCTGAACCATTCTATGATTCTATGATTCTGTGATTTCAAACCTACTGAAGCAGCTTGTCCTACTGCTTAGCTAGATGATTTTCCTGGTGTTTTAGTATCTTTTGCTGTAAATTAAACGTAACACTACTTGTGCTGTCTTCAGTGAGCTGGAAGAAACAACTTCACAGATCTCTCCTGTGTATTTGAAGATCATTATTCACTTTCTCCTTAATCATGATATCTTTATGCTTCTTGTTGAGGCCTTACATACATTTAATGGAAAAGGCAGTTTTACTTCCAATGCTTTATGGTTGTGTATATGCAGCAATGTATATGTGGGGGTGGTAGGAAATTCTCTGTGCAGTGTTTTTAGTTTTTTGAGGAGTTTTTCCTTTTCCTTCCCCTCTTTTTTTTTTTTTTTTTTTCTATTTTAATTGTGGTCTAACCAGACTGCTGGGAAGCAGGTCAGCTTGGCAGCGTGGTCTGCAGTTCTGGTCTCTCAATCATCCTGGCTGGTGAACCTGCTAGACCACAGCAAGCGTATGTTGCCTGCGTTATGTTTCCATAGAAGCAAGTTTATAGGAGCAGATAATTACCACTGCATTTCCTTCAGCTTAGAGTCAGGATGTGACTGTGGCATACATATTTATCCAAGAGCCGTGAAACAGCCTTGTCATACGACTTGGACACAGCTAGCATGAATCACAAAACTTGGTCCTCTGCACTCTCATGTCTACTTGTTCATGATGGCACGTTTTGGAAGAAGTGAGTGTAAGCTTAGATACCAACAGAAAAGGTCATGCAAATCACTGATTTATCTCAGAACCGAGCTCAGATCAGTTTATGAAATAGGGCATTACTCAAAGGGAATTGAATTGGAGCACTTCCAAAGGACACAGTTTAACATGGTCTCTCATGTTTTGCTTCCCTGAATACAGGATAGATAATCAAGTATTTGAGTTTCAGCATATATAGAGGATACAAGAAGTAAAATGGCTGATCCCCCTAGCTGTGGCAATGGTCTGTCTTGCCAAGTGTAATTTACGTGCATGAGATGGTCAGTAGCTGGATTTGCAAACAGCTAAAACATGTACTCAATAGTTGGTTTACTTGTAAATGCCAAACCAGGCACAGTAAAGTCCCGTTCTAAGGAGTTTTTGGTTTTTAGTTAGACTTACAGGTAAATAATATTTATCAGTCTTTTCCTCAAAGTTCGTATTGCAGGAATCATAGAATGGTTCAGGTTGGAAAGGACCTTAGAGATCGTCTTGTTCCAGCCCCCCTGCTGTGGGCAAGGACACCTCCCACTAGACCAGGTTGCCCAAAGCCCCATCCAGCCTGGCCTTCCAGGGAGGGGGCATCAACGACTTCTCTGGGCAACCTGTTCCAGTGTCTCACCACCCTCACAGTGAAGAATTTCCTCCTTATATCTAGTCTAAATCTACCCTCTTTCAGTTTATAGTCATTACCAACTTTGCAGTGAAGTTTTTTTAAACCTCTGCGTTGGAGAGAATCAATTTGAAAAAATTAAGTATTTGTCAAAATTGCAGAGATCAAAAACTGTGATACAAAAAAAATGCCTGTAATATGAGCAAAGATAAAATGTGAAGTTTTCTTTTTTTTTTTTTTTACCAGAGACTTCAGTCTTGGCCTGAAGGTTATACATTGCTAGTTCCCAGCATACTATCTCTACTAAGCTTTCTAAAAGATGATATTAAATATACCATATAGAGGAAAAACAGACTACAAATACACATTACAAATACATCTTAATAATTTTTGTCTGGGGCAGGATAGGCAATGTGATGACTCTCACTAAAGAAGTCATTTTGGCTGAACTGTTTTCTAGCAGTTTCCAACTGTTGATGAAAATTTTTTTAGGATAGACGTGTTCTGGGTGTCTGACTAATCTCCAGTGTAATGTAGTCACGTTTCTTTTAGACTGAAATAAGGTTTATAAATGTTTCATTTGTCAGGGTAAATGGTTGTTTGGATTTTTTTTGTGTGGTACCTCACTAAAGAAATTGTCAACATTTTACAAATAATATTTGTCTTCTATCATCACTGTTTTATTTTTGGAAACTAAAGTGCAATAAACTTTTTAAAAAAACATTTCCATTTTACGATTTGTAAACATAAAAAGGAAAAATGAACTTGCAGTTGGCATGTAAAATATATATTCATTTCTTTTAGGCAAACCTATATTTTCAGTGGTTCTTGCTGCACTGTAGTGCTTTGGCAGCATCACATGTCCTCATTTAGAGGTTCAATATAGGATATTTTTTCTACAGGGAAGTTTCTGATGTCTGTTCCCCTCAGTGATGCAATGATTTTAAGTTCTTACAGTTGGAGAGAAATTGTTTGAACAGGGCTGAAGCTGGGAACAAGTCAAGGCTGGAAAACATAGGTGCTGTGGAGACTGGAAGGGGAGAATTTACTTTTGCTAGTTCCAGTGAAATGTTTCTGAATTTATCTGCCAAGTTCCAAGCTGAAATATTATTACAGTGTTACAGTTGTAGGGCCACATTTTTCGGTTTGGCGATTGACAGTACTTCTGGTACAGAAGGAATGGTGGTTCAGTTCCTGTGGTTAAATAATCTTTGTAAGATGAAAGGAAAAAAGCGTGTTATAGTTGCTGATTAAACATATCCTGTACACAAGATTTTTATTAGTTTTGTGCACACTGTAAGAAGATAAATTCTGTATTTTTTCCCCCAGTAAATTGCATAATGTTGAGGAGGAACACGAATAAAGGAAGGCCATGGATTACCATTGCCTTTTCTCTTTCCCTTTCTTACCTTGGGATGGATGGGACTGAGTGATGCTCCAATGAGGCTGATTTCAAAATAGAGTACAAAATACCCAGATGGCTTATGTGAGCATCTTGGCTTGTACTTTACTTTGTGTATTAGTGAAATTAGGCCATGTCATGGTGTACATATATGTCTGCACACCTTTGGCTTCTTCAGGCAGGGTGTTATGCTAGCCTGCAAAGAGAGGTGATGCAATGGCTATCTTGCTTGCTGTTGTGCCAGCCTGCAAACCTTTCTGCTTGGGCCTCATTTACAGTCCCATAAGGAACACCTCCCATGATTCTTGGGAATGTTTTCTTCAAATAAGTGATAGGAATTTATTTTCCAGTCTATTTTTTAATACTTGAATTTCTGTTTGTTCAGATTTACCAAATCTCCGGTGTTACTATTTTCATTGGATGGCTTCAGAGCAGAATATTTGCAGACATGGGGTGGACTTCTACCTGTTATTAGCAAATTGCGTGAGTAGTTTCCTTGTCTAAGCAGTATCATGCTACCTTACCTCAAAAGTCCATGGGATTTGTTTTTCTATAGATGCTGCTATTCCTACTTCTTAAAATCCTCACTAGTCTTGCATGGAAACTCAAGGGTTTGCCTGATATAACAGCTTTGCAGATAGAACCTGATAGATCTCTGTGGGGGTGGAAGGGCAAGGGGAGGGAGGGTATTAGGAACAGATTGTCCAGGCTTTGGATTTTCAGTAAAACCTTAAAAAAACAATTAAGCAGCCCTTGCAGTATTTAAGAGGTGGACACTCCTGCTGTAAGCTTGAAGTAGGCTCACTTTTTAGTCTGTATTGCACGTTGCCTCATATTTAGGTGGAATGACTTTGGAGAAAATGGAAAATGAGGTAGAAAGCATTTCATTTTACTTGAGAAAGAAGATAGAGAAGGAAGATACTAGGAAGAGGTCATACAGAAGGGCTAGTATGTAGCATTGAATTGTAGTGAATCTGAGAAAACCTTCATTTGGCAAACATCTTCAGAGGAAATGAGAGCTTCATACATGGGTATTTTTTTTCTGTTGATTTTGTAATGTCTTACTTAACTTTGAACTGTCTAAGTAACTTTAGTTACTTTTCCTGTCTCTATTTTGCCTGTGGTCTGTAAAGAACCAATGGCATTTCTTGTCTGAGAAATATGCCAATCTTGTTGTCATTTATAAATTACTACCTGGTGTGACTGGTTTCAGTTTGACTAAAAATAAATCAGTAAAAATACTTGCTTTTTGTACAGTGGTTGTTACAACTTGATCTGTTCCAGAGCATAACAATTCACAGATGTATTTGAGGTTTTAGCTTTTTTTCTTCAGTGTTAAAGTGAGAACTTGAAACAATTTCATAAGATGCAGTTATTGAAATTTTCAACGTAAGAAGAGCATTGAGAGGAGAGACTGGCTGTAACAAATGTTATAGCTCTGGCTGAGATACAACATAGCAGTGTCAAAAAGCATCTGTAGGACTTCGTGGCTGCCATGTCTACTTCCACGTGTAAAGTTTCTGCATTCTTTGGTTTGGATAGGCTACAGTGCAACTCTTCTTGGTGACTGCCATAATAAACTTGTATTTGTTTCCGCTGAACCCATGGTAAATTATAACCACTTAGAAACTCAGTTGCCTCAAGCAAATCTTTCAGCATCTTCATCAAAGGCAATTCACCTCTCAAGAACCATGGAGTTTTTGGTGATCAAAACTTAGGTTATTTTAAAGATTTTAAAACCAGAACATCTAATAATGTTTTAGGCAGAGTAAAGAGTAACCTGGAAAAAGATATTATTTCTATGTTGACTCTACTGTTCTCCACTACTCTGGAACACACTTTTTGTAAACTCATAGACCTTTATAATGCAGTATACAGAATCCTCAGCATTTTCTTTGTTACAAAACCTTGCTCTCTAACCTTTTCTTCCTCAGCAAAGTTGTGGGTGAAAAGCTCAGATGAGGCAAATATCCTTCAGTAAGAGAAAAATCATCAGACAAACAAATATTGGTTTCACTGAGGAGCAGATCACATGACACTGAGGGCCTATGCCTTCATGTCTCCATGTGCTTGGTGTCCCATCTGTCTGTAGGCACTGAAAACGGTGGAAGCTGTCATTTCTGTGAGGATATAAATACTCCTACAGTATTTTATTGTGTAGGAAGGGGTAATGAAGTCTATTTCTCTCTGGGAGAGTGGTAACAACAACAGATAAATTTCTTGGCAATTGCTGAAAGATTGTATTGAATCCTTCTGAAGGTCATAGTTATCCCTTTAAAGGACTAGTAAGTGTTCAAAAAGACAACTTATGAATGACAGCATTTATAAAATGATTAACAGTTATTCACGTTATCTAATGTGACTGCTTACAATTTTCTTAAATTACAGTGAAGCGAAATCCCTAGATTTTCCACTTTAAAAACACTTGATAGCAAGTGCAGCATTCACTTGTATTCTTTGTTTCCTAATATTGAGAGAAAAGAGAAGATAATGGCAGTATTTTTAATTCAGCCATATCTACAGTACAACTCTGATGTCTCCTTGGAGATCTTTGTTAGAGTAAATGCCTGTAAGACAATATCATAATTTCACTTTTAGCAAGTTTTATTACACACCCACACCTTTCTATGGAAGGTGGAGAATTCAGAGTGGTGCTGAAGCTAGTCAAGGAGCCTATACATAGACATTATGTGTACATAACTGTTCAGAGAGATCATATTCACATCTATTCCACCCTGTGATATCATAATTTTAAATAAATCCTTTTATCTTCAGTTGCCTTTAGTTAAGACAACAAACCAAAAATAGGAATGATAACTCATGGAAAGTATCAGCAAAAAAAAACTCCTAGAATTTTGAACAAAACATGTTTGTATCTATTTTTCTCTAACTTAAAGCAAAAACAAAACAAACAAAACAACCCACACAATGGCAAAAACTACTGTTTAGGAAATTAGCCTCAACAACAGATTTGGAAATGGCTGAAATGCATCAGTTGTGTTGCAGTACCACAAACGGTACAACTGATTGTTTGTCACTTCAGAACACAAAGGTGAAGAGAATGCCTGTGTAATCTGAGGGGGCTTTTGTTGCTGGCTTCCTTTACTTAGAACAAATAGATTGTTTCAGCTGAGACTTAATCCAAAGCCCCAGTCCAATGAGTTCCAAATGGCTTGGCACAACACTTACATTATCAAACTTCTCATTCTGTTTTATCTATATAAGTATGTATGTGACCCAGCGTGCCACTGAAGAAGGCCCAGTGGTCTTTCTGTAGGATCATTACTTTAGGCTCTTCAGCATCCATTGAAATGTTTTTGGTTATGACGTGTTTTTCTTTTTCTTTTAATGTTATAATGAAAACTATTTTTTTTTCTTCTGAAAATCAGGTCCCATACATTTGCCTGTGGAAATCTAGGTGCCTAACTAGAGTAAATTTTGCTTAAGTGTTTTGGCCTGGCTAATGAATCTTCAAGATAATAGACTGTGCATTAATCTTCAAGATTCATTCTAGAATAAGAGCTTATTTTTATTTAAAAATAAATATTTTAAAAATAAATATTTATCTTTTTATTTAAAAAGATAAAGAGAATGCAAAATAAATAGTGATTGGACAGGTGATTGAAAAAAGCCAAGGCACCACTGTGCTGGCAGCTGTTTCATCTCAGAGAGCTCCCAGAGTAAAACAGCTCGTTGGTCTAAAGCTGCTCGTTTCATCTGCTGCTCAGTGAGGCAACTTTGGAGGGGGCGATTTCTTTGATTACTTATTCTTACTATGTACATGCCTTTCTTTCGTAAGGACTGTAGGTCTTGCTCATAAGACCATTGGAATCAGTCATTAGGAATATCTACAATTTGAATTACTGACCGTTCAGTCAGTTTGTATATGGATATGGGAAGAAAAAGGAGGTATTAACCCCAGAATTCTGAAAAATAAAAACTTTCTGGAAGCATCATTTAAAAATATAATACCAATAACAAGTATTTCTGCATGATAGAAACTTGCTGAGGTTTCTTTGAAACTTAGCTCTTTTTCCTTCTTCCTTCTCTCTAGAGAAATGTGGAACATACACTTCCAGTATGAGACCAGTGTATCCTTCAAAAACCTTTCCCAATCACTACTCCATCGTCACAGTAAGAGTTCATATGTACTATCTTTCCACTACTGAAGAGACTTCATTATCAAGTTGTCTCCAAGGCAGCACTGGCTTGTGGATTATTAAAATTATTAGATTTTCCTCCATAATATGGAAATATGTTTATTATACTCTACAAAATTTGAATTAACAGTCATTGTATAACACTATGGTTAAGTGGTGAAATCCAATCTGATTAAGTAATCAAGTTCTTCAAAGACCAGCTGCCAGAATTCCCATATAGATGCAAAGTCGTCTCACTTTACAACTCCTTGCTTGTATTGATACTTCCACTAAATTGCAGCTCTCTCTCTTCTGAGTGAGACAGCCTGACTTGTTTTCAAATGTCAGCCTTGTTCCCCTTGTTTAAGGCATCTTGACATGAGCCAAAGATGAGTATGAAATGAAAGATTTGAACATCACGTTAATGTCAGCTCTGTGATTGACTATACCCAAACCTGGATAGGGATATCCCTAACCTGACTTAGTATACTTCTTCACCCTCTGTGTATAGGAGGAAAAAGAAAAACAGATTTTCAACGCTGAATGTAGGGCTGGAATCCAGCAGAGCCTTCTTATTTTCATGATGTGAAAACTAAAATGGGATTAAATGCTCGAGAATCTGCATCTTTCTTATCTTCCCAATTTTTCAGGACTGTGTTTTGATAAGTGAGCAGGAATGAAGGAATGAGATTTTTAATTGTGTAATGCTCCCAGATATCCATGTTTTAATATGGAATTAGAAGCATTAATCATGTTCTACAGCCACTTTAGAGTATCTCTAAAGTACAGTGGAGAGCTTTATCTCAGCTGCCCATTCCTGTGAAAATTAGCAGACCAAGGTGTTTATGAGGGCCCTCATAGTATAGTTATTGCATTCTTTAATCTAAGAGGAAGTCAGTCTAACAGACATCTGTGTAGCTAGAAGGTTATTTTTCTTTATTGCATTGAAACAAGGTATACTCTCAATTGCAGGGACTGTATCCTGAATCTCATGGTATAATTGATAACAAGATGTATGACCTCAAAAGAAATGCATACTTTACCCTTAGAAGTAAAGAGAAGTTTAATCCAGAGTGGTACCAAGGACAGCCTGTAAGTATTACTGCACTGCTGAGAGCATACTGCACTGTATTGTTACGTTACTTAATGTCACTTGGATACATGGTGATGTTGAAAGAGTACAGAGGGTACTTTTAAGTCAGCCAAGAAGCGTTACTCAGCATGATTAGGAATTGCCATACTATAGCTGCAGAATTACAGATGAAACAGTGTAATAGGTTTTGTGGAATTTAAATGGAATTTTCCCCAAGGAGTAAACTAGCTAAAAATAACTAACAAAGATACCAGATTTTCTTCTGTTCTTAATATCAAGTGTATTTACAGTTACCTTTTTTGAGGAAATTGCCAGACCAGTTAGTTTTAATAATAAGCAGTAGTAAAGGTTTGTATTCTGCCCAAATTGCTATTAAGTCTAAAGATGCAGTTCTAAAACAAAACCTCTTAGTTCAATCATGCTGCTATGGCAAATTTGCTGAGACTGCCATCAAATGAGATGACACGGGAAAGTTTGGGTGAGTGCTGGCATGAAGAAAAGCGAAGGACGAGATGAAACCTTTTAGTAATGTGAGGAGGACTGATTTTCTGAGGAAGAAAGAAGCAATTACAGACTTTCCAGGCCATGGAAAAGAAAATGATGCATGAGTCAGATGGGAAAACACACTGAAAGCAGAAAAAAAATTGTAAATCATGGGATCTGCAGCAAAATCAAGAGAGCTGACCTAACTTTTACTCTTGTATTTCACAATATGCATAGCTTATTGGAATATTTCTGCCCCTTCTTGCTTATTCCACTGTTCTTGAGACATTTCTGCTTTGTGGTATTCAGCCAAGGTTCTGCTGTTACACTAATACTCCTAGCTGTGGGAGCCGATAGCTCCTGCTTCTGTCCTGACTCCCCCTGATGTAGCAGCAGAAAGGGTATGGGTGTTTGCAATAACAAATCAAAGGGGATGGTGTATTAGGACTGCAGATAGCGATAATAAGCAAGATTGACTATCCTGAGTGCTCTGCTTACATTTTTAGTTTCTGATCTTGCTGAAGGGTGCAGAGATGATGGGAGTGGTTTGCTGTTGAGTGAACTCCCCTAATGATGATTATTCTACTCTTGCAGATTTGGCTAACAGCTATGTACCAAGGTCTAAAAGCTGGTACGTTCTTCTGGCCTGGATCAGATGTAGCGGTTGATGGGACCTTTCCAAATCTATATGAAATATACAATGGGTATGTGAAATCTCATGTCTTGAATGAATATTTTACTTTAACTGTTGCAGTGGGACAGATCCCAGAGAAAGTGTAAAACTTTTCCTGTATTTCTTAATAGTTGTACACAATATGGAAGACAAGTAGGATCCAGTTAACTTCCTTTCACTGTAGTGTAGATTATTTGTCTAATCATTTTGTCATTCCTTAGCAAACATTTTACAGGAAAGATGTGCAAAAACCAGCTTCAAATGTTTAGTGCTTTTCAATTTTCATTTACAAAAGTCTTCTGTAAGTGTGTTTGGAAACATTCAATCTAAAACTCAAAAAATGAATGGATCGGGTCTTCATAGAATCGTAGAATTATTGAATGGCTTGGGTTGGAAGGGACCGCAAAAGATCATCTAGTTCCAGCCCCTTCCTAGGTCCCCATCCAACCTGACCTTGAACACCTCCAGGGAAGGGGCCTCCACAGCTTCTCTGGGCAGCCTGCTCACCACCCTCTTAGTGAAAAAATTCCCCCCGACATCTGATCTAATTTTCTCCTCTTTTAGTTTAAAGCCATTCCCCCTTGTCTTATCTCTATCTACCTGTGTAAAAAGTTCATTTCCCTCCTGTTTATTAGCTCCCTTTAAGTCTTGGAAAGTTTTACTGAGGTCTCCCCAGAGTCTTCTCCAGGCTGACCAAGCCCAGTTCCCTCAGCCTCTCTTTGTAGGAGAGGTGCTCCAGCCCTCTAATCATCTTCATGGCTCTCCTGTGGAGCTGTTACAGTGGGTCCAAATCTTCTGTTGGGGGCCCCAGGCCTGGACACAGTACTCCAGAGGGAACCTCACAAAGGCAGAGTAGAAAGGGACAGTCACCTCCCTCTCCCTGCTGGCCACCCCTCTTTTGATGCAGCCCGGGATACTGTTGGCCTTCTGAGCTTCAAGCGTGCACTGCTGGCTCATGTTAAGTTTTCCATCTACCATGACCCCCAAGTCCTTCTCGACAGGGCTGCTCTCAAGGAGTTTTTCTCCCAGTCTATACATATATGTGGGATTGCCCTGACCCAAGTGCACACCTTGCACTTGGCCTTGTTGAACCTCATGTGGGCCCACCTTTCAAGCTTGTTTAGGTCCCTCTGAATTGCATCTCTTCCTTCTGCCGTATCAACTGCACCACTCAGCTTGGTGTCATAGCAAACTTGCTGAGGTTAAACTCGATCCCATCATCAATGTCATTGATAAAGATGTTAAAGCTTATCTGTCCCAAGACAGACCCCTCGGGGACACCACTCGTCACCGGCCTCCAACTGGACATAGAGCCATTAACTACAACCCTCTGGTTGCAACCTTCCAACCAATTCCTCATCCACTGAATAGTCTCCCTTGATGTGGTATTGTCTATGAAAACTAACATCTTCCTGGTAACTTGTTACTGGTGGGTTGTTCCGACGTCAAATTATTTTCATTGCTAATTTTCAGAATATTTCACATTAAAGCAGAGATATTTTAGTAAAGTGATCAGTCTTCATTGCAATTAATCATTTTTTATCTAATGAAAACACTACATAAATATATCTATTGTCATTTATTTAATAATCTCAAATTTTTTCCGAGAAACCAGGCTTTTTATTTCTGTCTTTCTAGGATCATTGTTTTCCTACACCCTTAGTATAGCTTGGAAATACTCATTTTTGACTTCCTATGCTTTTCTTTAGCGACTTGTGTATGTTCAGTTAAACTTGCGACAGGTAGCTGAACTATTAACTTTGTGAATGCCTCATGTTACAGGTTATTGTTGGTCTACTACAGAAATTGATATAATGATCTACTTTGTGACATAGTATGAGAGCTTATACTCAAACTGTATAAACATAAAACTCCAAACCAAGGCTTTTTGAAAACTTAATGTAGAAATGAAAACCTACACATGGCTTTGTACCTTTAAATTAATTATTCTGTTTGTAAAATAAGCACAAGCAATACTGAGAGCTACATTCTAATCAAGTTCATTGCAGTCAATGAGAAGAATATTGACTAAGTAAGCTTTGCAGCAAGTCTCTTGAAGAGTCACAGAAAGCTAGCACTGATAAACTTGCATTCTGTTAAATATCCATCAGTATCATCCAGCTGAATTAAAATTTCTCTGCAAAAGAACACTGATTATGTAACACATATGACTAAAATTTTGTAGATCTTGGAAGTACAAAGATGATCTTGTATTGTTTTGTTATAGCTCAATTCCCTTTGAAGAAAGGGTGGTAACTGTTCTTCGCTGGCTACAGTTACCTGAAGATGAAAGGTAGGTGTACAATTGCAAGTATGAGCTCTTGTTCCAGTAGTATTGCAATGAAATGCTTTGTAAATATAATTTTTATTTTATGCAATATTATACGTTACTCTAGCAATGTTAAAATGCAAAGCTGTTTTTGTGACTGAAACCTATTTTTACTGTTACATTTCTCTACTGCCCTCCGATGTTTCCTGCCTCTGAATAATATGTTTCCAATATTTCATATCCATTGTTGAAATATAATCTCTTCAAACTGTTTCAACATGTATGTAAAATATTACATTTTTGGTACTGTTTGATATAGACCACACTTTTACACTCTGTATTTAGAAGAACCAGATTCCTCAGGCCATAAGTTTGGACCAGTAAGCAGTGGAGTAAGTAATTTCTTTTTTAATTTAAAGTTTTGCTCTGATTCTTTAATAAAACTTTCATAAATCATGTTTGATTAACCAAGATGATGGTTGGTATACTTTGAGTGTCTCTTGTGTATTGTTTTTTCTGCCCAATACTAATTCTTTATGTTGAGTGTAGAGCAAATTAAAAAAAAAAAAAATAACAGCAAAAATACTGCCAAAGTTTGTATACTTTCAACTTGTCCAAAACAGAGGATTTACTGGTAATGGTCCAAATTTTGGTGGGTAAACATTCATGTTATGATTTTCTATCACTTTTTCCCAGTTTCTATGCAAAGATTAGATGAATATTGGTCTTACCTTCCTGTAGTTATATTTTATGCCTTTGAAAGCAGAGTGATAAAAGGGAATATATCACAGTCTGTGGCGTAGATATTGTATAAGTCTTTGGGACTGGTCAGTGTTGCTGTTTTCAGGAATACAGAGTAGCTTTGTGTTTTTATAAGCTGAAGTGAAAAATGCAAAGGAAAAAGCTCTCAAATTTAAGAACTTTTAAAAAATGTGCTGTCTTGAATGTTCATAAAATTTGAGAATGCAACTAGATATCTAACCACAGTGGTGACAGTAGTAAAAAGCTCTTCCTTTTTCAAGGGCAATTTCAAGGAGAGTTACTTCCAGGGTCACTCCCGATAAGATTTTTGAGGAAGACTGCTGCAGGCTTGGCTTCCTCTGTTCTCCCTAGTCCTCTGGTGTTCTGCCACCAGCACTTGCACCCTGAAGCACTCCATATAGTCCCCTGTTGTGCTCCTGGTAAAGTGACAAACATCCTCAGTTTTGTGCTCTAAAACTACTCACTAGCCGTAATCAGATTTTTATTTCAAATGCTTTTTAACTGAGAAAACATAAAAATGTGAAGCTGAGTCTTAGTACAGTGTGAGGTGCAGAAAAGGTTGGAAGCAAGAGCTGTACAGGTACAACCAGTCTTCTACAGATGGAGGTAGCCCTGAGCAGTGCAGGTGCTAGCCAGTCTTCAGGCTTTACTTCCATTTAGCATTATAGATGTACCTCCTGAGCGTGTTCTCAATAGATGCAAAGAATATATGTATAAAAGATGCAGGAATAGACAAAAAGCAGGTCTAACGGAGTATTGAGAATGTTCCACTCTCTTGTCCTCAAAGTTCCTCCCTTAGTGTACAACTTTGTGTTTCTCTTTTATGTGCTCCCTGTCGTGAGTTTGGGGGCTGCTGCTGCACAGTAGGTTAGTCCTCCTTCATTGTTCTGAACTCCATCCCACATTAAATGCTCTGAAAAAAGAGTTCTTTGTTTATTATGTCGTAGGGGTTTTTTGTGGTCTTTTTTTTTCTCTTTTTTAATTAAAATATTTAATAAGACACTGCATCACTGCATGCCTACTTTTGTCCTTGCAGGTTATTTTGGCATTGCAGAGAGTAGACAACATAGTTGGGATGCTGATGGATGGCCTCAAACAGATGAACTTGCATAAATGCCTGAACATTATTTTTATATCGGATCATGGTAAATTTGATTCTGTGAAATATATCACAATTTTGAAAGGCTATTTGAATAAAGTAATATTCCAAGTTTATACTTGCATGTTTCTGACCATGTTAGGAAGCCAGCTAATACATGTAAGCTATGTTTTATGTTATTAAGATGGTGTAAAAGATTATCAGTGTAGGTGAGAATTAGACAATGAGTGTTGGAAATGAAGTGGAATACATACAGAGGGACTAAATCGTTTTCATACTTTATTCCTAATTTCTCCTGTAGTCATTGCCACCTCATAAGAGAAGTAAAAAAATGAATTGAAAAAAATAGATTTTGTTCTATTGTTTTAACTACACTACGCAACAATAGTCTGAGAATTGATGAAGTGAAAAGCAAAACCACATATTACTTTCAGTTATTAATTCTCTTATCCATTATTAAGAAGCTGTGAATATGAAACTTTGCAACATTGATTTATTTCTGTAACAGTTTTTTTTGTATCTCTGTAATTATTTCTGTAATAAGAGGGAGCTGAAAAGTTGAGTCTTTTACCATTTGATTTTTTTCAATTTTCTTTCCTGACAAACAAACGTTATATACACTCCCACACAACACGAGACCAACTTGCAGAACTCGTTGTCGCTGGGAATGATCCAAGTCAAATATGTATACAGGTTTAAAATACACTTAACAAACAAATGAAGGATAAACCTGTCAAGAGCTATTAAATATAATGCAGTATGCAGCATGAAGTCCCTTTTTCATTTGGAAACTGGGACGATGCAGGAAAGATCAGTCTGTAATTGATGTCCTTATTCGTTATTTCTCCAAACATCAGTTTAAACACTAAGTATGATATTGAGCTAAGTGAATATTTGGTCTCATCATTGCTGCTGTTCTTATACACGTGTGATTTCTTTCCCTTCAAAGAAAATTTCTCCACTTAGTTGGAGTGACTTCTGGGCTGAAGAAATGTCTGTGTGTGTATATATATATGTGTGTGTGTATATATATGTAAATGAAGGTGAATAAAAAGCTGTTTAAATTTTCTTATGTACCTGTGTTGTGGTGTGCTTGGATCACGTCTTGGTGCTGCTGATAAAAAGACCTGAGAAATTACATTTCTAATTTCTACAACTTAACTTGTATGTCTTGTCAGAAAGAATGCTCCGCATTGATACTCTCATTTTTGAATTTTAAATAAAATGTATTTCTTTGTACAGGGATGGAAGCAGGGAGCTGCAGAAAAACAGCATATCTGAGTACCTATCTGGACAATGTTCAAGATTTCATGTTAGTACCTGGTCCTGCAGCTCGCCTTCGACCCAACAATGTTCCAGATGAGTATTTCTCTTGTATGTAGTTGCTAAACTCATTTTTATTACTTGGTTACACACTTCTGTGCTTTCTGAGTACAAACTTAGGACTCACATATTCCACTGATGAACCTGAGTGAAGGTCAGCTGGGGACAACCTGGATAATAATGAAGGGAAAATACTGAGTGGTGCGCCCATGCTTTTAAAGACCATTTGACTTTGCAGGTCTGAAAGCATACATCAGTCCTCTGAAATGCCTTTGCGAGTTGCCTCAGAGTGACCAACTACAAGTGCTCTTTCTATGTGAAGGGCATTCCTTTAAATTAGATCTCCAGATAGTCCCCAAATCCCTCATGTCTCACCTTTTTGGTGGTCTACCAGTTTATATGTAGAGTTCCTGTGTTTCTGACTTAATGTTAGTTTTTTCATCTTTTACACATTATTTTATGAGAATTATATTTCCTAGTTATTAAAAATGGGTTTTCTCCTAATAGCCTGACAGCAAAACAGCTGACTAAACTGTGAATAATTGTAAAGGAAGATAATCAAAGTAAAAATCAGTGAATGCTTACAAATTTTAAACTTTGATTCATTATGCAGTCACATTGCTGGAGAACACTTAATGCCTGCAGGTTTTGATTCTTTTTAATGTTGAATACAAGTGTTTTCTTCATGTTTCGTAGCCTTTTCTGTCTAGATAATTGTTCTCCAAGTTCGTTAAAACTTCCATGCATCAACTCCAGTGACTTGATGTCCTGTTTATGTCATTGCTTGGTGCTACTCTAAACAACTTCAAATGTTTCTTTGGAGAATGTGAGAATCAACTGCAGTTCCAGATTCTCTCTGGAGAAACAAGTTCAGGAAGAAGAAAAGCAGAGTATCTCCTGTTTTTGATACACGCACTGTTTTCATGAAGTAATATATCTTTCTTTGTAGCACTGCATATGTCTTTGCAGGAATTTAGTGATTCCCTTGCAAGTGTAATCCTTTATGTACTTCAGTCAAGCATTGAATATCAGACTCTGGGCAGAGTAACTGTGTGAAATGTAATGGCTCTGTGTTATACAAAATGTCAAGCTAAATGATGGATGTAATGTCCCCTTCTGGCTTGAGTCTAAGAATCTGAATCTTGGCTAGCTTGCACTTGGCTTTTCTTTCTACGGATGCTTGCCAGACAAAGCTGCCGTCCTGATTGTTTTATTTGTTTCTTTTTTCCTTAGAGTTTTATTAGCAAACAGAAAAAATCTAGCTTAATTAGCACAGCATTTAGCTGCCTTTCTTGTGAGAACATACTTCTCGGATTGTTTTTCTAATATAGCTAATATTGTTTAAAAATGTGAAGCTGTAATTAAGCAAGGGAGGAGAGACTGAACTAAAATTTCATAAAAGCAATAGTTTGACAGTTTAGTGATTGTTTTGCTCCACACAATTTTCATTCTGGCTTTTTTTTTTTTAAATGAAGGTGATTGTATTATGTAATAAGAATGCTTTCATTTTCCATCTGATCTTTTTTAACTTAGGTGACTAATTCTTACATATGATTCTTCCAGTTAATTATGAAGGCGTTGTCAGAAACCTCACGGTAAGTATCATCTTTTCTGTTGTTCTACCTTTATTTCTACTAGGCATTCATAGCATCAGCTATTTTCCAGGCTGCTGAAATAGCATCTAGACTTTGAGTCAGTGACTTTCTACATGCTGTAACGTTAACAACAAAAAAGTTCTATGTATGAGAGGGGAAGGTCAAAGTTCAGTAGGGTGTCATATGGCTGCCTCTGGTTGTGCATTAACTAAGGTTTTGTTTTCGTTTCCTTTCACTGTTACCTAATGCTGTATCATGCTGCTGTTCAAACTGGAGAACTTGTGCTTCTGGACCATGCTGGCTGAGGGCCACGTCAATGCAAAGTTTAGCTCCATTTCCTGGACTAGCATAAGATTAGCTTGCTCACGCCTTTTTGATAAACAGCTTTCAGATGTATAGTGATATCTTTTTGTCAATTCTACATTAACCTTAACTATACCTGAGTCTATTCTCCTCCCTGCACCATCACCTGTTGTTAGCTTCTCAGTTGTGTAGACACCACTGTGAGAGCTATGCTGTTTGTATAGATGAATTCAGTTCCACTGATGCAGTCACGTTGATTTAATGATGAATGAATCCTAGCTGGCAGAATGAAACAATTGTCCCAGTATGACCAATCTAAAAAAATGTTTGAGTGTCTGTGACTTCCAGTATTATAAAAGCGTAGAACTACTGTACTGGATGGTCTCCTACCACTTGAAAGTATCACGATGTTCGTGTCTCAGTGTGTTTTTTAATTAATTAAAAGCAGTATGGTTTGGTTCTGTACAATTGTAGGCTGTAAGTAAAAAAAAGAGTAAATGATTTCTGTAACCTCATATAAATATTCTTTTAATGACTATTGAATGCAAAACCAGTTAGTATTTGCTATTTAAGTATTTATTAATACTGATGTGCTGTGTGACTCTAAACATGATGGAGTCCCATTGTCCTTAGAGGAAGCTGTTGCAGACCCATTGTAAGTGAAATGCTTTATAAAGAACTGTGCATTAAATAAAGAAAATTGTGATGAAATTTATGTTTTATATTTTATTTAAATATTTCAGTGCATAGAACCAAATCAGCCTTTCAAAGCTTACATGAAACAGCTTCTACCCAAGCGTTTCCATTATGCCAATAATGACCGGATTGAACCGTTGCACTTCTATTTAAATTCCCAGTGGCAACTTGCTAGGTAAGTTGCAGTTTTCGATACTTGATCATACAGCAAAAAAATCATTGCTTTCTCATAGCCTTTGTCTTCCAGGTGCGTAGAGCTCAATGACAGCTCTTGGAACCTGGAATTCTTGTTTGTCATAGCAAAGGGACATTGCAAACAGAAACCATGCTTTTCTCTGCAGTTTGTGCTGACCTGAGAAGGCTCAATTCTAAACTGACAGCTACGGATACACTTCCTGCTGAATATGCGGGTAGTGCAAATGTTCAGTTACAAATGTTAGAAACTAGGGTCTGCTATATCTCAAGTACCTCTTGTCATACTTTAGGAATCTCCAAAGTGAGTCATGAATGGTAAACATGTGCTTAACTGCTATTGTTGGATCAATCTTGTGAGTGATCCACACTGAACTTACTGAACACACTGTTGTCAGTAATTACCTTACACGTTCTGACCAATGAACTTAACAACTCCCAGAATAATGGCATCTGCTGTAGTAACGCAATTTTGAACACATCTGTAATACTCCAGGGTTTTCAACAAAGTTTTTCAGCCCATTAATTCAGTAAGTCCTGTTGTGTAACAGTGAAAATGCCTGCAAGTCTTGCAAATCAGGTTTGGGTTACTGAAAATGAACATGTTTAAATAATGTAAGTGGACCTGACATATGTTGGAGACTTGTTTTTACTAGTGACCATTTTAGTAAGATGCCCAGCTGAATCCATTGAAGTACATGAGTCTTTATTTAAAAAAAATCTTATGAAAATACTTATACAGTGTACTATAAAGTTCTGTCACTCAAATACCAGTGAAGTGATAATCTTAGCCTGAGAACAAATATTTTGTTCTTGTGTCATCTGACATTTGACTTTAAATGACTAAGACAGACACTTGTGAATTCCAAAGGAATAATATTTGCAGAAAAAACTATTATTCTGATTTAAGAAGCATTTTTTCCAGAGCTTAGACTTTGTATTCTCTATGGAAAAACCTCTGAAATCTTTAATAGTGCATCACTGAATGTATTTTAGACTGAAACAACTTGTGAAGTGTGAGTCACATACATTGTAAATTTTTATTTAGGAAACCGCTTGAGATAAAAGGTTGCACAGGTGGATTTCATGGCTCAGATAATCGCTTCCCCAGTATGCAGGTAAGATTTGAAAACTTATGTTAGCTTCTGTTTTTTAGCGTCTTCTATTTATGAATGTTGTGGTTGCTGGGTGTTGAGTTTATGTACAGTCAGCCCGAAACTTTCTTGCTTCAACTTATGCCTGTTGTCTCCCTGCCTCCCACCATGAAGCACTGAAGAGAGTGGCCCTTGCCAGCAACCCTTAGCCAGACAAAATGGTCTGTAGTAGCCTACAGATTTTGGTAGCAGCCGATGTAGAATGACAGCCTGTTTTATGCTTGCATCTCAGAAAAAAAGTTGAATTTTAGCTTCTATTATTTCCACACAGTCATGAAATCGGAGATAACTGCATTTTTTTGCAAAGAGCTTTGAGATCTGTAGAATGCAAAGCACCCATCACTCCTTGAATGTCTTTCCATCACAGATGAGTGCAAGTTTTTTCACTATAAAACAAACAAACAAACAAAAAAGCTGTCTATCTCAAGTTTAAAAACAGTCTTCTTGTCAGCAGTTGAATTTAAGCATTTGGTGCCCTTGCCTCCTTGCTTTTCCTCCTGCAGTGAACCCTGTGCTATGCTAGTGTTAAATTCATGTGGCTTCAGAGTTAAGTAGGTCAGGGAACTGAACCAGACGAAAAAGAGCCAGCAGGAAAAAAAATTAAGTGCTATGAGCTGGCTGAGTTCCTGGATCAGGTTCACTGTTTGGCTACACAATTACTTGTGCCAGCACAGCTCAGGAAGTGTTGCAAGAAGAAGAATGAGCAGCTGCAAATGAGAGAGAAATCTAGGATCTTGCAATTGCTTCATCCATTTAAAACATTGCAACCAACAGATGTTTTTACAGCCTTAAGTTAAAAGCTTCTAATTGTTTACAAGGCATGCAAAGTGATGGTTATTTTGGCTCTACATTTCCATTAAGTCACTTAAATCATTTAAGAGAATGAACTTCTTTAAAAGCAGAGGAGAGCAAAGAACTTCATAAATGGTTGAAGACATCTTCTAAAGGCAGCTATGAGTCGGAATTGGGTTTCCTAATACTCATTTACTACTTCTTGAAGTTATTCCTACACTTTTTCAAATATCTGATTACATGTGTTTTACTAGAAAAATACACTTCCTTTTTTAAGAAAAGCATGCCTTTAACTTGATCCATACTATGTTGCTAAAGTAAAGGTAAGGTCCTGGAAAAAAATTCTGTATGTGAGAATATTTTCAATTTCAACCTGTCTTAAAGAGAATTCCACTTTGTGAACCCTAGGCTATCTTTATTGGTTTTGGACCAGGATTCAAGTTTCAAGCTCAAGTTGATCCATTTGAAAACATTGAAGTATATAATTTAATGTGTGGTAAGTACAATTGTTGGGGGTCTTCTTTTTTTGTTAGGAACAAAACCTTTGGGATGTTAAAATCTTCTAATAACAAACTTTTAAATGTCCTTAGAAAATTATCCTGAAGACTTTCTGCTGGTTTTCACTAGTATCTGAGAAAGGTGAAACTTCGAAAAGACTAACAGCTGTTGAGACTGTGCTAGTCAGGCCGCTTGTATCTGTATTTTCCACCGGTCACTGTGCATGTTCCTCTCACTGCTCCAAAGTTGACATTTTGACTCACCAGTATGAAAACTGCCAACTTCATCATCTCCCTCCTGCCAAAAAAAAAAGCACCCTCCCTTTCTCTCTCCTGTTTAAATAGAGGCTTACTTCAATACTAATACCTTATTCAGGCAGAGCAGAAATAACAAGCGTAGTCATGGGTATGGGGTATGGGTTCAGTTGTCAGGGAGTTCATTTCCAGAAAGCCTGACTCATGCCCCCCTGCCCCATCCAATTTTTCATGCACTTGAACAATTCTTGTACATTCTGTCATGTGTTCTTATTTGTTTTCCTTTACCTTATTTTCAGTTTGTAGTGACTTGATTTAGATTTGGTTTTAATTTAGTTAGCTAAAATTAAGATTTTTTTTTAAATGATTGATACAATACACCTTTTTGATTCACATAATAAACCTTCTCCCAAATTCACTGATGTCTGTCATTCAATTTATGTGTTGTGGATTTGGATGTTTTCCTGTACATTCTCATTGTCTAGTATCACAGCAGTTTCAAATGCTCTTTTTTTAATGTCTTTTGATGGACTACAACTGTCTCAGTAGTCTGCAGGCCCATGGCCTGCAGTGTCTGTCTCTTCAGTTGCATAGCTGCAGTAATCAGGTTACCCATTTCTCAAACCTCTATGGTTTCACTGCACCAGACAAGTGGGGTTCACTTCAGAAAATCAGACACCTGCTGTCCTCCTTTTTTCACCCTTTCAAACACAGTGTTACTGTTACTTTCTGTTCCTGTGTCCCTTCTTTGTCCTGTGTGTCAGGGTTTCTCCAGAAGTCCATCCCTGTTTTTTCTGTTGAGTTCATTTATTCCCCTGGAGATCTTCACCTGTTTTCCATTATCTCCTGCCTCCTTCTCTCTCTTGCCAGGATCCATGCTTGCTCTAACACCTGCTTCTGTGAGAGACAATTTGTTACCAAAGGGTTTGGTCCAGAAAGCACTTAACGGGAGCACTGCACATGCTTGAGATCAGTGGCAATGTTCAGGTATACCATATTTAAACCATGCATTTAAATTCTTTGCTGGAATAGGAAACAGAAGCTATTGCCAGGAAGCATGCATCTCACACCCTTGTATGCTTTGATGTCTTCTCATGTCATGGTTGATTTCCCTGAACCTTCTAATGTTCCCCCATTCCCTTCTATATATGCTGTTCAGAAGGGGTAGAGTCCTTAATAGCATCTCATGTAAGCAAGTTCAGTGACAAATAAGATTTTTTATGTTCACTCATTGAGGTCTGGATTTCTTTCATCCTTTGCAGAAAAAGTTAGAAGCCGGCACCTTAACATTTACATAGAAAATGATGAAGTCAGGCGACTTCGTAAACTTTTTCCTTGCCCAGGGCTCTAGGTACATTCTGGACTGCAGAAAAGCATTTTCTTTCACTTTCATTTGGGTCCCTAAGGTTTCACAGTGAAGTTTATGGCTGCACTTTCTTCAAAGGGCAGATGGAGAAAGATACTGTTTTGCATTTGCGCAGCACATCAGCACTTAAAGTGTGAACACCAGGTACATACAACTGCCCCACCCCTGGAGGTTTGCAGGGCCAGGTTGGACGGGGCCCTGGGCAGCCTGATCCGGTGGGTGGCAACCCTGCCCATGGCAAGGGGATTGGACCTGGGTGATCTTTGAGGCCCCTTCCATCCCAAGCCATTCTGTGATACTGTGAATCTATTATATGATTTTTTGTGCTTGTTCTGTCCCTTCTTGCAAGCAGAATCCTGAGCCCTACCTGAGAATACATGTACTTTCTTTTATAGGATTGACATTGATTTTCCTTTCGTTGTTCTGTCTAGCAAGCAGTGCAGAATTATTAACTCACTCAGCTGAGTGATTACTCACTTGTAATCACCCATGATTTAATCACAATACAAGCAGCAGTGTCTTACTGTCTTTTTCATCCTGTTACTTGAATTCTTTCATAGACTTGCTTGATTTGAAGCCAGCCCCAAACAATGGAACCCATGGATGCCTAAATCATCTTTTAAGGAATCCTGTTTATGCTCCCCACCATCCCAAAGAAACAAGCCATCCTTCTGAATGCTCTGTTGTGGGACAAAGAACCTTTCCAGTGAGCCTTGGCTGCTCCTGCAGGACAGCAGTACGTACTGAAATGGTTGAAGTTGTGGAGGCACACATCTCTGTTGTATTCAGAGTGAGACTCTGGATTCTTTAATGTTCATATTTACCCTGTAGTTTTGTTACCTATAGTTTTGATCTGTTTTTTGATCTGATCTCAAAGTCAAATCTTGCCCAGAGTTAGTGTGTGCTAGTCTGGATCTGCATGTTTATTCTTTGCAGTTTCCTTATGTAAAGCAACGTTCAGCTCTGGAGAGCCTGGAAAACACCGCAGAAGCAAACTTTGATGGGAAAGCATTACTTGATTCACTTTATTATGTTGAAATTTCCTTTCTGTGTCTATGTTGTATGCTTGAGATGTGGTTTTCAAAGATGTTGATTTGTGGCAGAAACAATGTATTTCTGCACATTCTCCATAGCTCCTCTACAGTAAGTGTCTGTGAGTTCTGTACAGGGATAACTTGCATGGCAGATGTGTTACATTTGTTACATTAAGTGTAGCAGTGGCTCATAAATTGCTTTGTGAAACAAGTAATAAAATCTCAATGTTTTTGGTTTTTAATTATAGGGCTTGCCAGTAAGAGATTTTCATCAGCGTTTAAATCTCACTGAAACAGAAGGTAAGACCTTTAGCTAGTGAAATAGAATGATAACAAAAATGTAAAGATGATTTAAAATATAAAATGTTTGATGTCTATACTTCTGAGCAAATATCAAGTATGTGGTTAATTCTTTGAACTGTTCTCTGGGGTTACAGTTCTGTCATATATACGTAAGGTTCAGATGCAATCCTGCTGAACCATTTGTTCTCAAGTACGTGTGTATCTGTGTGTGCGTGTCTTTATGGCACATTTTATTACCTGAAATATTTGAATTTTCCAGCACTGAAATAGAGAGCACTACAGAATGAGAAGCAAAAGTGGTGTATGGGGAAGTGCTTTTAAGTCATATGAATTTTGCACTTTTTAATTAGATTTCTTTAATCTGTGATAATGCCTTCTCTAGTAGCCAGCCTAGATGCTCCTTAAAACTGTTATAGGTTATTAATTACCTTTGCATATTCTGACATTGGCTGTTATAACTTGACAGCCTTATAAGAACAATTAAATATTAACTGCTGCCTCTTTAGTTTTACGAAAAAAACAGCCTCAAAATGTTTGCCTTTTCCTTGATGGGTAGAGAAATAAATGTCGTAAGCTTGACTTTTTTAATGTGGAATTGAAGTGAAAAAACCCTGAAGCGTTCATTGATCAATTTCTTTCCTCATTTAAAACAATTGTCTTGAAGATTTGTGGATGGCATTGACCTACTTAAGGGAAAATATACCTGAAGCCTTGGTACACTTCTTAATAATTCCATACATGTAGTGACTGATATTTAGTAGCGAAGTAGTATTTTTTACTATTTTAAGATATTTTCATGGTGTGCTAGTTTTTCTTAGTTTTCATTTTACATCAGAGAACTAGAAACTTGAAAAACTTTATTTTTGGTTGTTTTCAGTCAGAATAAATAAATAAATACTCAATGTTTCGATGAAATTAAATTTTATCTTCAAAAAAACAAGCTTTCTGCTGACATTTTTGGACTGCAGCAAGTGATTGCATGAGCATGTGCTTCTTATGACTCCATTCTGTTACTTTTTTTTCTTTTTGTCCCTTTTTTTTCTTTAGATTCTTAAAATTATGTACTGTAAAGTGACTGTGTTGCTAACTCTGCTTTTCCGTTCAGCTTCTGTCTAATGACTTTTCCCTCTTCTCATCCCACATGCATTCTTTCTATTATGGTTTTAAAGGAAAGCCTTTGCAGCTCTGTTGAATGAGATAGTTGACCAATGGATATAAACAATGTCCTAGGCAAGAATCTGACAGAAACCCTGTGTGTTATCTTGCATAAAGCACTTGGAGATGCTTCTTTCTGCATACAAACGTTGTAGAGAAGTGTTGTCAATGAGAGAGAGGAAGAGAAAGCGGTTTTGTGGCTATCACAGTTGTTATAAAGCGAGTCTGCATACATCTGAAAATCCAATCAGCATTTCATGGCATCGTTCATTTAGATCACTACGTTTCATAGTCCTTTAAATGTTTGTTTCTTCAAATGACTGTGGTTTATACTACAACAGTTCTTTCAGCAGATTTGAAATCATGACAATTGATTTGTGCCCCATCTAAACGTTAAGTAAAAGCAGATCCCACGTTACGTATTTATATCAAAACACAAAGTCAACTAGGACTTAAATTTGCATTTTAGATCCATCTACTATTTTAAATGGCATAATGTTTTGTTTTAAATATACTGTAAAACTGAACATTGCACATTTGAATTATGGGTATTGGCATTTTGCTTATACTGGTATTGCCAGTTAAGTTATTGCCTCATCACAGAAATTGTAACTTTGATACAAGAATGGCATTTTAGGTATATAAAAGAGGAAGGTTCTCAACAACCATTATCAATTGAAATGTAACAAGCTTTATTTCTGCTCCAGTTAAGAAGACTGAGAAACTCACTTTGCCCTATGGACGGCCCAGGGTTCTGCAGAAGAAACATAATTACTGCCTCCTTTACCATTACCGCTATGTAAATGGGTACAGCAAGGACTACAGGATGTCTCTGTGGAGCGCATACACTGTTAACAAAAATGTAAGTATCCGAAGAAATGTTAGAAGCAACCTTGAAAGATAAAAAGCCTGAATGTCAGCTATTCCTGAATACCTCTGAGATCTGTTAGCGTTACCATCTCCCATGAAACTGTAGAACAACTGGAGATATAAGAGCAGAAACTCATATAGAATTCATCTTTATATTAATAAGAATTGGCTTAGATTCCTTCTTTTTTCTTGGCATGAGCTTTTGCCTCGAGAGAGAGCAGATCCTCCAAGAAGTTAGGAGACCATTGTGGTTGGCACTGAGGCCCTGTGAGTCTGCACTGGCTCACTGCTTGGCAGTGTAGGTCCACTGAAGCAGGCTGCCGGTGTTATCCTTAAACTCTTAAAGCAGTGTTCGTGATGCTGTAGGACCCTTTGAAGTGATAATCTCTGATCTATTTATAATCATTCATGCCCTCATTGAATCCTTCAATTGGAAGATTATTCTGACTGGGGAAAATAAAGAAGTTGGTGGAGCTAAATCTGGACTTTGCTGCGCTGAGCCATGTGCTAAGATGTACGTACGCTGATGTTGAGAATGGAAGTTTTTCAGGTTGATTTTCCAATCTGAAGAAAATTTAGATGCTAAGTCATGCATGAAAAGGAATTAGGACTGTAGAAAATGCTTTTTAGTTTGATTGTCTGGGCTTCACAGGTTTTAAATAATAGCTATTGTAAGTAAACCAAACTAAGCTCTGTCAAAATTTGCTTGGTCCCAAATTAACTGAGAGTTCAGTGGCCCGAAGCAACCAGTGATTGTAACAAGTGGCCCATTGGAGAGAGATGGCACACCTGGCTGCCACTGATTCTTAACCTGAATGAACAAATACATTCACACCAGATCAGGTTATCTTTAACAGGGCCTTCCCAGTTTTCCTTTGGAAGAGGAAGTTGTTCTCAACTGAAATTCTGCAGTTCTGTTCATTTTATTTCCAAAATATATGCAGCAAATAGTAAGGCTTGTTATTCATTGGCTTAATAGGGACAGCACTTGAATCTTAAGCTTCTTCACATCACTGAAGGCAGTTGTAGCTAAATATTTATAATTCTGCAGTCCCCCACACTGAGAGAAATATTGCAAGTCAGCTATCCAATTTACTTGTGAATTTACTTTCTTCTTGTTCAATAGCACAACTGGGCTTCTGCTACAGAAGATATTTCCAGCTGTTTACACAAGGATGTTCGCATTCCTTTTAATCATAACCAGACGTGTTCATTTTACAACAATCATCCTCGGCTAACTTATGGATTTCTTTCTCCTCTGAGTAAGTACGTTGTTTTCATTGCACAGGATATGTGATTTAAGTAATTTCTAATGCTATGTTATTTTATAGATGTTACTGATTGAGTTTGGAGCAGTGGTTGCTGAATTATTGTGGTTCTTTTTAGCATATGAGAAAGGAAAACATTGCAGGTGCTTCAGCAGTTGAGGAGTTGTCCAAGGTCATTTAGTTCTTCTTGAAAGCTTTTGTCAGGTTTCTAACATGGCATTGCACAGAAGAAACTGAAAGGAGTGTGTAAAACTTGAGTCAAGTCTGGCACACTAATAAACTGCAGATTCATTTTGCATGACAGGCATTAGTTGGAACTGTCCAAAGCAAAATTGAAGTATTTGTCCTTAAGTGGAAAAAATGCATTGATGAGTTTGTTTTACATTTGAAATACACTGTTGTGTGCAATACATGGCCTGTGGTACAGGAATTCAGTGTTTGATGTGAAGAGTGCAGCATGCAGCTCTGGTTCTCAAAACATTACAAAAATAGTTAGCTGTTTACAAATGGTTCAGTTGCATGTGAACTGTTGCTGATCTGCTTTGGAAGCATTTTACGATGGTTTTACTGCATAAGGCATTGAGTAGATGGCTATTTTAACATCCACATGAAGTGTAATTTGCAAAGTTCAAGCAGAGCTATTCTTGTGCCTAAGTTCTGCAGACAGAACAAGATGGTCTGACACTCATGAAGTGAATTTTATTATTCCTTCCCTCACAGTTAAAAAGTCTGTTCTGATATTTTAAAATATTTTTAAAAAACGTATCTGCTGTACATCTTGCAAATGCAATTACTGTTGCTGCTGATAAGATTATTTTATTTGGGATCTGATCAGCATATAGTGAAGTTAGCACTTAGACCCACATCAACTTTGAAAAGTGAAGTTAGGTCAGCTCCACTTTAACATCATTATACTGATCTTTAAACTTGCATTTTCACACTTTTTGTTCCTAGATTTTATGACAGATGCAAAAAAACCTCATTATGATGCCTTGCTTACCAGCAACATTGTGCCGATGTATCCTGCGTTTAAAGGTATTTTATTTCTGTGTGCATTTCAGTGTAAGACTGCTGGTTTTTTGCACAAATGATCTGAGTGTAGCTACATCTGTGAAATAAGGTCTCCCCAGACTGTGAACTTCTTGCATCAGTGAAAACTTCTGTGAAGATCTATCACCTCAATGAAAAAGGCCCACCGTTGTGAGCTTATGATTACTAACTGATTGGCTAATTACACAGGGGTGTAGTATAGATGTCTCCATTTTGTGTCTGGCATTTTTGTTTGCGTTTCCCTACCTATGTAAACAAGATCTTTTACAGAGTTTTTTAGTCAAGGCTTTTTACTCAAACTCAGTTGAGCTTCCAGGCAGAAACTTAGTCTCAAATACTGAGGAAACAAAAATAATCAAAACTCTAGTAGGAAAGATATGAAGGGTAGATATAGCACTTCCTCTGGACAAAAGAAATGTTTTGTAATGGAGCAGTCATTTCCTCTTAAAAGGAGTTAAAAATATAAAGGTAAGAAGAGATTTCAGGTATATCTGAATCGAAAATGTGCATGAAATGGAGATGTGGGTGTACATGCTAGCCATGCTGACTTTGATAATGGAGCAAGATACAGGAAGTCATATTTTTCTCTCACCTTCCCTCTTCTAGCCTCTCCATGCCTTGGTTTCCGTGAAAAGAAACCTAAGGCCACAAAGTAGCAGCATCTCTATACCTCAGTCAGGTTTGTGGTTAGGGCAACTATGAAACCAGTATGCCAAGAGATATTGCAGGGCATGCTGCTACTCAGGTAGATATAGCCTTTGAAAACTGTGAACGCCTGTATAATTTATTTATTTTTTTAGCTTACCATGCCTGTCTGTACTCTACTGAAAACTCTTCATAGTTTTATTAACAACTCCTACCTTGGAGATGATGCTTCCCACTACCATTGCTGTGTTTCAGTGTTATGGAACTACTTCCATCAATCCCTGCTGCCTGAGTACGCTGCAGACAGAAATGGTGTCAATGTAGTCAGTGGTCCTGTGTTTGATTATGACTCTGATGGGATATACGATACCCCAGAAAAGGTGAAAAGGTGAGCACCTTTCACGCTGTAATCTTTTGCTTCTTTCCTGCATTAGTGATCACAAAGTAATTATGATCCTTGTTAACAAGGAAAGCATCTTGCTGAGATTGACCTTTGGCAGAGAAGCAGTCAAATGGACCTAAATAGACTGAGGTGTCTAAAGCTCAGAAGTAAAAAAGCACAAAGAGAAAATGTGTTCTAGAAGTGTGTAATCCTGAAAGTGAAGTAAGAGAAGCAGTTGCATGTGGAGGAACATCTGTTATCCTGAAAACTTACGGCATTGCCTCTAGGACTGGATGAGGCAGGGGCTTACCCCTGGTATTGTGGCTGATATTCCTGAGTCTGTGTAGCTGGCAGTGTTCCACTACTGAGTTGTCAGCACAAATGTACTAGTTACTTTCAGTTAGCAAAATTGGTTCAAGACAGCAGATAGATAGTAAATTCTTGTACCTTTTTATGATGAGTCGGTTCTTTGTTGTTATACCTCACCATTCTTGGCCTACAAGCCAAAGTTGATATGCAAAATATTAATCTGGAATGTACTGTCAACTTCGATTACAGATTCATTTTCCCTCCAGACCCTTCAGTCCCATTTGGACTAAATATGTGTGTTGGTAAAATCAATGTACCAGACTATAGTTGATTACTGCCACTTGTTCTTTGTATAGCTATTAATTCGTAGATTGACAGAAAGATCTCTTGCATTTCAGACACCCTGGTAACTCAGAAGTTCCCGTTCCGACTCACTTCTTCATTGTGCTGACCAGTTGTAAAAATACTTCTGAAACTCCTCTGGAGTGTGAAGGGTCTCTAGATGCCTTGTCTTTCATTCTACCTCACAGAGAAGACAACAGTGAAAGCTGTGCAGTAAGTCTGTTCAGTCCCCATAAACATCAGAAGCCAGGCTTGACCTTATTTTGCGTGAATATCAGTGACTAGCTAATCAAAGACTGTATAAACCGTGCAGTCTGTCATGATCATCTTGATAGGGAAGACAACATTTTGTAAACAGAATCACTTCAAAATGTGTATATATGCTTAAATGTGAAAATAGAAGTTTTAGGAGTTTCCTGTTCAAAGCCCAAAACTTGCAGCTAGCAGAGTAGAGTCAGAGAATGTTGAGAGTGTCAGTGTGATGCGCACATACTTTTCTATAGCAGCAATATTCAGTCACATCACTTGAAAAAGGTGAAGAGCATTTAGGAAAAGATGAGTCATCCACAGAGGACGTTGAGTGTTAGATCAAGTGCATACCCTAAAGGAGAAGACACGGATATTCCTGAAGAGCATTGGTTGCTTCTAGTTCAGGTACTTGGCATTGTGCTGAGAATGTACGTAGCTATGCTGCATAAAAACTAGAACAAAGCATGTGAAGTGTGCTGACCTATACTGCAGAAAAGATTTAAACAAGTAACTCCCCACATAAAGGCCAGTTTCCAGCAGTAGTTTTATCACAGAGGTGATGGATAGGGGTGCCAGGTGAAGTCCAACATCTCACTGTCACCAGCTTCCACTGATGCAGGTACAAGTTCTGTATACTTGAGGAAGTAAAAGTAATTACTAAATTTGGGCAAGCTTATTTGTAGAATCCAATGCTTTCTATTTATTTGCTAGGTGTTTGCCACCAGGTACTGCTTTCTCTCTTCATAAAACATCAGAATACCTTTTGCTAATTGATTAAATGTGTATCAGAAAAAAAGACTTTTTACAAACCTTTCTTTTCTTCCTCTTTCCCAATAGGATGGCAAGTCTGAGTCCTTGTGGGTTGAAGAGAGAATGAAGTTTCACACAGCTCGGGTCAGAGATATAGAACTACTTACAGGACTCAGCTTCTACCAAGACAGAAAACAGCCAGTACCTGAGATTTTACAGTTAAAAACATATTTACCAACTTTTGATACAGTCTGATTTTTCCTATGGAATATTTTTGTCCATTTTACAACTGACTTGTAAATAGACTGTTTTTAGTTAATGAACTTTTTTTTTTTAAATAAGCTGGAACATTTATTGAGAACGCTTGACCAAAATGCCAGTAGGGAGGAAAGTGGGTGCCGTATTTGTATCTCAGGGACTCCTGATGGACTATGTATGTAACACAGGGTGGCAGCTCCTGTCATTCCCACTTGAATATGATAGAACCGTGTCCATTATTAAATGTTATCAACATTTGATCGTCATAATCTGAGACACAAAAAAAAATCTTTTACATGCACTGGAAAGGGAGAAGTTTATAAAGCATGGGTTATGATCAGGTATGATCAATATTCTAATTAGCGAATATTTTACAGTTTTGGGAAATAACTACATTCTTGACCATTGAAATGCAAACAGCAGCGCATTTCTTTGAAGCACGAGTTACATTCCTGAGCTTTGGGTCTCGTGTAGTAATACAGCATTATGGTGCAAGAGCCTATATTGAGGTTAGCAGTAAGACTGGTATGTGACGCTTCCCCAGGAAGGAAGAGACTCCTGGCCAAAGGAGTTCTGTTGGCAGGGATATGTTGGTATGTTGCTGCCCTCCAGTGTCTCCAACTCTGAAGAAGAACTTGATGCACATTTTTGCATGTTTTACGTGCATCCTCAGAATCAGCAGGAATATGTTGCATGGATTCACCCAGAAATGAGAAGAAATTAATTCAGAAAGATCTCTGAGCTCTCAGAAATAATGTGCTTCAAATTAAACTTGTATTTATGCCTTTGTAAATATGGTACATGATTTTGTCAGTTGTGGTTTTGAAATAGCCCCCCTGCCTTTTTTTTCATCCGAGAAAAAGTAATTTCAGACTAAGATTGCCTTAGAACGGTAAGATGATTTTCTCTCATGGCACAGGTTTTACTTCCCATCACTACAGTAAATGCCCACAGGCTGTCCGTTGGCAGCAAACAGACAGATTCTAGGTACATTTTTATTGCTAAATCATCAAAATTCCAGCTCACATAAGTTATCTATCTTGAATGCAGACACTGCCAGATGCAAATCCAGTAGAAGCATGCAGTGAGCTATCTTGGAAGCTCTCAGGCCACACAAACAGCTGCTACAGGCACTCACGAGTGTAGTAACTCCCTCCTTTCCTAGTACACATGCTATCACCTTCGTAATTGTTCCACTCTCTCTAAAGCTGATAAGCCAAAATTGGCTCTGCTGCATATAAGGTTTGGCATAGTCAATTATACATTTATTTTCTTCTCATTTTAAAAGAAAGAAAATACATCACGCACAAGTATGCTAGAAGACTGAAGAGCCTGTGACAGAGCAGAGACACATTTTACCTTATGGCTTGGTCAGGGCATATTGAAGGCTGGATTCAAAGCCCACTGAAGTCAATGGAAGCTTCTCTGTTAACTTCAGTTTGAGTGGGCTGACATCCTGGGACCATTTTTTTTTTAACCAAATGTATTTCTTTGATCTTCTGTTAAAACATGATTTTTTTTCTAAAGTAGTTTCACTGTGTGAGATTTAAATGTGTTGTAGCAACCTCACATTACAACATGACTGTGACAGCATTATTCAGTGTAACATCTTTGTAACATTGCCTGTGACCAATAAAAACATCAGGTAATGTATGATGTTTGTGACCCTTTCTATACCAATTGCCACTGACTAACTGAATAGTAGTGTAGATATATAGCAATGTATTTCATTTGTTTTTGAGGTCCGAAGGGTGCTTAAATCTTTCCTCTTTAAGTTGAAGATGTCTTTCCCTCTAAGCAAATTGTTAGATTCATTACTGGAAGGTGAAAGTATGAAGAAAGGTGGTCAGGAACTGCGATGGATTGCTCCTTTAAGAAGACGTGATGAATTATTCTACGAGCTTCTTTTTGTCACAGATAGGAGCTATCAGTGTAGGTAATGTGTTAGCTAAGCCTGACTATGGAGAAAGAACCGTATTGTCTGACCTCTGGTGGAAGAGGAAGGTTGGGAGAGGAGAACAGAAAAATATGCAATAGTGAGAATGAATAATCCTGCTGTTAAGGTATGGTTAGGACAGAGAGATTGGAAATAAGTATTTTCAAACTCTTCTAAGCTGAAACAGTGACCATCGTGCCTGACTTCAGGCAAGAGTTGGTGAAAAGTTGCATATAAATCTAATTTTTCAAGGTTGTATTGATTCAGATTGACATGGAATAAAATTTCGGTAGAAGGGACTCACAGTGAAATACACCAATGAATCAGTAAATTTGGGAGATAGGTTTACCTTCTCTAGGGACAGAATAGTCTTACATTTGGTAGACCTGCTGTCATCTGAATGCAAATGACAGAGATGTTAACGTCTTCAGAAAGTGAAGCAATGTTAAGAGGCATGGTGAGCCTTGCTCCTGGGTAAAGACAGAACAGGCTTTAGGGAGCAGATGACTCGTGGTTTGACCTAAGGTAGATTGCAGATGGGAAAGTGAGTGGCTGTGAAAGCTGATGGTCATCAAGTAAGTGTGGTTTCTTGAGAGGAGTGTGGGACATGGCCTTGCCAGAAATTTCTAGTTTTTCCATAGTCTGACTCATTTATTTGCCAGACTTTTTAGGATAGTGGGGCATTAATGAGCAGTGGAGGAGAGGACATCTCAAGATGGTTTTGCTGCTGGCACAATGCACATGAAGTTTGTGCTTTCAGGGGTGTTTAGGCTTATATTGCTGGCTTCTCCCCTCTCTGTAACTGTGAGGTAATTTGCTTGACTAATGTCTGATAGATTTCTTGCTCTCACTTACCTCAGGCTGTTCGTTGAGGCATTAAACAAAAAAATCAGTATTTCTCTGCCTAAATTTGAGACAAGCCTGCTCTGACACGTGCCCTCAGCAAATCCATCACGTGCTGAAAGCACTGCTCCCACCCAGTGCTCAGCAGCCGTTTGGTAGCAGCACCTGCCAGGCCTGCTTGGTCTCCTCTGGAGAGTGAGTGGCCTGGGTTTCTGGCTGTCCTTAGTCTGTGGAGATTCAAAGTACAAAATTATCCCTTTAAATACAAAGTTATAAATCAGGCTCAGCAGGCTGGGAAGAGCTACCCCTCTGCTGCATGGGAGGGCACTCTTCCCTTTCCAGGAAAATGAGATTCATGATGGCCAGAAGACAAAAAGGAATAGCAAAGAAAGCCTAAATCAGTGGCCCGGTGGTTAGAGCACTCAGCTGGGAGGAAAGGCCTCGTTTCTGTCCTCCCTTATTTTAAGATCTGCAGCAAAACTCAGTGCTACAAAGGCCTGTGTGCCAGGATGAGCTGCCATCCTACCACGTGGGGGGTGCACAAGGTGTGGCACTGAGGGGCTTCTCCTTTGGCAAGGTGACTGGGCAGCCGTCATGACATTGTGCCCACAGAAGCACCACTAATGAGGTCAGTGTACTCTGCTGTTTCACTACTGTGCTGTGGAAAACTGTTTTTGCCCTTCTAAGGAGTTCAGGGGCAGAATGTGAACCCAGCAGCTCATTGGAGTGGACATTTCCAAATATTTTTGTTTGGGTACCACCACTGCCAGTGGCAGCAGCAGCGATGCCTCCTGCTCACCCTGTGGCCACATCCAGCTGTCGGGGAACACCGCACTAAGGTGGCTGTGTGTCATGAGTGTACCACCACCATAGTTTGGGAACCTCCATACGACAGGAAACCAGTCCAGGTCTGGTATCCTGTGACTCAGGCTCCTTTGGAAGAGAGTCCGAGTACCTCGCTGAGTCACCACACCAGCCTCCAGCCTCAGGAAAGGCTGCCATGGAGACCATGGACAAACTTGAAATAATTATGGAAGCCTGGAAACAGATTTTAAAGGATGCCACCATGAATTACCATATTCTTCTTCAGCCACAAAAAGTGTTAAATTCAAGTTGCCCTTTACTGCAGCTTTAGTCCTTTTTATCTTTAGTTTCTCTGCTTCAATACAGCAAAAGCAGTGGGATGGAAAACAGTTATCTCAAAGCTCCTGACCAATCTCCCCTGATCTGGAGGCAGTGGAAGTGCCCTTTGGTTGTGTCCATAATACTCATGAGGCTCTGCCTTCACAGCATCCTGGCAAAGCCGTACTTCAGCACCAGCCTCTGTCTGGAGAAACTGTGCGTCTTCCCATCTCCCTGTGCTGGAAACCTTACCTTTGCAGGGCATCTTGCATCTGTACCAAAGCTTTGAATTTCCAGGTGGTAAAGAATGCGCTGCTCGAGGATGACAGATTTACTTTCAAACCTTGTACCTGCTGGCTGCATGAGGTGGCACAGTCCAATGCCAAAATTTAATTATACTCTTTGTTATGGTGTTTCAACTAGGTGAAAACTGTAATTAGCCTGAAAAAAACAATTACATACATTAGGTTCTGCTACTCAAAATAAATAAATAGTTTAGGGAAGTTGTGAATTAACAATTACTTACGGATGCATTTGACTTCGAACAAAAGTGAATGCAGCTGCATTTGCTGATACCTCCCCTCTTCTGGTCTGATCTGAGGTAACCGGAAGAAGATCTGTTTTGCTCAGTGTACATTTTCTAATAAAATATTGCCCCAGGACAGTGGAAATCCAAGCAAACCACTTGGAAAAGAATGGGCTTTCCGAAGCTTTTTATGAAATACTTCACATTCTTGAAATTAGCTAACACTCCTACTACAATTTTTAGAGATGAGAGCATTGAGAAGACTAAATTGCTGGTGTCCAAAGAATCCAAAATACTTTTGGAAGGTTATGCTAGACAGACTGAGAAAGGGTGTTTTTTGTACACATTATTGTATATCTTGTGTATCAGACATAGCAGTAGAACTAATTACGCTGCAGATAGTAACAGTTTTCTTCCCATGTCCAAATGAGCTCAAACCACATAAGATATGTATTGCTAAATCCCACTGCTAGCTTCAAGAGGGCAGAACTGCATATGGCTCTGTCTCGACTGATGAATGCCTGGGAACAAACAAGGCTGTCCATAGCTTTCTGAAAAAAAAAAAAGAGAGAGAGAGAGAGAGAAAGAATAAGAAAAAGAAAAAGGAAGAAGAAAAAGAAAAAAGGCAAAATAAGACCCAGGCCCCTTGCCCCTATATACCACAAGACCAGAGCACATCAAAGCCAAAATATTTGGATCAAACTGGAGAGGTGGGTGGTGGTATGACAACAAACACTCATGACTTCAGAGGAAGCTTAGCTAATGGATTGGGCGGTAAATACTGTATGTTAAGTCAACAAACTTGGCTGCAGATGTCAGGTTCCAGAGTACAGGACTTGGCCTGATTCACTGTTGACATGGAGGAGTGGAGAGTTTTAGCAGGGCTGGGTCTGTCCGCATATTCTCAGTATTCCCAGGGCAAGGCAAACAGACTTTGGAAGATCAAAAAGCACCTTGAGAAAGAAGGCACCAGTTGTCAGACATCTGCAGAAGCTGGCTCCGAGTCCAGAGTGTCTGTAAAAATGACCTGCAATCTCTGTAGCCTGTCATCTGAGGGCTGAGATAGCTGTAACTCTGGGGAAACAGTTAGTGACAGCCATAGAAATTCAACATCTGACGGAATTTGCATTCAACAAACCTAACTTCTTGATGTATAGCACCCTGAACAGTGAAAATATGGAGATTCTTGCAACAAGCTGAATGAATCCTTTGCAGATCCTTGATAACTTGTCAAAACAAGTCATCCACACCTAGAAGAAACATATGAAAGCTGGACATTTCTGGCATTGATGATGGTGAATCTGAAGACTTACAAGTGAAAAGACCCACCTACCTGAAAAGCCATGTGGACTTTAATATCAGAGTCCACAAAAATTGTGAAGTGGTAGATATCTCAGCAAACTCACCAACTTTATTTAGCTGAACAGGACAAGGTACTGCAGCACTAGGCAAGATTTTGTGAAAACTACAGGTTGTTCACTAAGGGAGAGCAGTATTTCCAGAGGGCAAAGGGGCATGTCTCTGGAAGAGCTGAGCTGCCAAAGCCATCCCATCGCCTCACGCACTGGTCCCAGGCTGCAGGGCTACCCTAAGCACAGACAGGCTGTAGGGGCAGCTTTGAGTGGAGGGCAGGACCACGGGGAAAGCAGGGAGCTGGACTTGATGATCCTTGTGGGCCCCTTCCAACTCGAGGTATTCTATAACTCTATGTTTCGACGAGCAGATTTGCAACAGTTCAGTTTGGCTCAGACTAAGGTCTTTGCAGATGTTGAGAATAGGATTTAGATGGCTGGTAAGCAGGTGCAATGTTGTCACAGGTCATGAGGGAGTATTGGACTTCTAAGCATTAAAGAGTCAGCCTTGTGTGAGTCATGCTAGCTAGATGGATAGAGCCTAAATCTGTGTTAATCTTGGGTTTGTACACTACCTGTAGGCTGTGAAAATGGACAGACAGGTGAGTAAGGCTTGGGAAATTATTCCTTTGTTCTGGGGTGTTTGAAAGACCAAAGCAATGACACTAGCACAAACAAACAGCAAAACAAACAAGCAAGCAAACAAACAAAAAAGCACAGGGAAATAGATGTCTTAAGAAAAAACGTTAATCAAGGAACTTCCTCTTCCCAATGTAGACATCTGAACTGCACGTGTGAGTGAGCAGAAAGGCACAAAGATCTCTGTGCTGGGGAGAAAAACTGTGCTGTTGGTGGTTTAGCAAGAAAGTATGGCCATTTGAGGGCAGCATCAGAACATAAAATATTTACTAGGTGAACACAGTGCTAGGGAAAGAAGTTAACCTGGAAATGCTCTTAGACCTGCTCGGCCGAGACTCCACCTTTAAGAAGGAAAAAGGGAGTACAGGGATTTCTGTGCAAAGCAAACTTTGTAAGGAGATGTTTGCCTAATCTGGGTTCTCAAAACAGCAACTTGGAAGCTGTACTTGTGCACAGCAGCCTCTCGGCCATTTGCACCTCCAAATCCATTCAGCAGAAACGGGTCTTAACTAAGGAGCTGGATCAGTGGTTTTTTACCCGAGGTATGGGTTAGACCCACAGCATCAGTCTCAAAATCCCATTCATGAGCCCAAACCTAAACAGAATGGACGCGACTCATTGTCTATGCATGTTGAAGAAGGCAGGAGGGACATGAGTTTCCCTTTCAACCACTTAACGCAAAAGCCTGTTGTAACACAGTCAGCTGGAAAAAGAGGTGTAATTACATAAGGTAATTCCATGGACTGCTGACAGATCCGCGACGCCTACACGTGAAGCTGTGCCCACCTAAAGAGGAGAAGGGAGCCCTGCTTATCCCAGAGCTTGGACGTCAGAGGGTCGATGAGTTTCTAAGAGGCATGCAGGATAAAAGGCAAGATATTTGAAACATTTTTCTTTATTGTTGCCTTTAATAACAAAATCTCTTCTATCTTCCAGATTATTTTTCTGGACACCTCCTGATGACAGCTACTGGGATGTATTGCAGCATGTGACTGTGACCCAGGCCAGATGCCCCTGGGAAGCCGGGAAAGTCAGAGGATGCCCAGAGAGGGTCTATGTGGGGCTCCTGTAATGGGCCAAGAGGAGGAGAGAGGCAGTCAGCGAGACCTCATGATGCAACCTGCAGCTGCTTCCAGACTGAGTGCTTTTTAAAATTATTACTATTATTATTTTGTGCATATTTAATATAGGTAACATTGATACGCAGTGTATAAACATATGTCTAAATAATGCATGTGTGCAGGTGTGCGTGCAGCTGTTACTCAATCCCATTATGGGAATACAGGAAAGATTCCCTATATTCCAAACAAGCCTACACTTATATCACCCCAAACAAAATAGGAATTGTTTCAAATGAGAAATGAAATGTCGGCTGCAGAACTGAGTGTGATGAACTCGTTTATCTGCATCTGCGCAGAAGCAAAGCTCGCGGCGTGCAGCGAGCGTGTGGCTGAGCAGCCACGCGGTGTCGGTGTGATGCTGGGAAGCAGCACTTTGCAGCCGGCACCCAGCGGCCCGGGAGCCCCTGCGCGAGGATGTGCATGCTGCTGCGGGGTGGTTGGCCTGATACTGACCGGGGCGTTGCACAAAGTGCTGGCTGGGCTTAACGTTAGATGGTATTGCCATGCTGCCTACACCTTCTAGTAACAGCAGCCTATAAAGGAAATCATATGCTCTGAATTTGCATCACCAAAAAAAATAAATACATATATATATATATATTCAAATGCAGTCATAAAATTAAATGTCAGACTGACTGTTTCCTCCTCCGTGTTTTGGTGAAGCAGCCAGACACAATCTGTATTTTCTGATTCTTCTGCCTAAAGGGCAGGTTGTTCTTAGCAATGCGGGCAGCCCACAGGTTTTCATGGTGTGGATCAGAGAAAGATTGGTTTAATGAAATATGATTATCTGGGGAGATCTTTGACAGAACAGTTAACTGTTTGGAGCAAGAATTTGCTGCATCTCACAACCGGATTTCACCATGCAGCACAAGGAGATTTTATCAGCTGGCATTACAGATGCAGGTTTGGCTCTGGCTGTGTTTTACGTGCGCATGGAGTGGGGGGAGCATCACATACGTCTGTGCACAATTGCTAGCGAATATTCACGTCATTTCTACGTTACTGTATGTCAAGGTCTCTGGAGAATGCCATGCAAAAGCCAAAGAAAACAATACATAAATAGCCTCTAATTTGCTTTTCAATTGTGTGAAATTCTGCATATAGGAAGTCTATCAACTTTTGATATAGACAGCATGTTTTTGCCCAGAGAGTTATTACTCTCTGAAGTTTGGCTGGACTTCAAAGCTTTGCCATGTTCATTATAGACTTGCAAAAGCCAGAAAAGCCAGAACTAAAAATCCCAGTTGTATACAGTTTTCCCAACTTGAATGACCACAATCAAATTACTGTATGATACTGTGGATTACCGTATGAAGTGACACGTCTATATATCTGCATCCTCATGAGGAGAACTGCATAACACAGAAAGCTACAGCGTGTGTGTATGCAAGGTGAGACATCACTGGATATCCTTACACTAGATTTATCCTGTGCAGTCTAGCTTTAAGGGTCTGGTTCTCTGGCTGGTAAGTCAAAGTGCCAATTCATTTTGTTGCATGTCTAATGCAATAACTCAAGTAAAGTGGCATTTCTCCAGTGCAGTTTTTTTACTGCTATGGAGCTTAAGCATGAGCAGCAATGCTGAGCATATAACACAGCAAGAGAAGCTAAGTGCTGCCTTCCCTTGCAACACCGATGCCAGGCTTCTCATGGGCATTAGCAGTGCTGGGATCCATTTGGGATCACCGAGTGGGGCATGTTCTGATCCATGGAGATCTTTCCAGTGGGACTACTTACTGAGTCTATGGAGCTGTGGCTGGAAGAAGCAACAGATGGAAAGAAACACACAATTTCTATGCCACCTTACCAAAATTTCTGGAGTCACACATAGCAGAAAACTGTAATTTGGGCGTGTCCTCCCAGACAGGCAACAACTACAGCTACACCGCTGAAGGGAAACCCACTGAGAGACACTAGGGCAATTTCCAAGGAAAGGTGAGCTGGCCTTCTTCATTAACTCCTATCACATAGGATTTCAGAAGCTTCATTGGCTTATTGACCTTAGCCTTTTTGACTTCAGAACAAGACTAGAATTAGCACAATATGTGTAAGTGGAAAAGGCCAAATGTGACTTTTACATACTTCTACTGCCTGCATGTTTCCCCTCTTGCATAAATGGTGTTGAAAATGAAGTCAAAACAAGTATTCTTTTCTCTGAGATTGATGAACTTGATACAGAGTAAACTCTAACACTGACCTTACCCGAGGTAGCAGAAATTGGGAATTTGTGAAAATAAATCTTTTCTCAGAAAGACCAGGTACTTCTATCCCTGACTTTACAGACTGCAGTGGTTCTCAAATGTTCTTATGCTTCTTTTTCCCACTGTTTTTCTTCAAAGATGCATTTCTCCCTTTGTTCTTGATTTGCAGATAAGAAGGTGCAAATTTTGCACAGTATTGTCTTGTTTTTGTTGTCTGAGAAGCTGAACTCCAGAGGGATGTTTAGCTTCTCTGCCTCCTGTTGTTTCACCAGTCCTCTCTTCCGCTGGGCCCTCCATCTGGGGCTGGAGCTGTGTGACAGCAGAGAGCTGGCCAGGCCATGCTGTTCTGAGGTCATGGAGACGCTGTGTGCCTGTGCTGAGACCAAAGCCTGAGAGCTAGGGCAAAGTGAGTTCCTCCAGAGCATGGTGTTGTACCAGCTCACAAAGACCATGATGAGATGATCCCTCTTGGAAGACACCAGATACCTTTTTCTCGTTAAGAATACATCTTTTTTTAATTGTTATTGTATGATTTAGGAAACACAGTATAATTAACACCATAGCTCATCACAGTGCATTAAGATCATATCTAATCCCTTCCTAGATGTTTTCTTACCTAAAGCTCGAATTTCAGATGTATTTTGAATTCCAGCCCATCACGTTCATTCACCAGACATGCTGGCTTATCACTTGCCTAGTAGGTTATGCTTCTAGCTGTTTACAGAATGCTTTGTTGTGTAATTTGTGTTCCTCCAAGTGCTTGTTGCCCAGCAAATGCCACGGGTGCCAGCTCGTGCCCTCCCGGGAGCCCTTCCAGGCACACAGCAATTCCCTGAACTTCTTCAGCCTTGGGACTTTGGGTCTGAACTCCTGGTCTGAACTACTGCACGTGCAGCTATCTCAATTAGCTGGGCTGACTTAATTCCTGGAAACCTCTGAACAGCTTGTTCTCAGCATTTAGCTCTGAAACAGGGAAATGCACTTCATGGCTGCTGAAAGCTGCTAAATACCTGCTTTTAATAGGACTAGTTTACAACAACAAACATTTTGGATTGTGCATTTCTTTCAGTGGCCCAATTAACGGGGCCAAGTAATGAATGGAGGCACCACTGGGCTGTGTTTACACTGTGGTACGATGTTAGCAACCTGCTGGTCCAGCTCACGAGGCTGCTCCTCACAGCACAAACACTGCTACTGTTAGCCTTGGAGTTACTTACCATGAAGCAAATGCGTTTGGCACTGCCTCAATAACGAACAGGAGCCGAGGAATGCTGTCACGATACCCAGCCTGAGGTTTCTGGGGGGTCTGTTCAGAATTGCCCGGATTTGCTGCTCTGGGATCACGGGCTCAGATGAGAAGAGCTGCAGCAGCCAGGGCTAGCAGCAGTGACTGCAAGCAGCTGTCCTTCGAGGCAGGAGCAGCGCTCGATCGTGCAGTGAAGATGGGACCTTAGTCATGCTTCTAAACTGCATTCAAACTCTAAATGTGTTGAAGGCTTCAGTACAGTTTGGGAGCAGGTTCTCTGAAGAAATTCCTGGCATTTCCTGGTTCCAGTCAGGCTGAAAAACACTGTGAGAATGTGGTGGTTTTTGGTATGTCCATTTATGGGCATGAATCAAAGGAACTGCAGGGAGGAAAGAAGTGGAAAATGAGAGGAAAAATAAGTTAACTGAGCTACTTCCTCTCTCAGATTCTTCTTGGGCTTTGGGCAAAACCTTATACTGGTGTTTCATCCCAACTTCTCCCTGCTAACTACTTCCATATGCAGGCATAGTATAACATCAGTTAAAGCCACATTTAAGCAGTGTTTTTTGGTGGTAGGATGCAGAGTCAGAATGGTTGAATTATTATATGTTTAGGTAAGAATATTATTGTGCCCTCTTACATTAAAAGTCCTCTTCAGTGTAATGGTAAGAGTGCTTTCTTCAAGTGCAATGTCTGAAAAAGCTGTGCTACATGAAAAAAATACAAATGATCTAGAGCATGCTATTTCTAGTGCTGTGTCCAAAAGTCAGTTTTCTCAGCTGAGTCCTCATCTTTGTGAGACAAACAACTGGATACTGTTCAAAGACTTATTTGTTCCTGTGTGGTTATGGATCATTAAAAGTGGCTCATTCTTGAAGAGTTTCTTAACTAGTGCCTTTTGGATGCTTCTTAGCTCTGAGGAATCTGACAGCTTTCCATCTGGAGAGTAGAGCCCATTTCATATGAAAGGGGTATAATCTGTGTCTGTTGTTCACATCTGTCTTGTGTTAGAGAGCTAAGCTGCAAATCCATGCAAATGTGTTATGGGACAAAATTCTAAAATATGATGGCTCAGGGTTATTTCAAAAATGATTTGATACCCTGGTCTCCAGCCACCTGGAATTCCTGTTTAGTGATTAATTGAGTATCACTTATTTAATAAGTATTGACTTCACAGTGGTGCTTTATGTACTGCGTTGTTAGTATTGTTGGAGATCCATTTTAAGGAGACAGTCATTTGAATGAATATACCTTCATATGTGAAGAAGGTATTTTAAAAGTGCAGTTGCAAACCCACATCATAGAATTTTCTGAGGATGCAAACATCCAAGAGCAAACTCCCAAAACAAGGTATTTTGGAAGGAATGTAAACCAACATTCTCTCCCATGTAAAAGTGGCTTGGGATTTTTGAAGTCAAGTTTTTATTCTTGAATCCATATATCTTGGGCACGAAGAATGAAATCAGGAAACATTTTTACGGCTGAAAGGCCCACATTTTAACCATCATTTAAGATGCCATAAATTCCACACAAGGGCTCCTTTTTCCCAGGATACTTTTGAAAGAAAGTCTTACAAACAGTATGATGCATGCCTACACCTCTAGGAGATCTTACAGGAAATTATTTAAATTTCTTTGCTTTCAGAGGTAAAAATCTTCAGAAGTCTAATGCCTGTGACATGGTGAAAAATGCCTGCTTCTGCCAGAAGACTACATATGTTCTTGGAAAAGCACTGCAGATCATTATGTTGCAGTGATAGCCGAAATTTACGATCCTTGATATGCTCAGGGGAGAGTAACAACTTGCCAAACACTTTTACATATGCTGCATACTTCCTCATTTTAATTCACAGCGATAAGAGCAAATCACCATTACAACATCCTAACAGGAGGCCTCTTCCATACTTCTCTGGCCTATGAAACAGTGTGGTAATTTGTCAGATGGCAGGCAAAGCAGGTGTACTTGCATTACCAAGCAGAGATCATGGTCGTTGGCTGTTTTGGGGGAGCCCCTTTGTGGGTGTCTTGAGTTAAAGGTGGCCCTCCCTGAAGCAGAGTGCTGCTGCCTTTGCCCAGTCCTGTAGGCTCAAACACCGGGCACAGCTGGTGGACAGTGGCAGGAGATGCCACTGTGCTGTGCAGCTCAGGGGTCTGAGATAAAGCCCCCACCTTAGGGAACTGGCAGCAAAACCTGAGTGAATCTCAGGAGCCAGTTAAGAGATGCATGAGGGTGATGTTATATGGAATGGTCATTTGTTATAACACCCAATATCCGTTTTGACCACTTTAGAAGAATACAGTGGAGGTTTTTCAACAACAGGCTCAAGCATCATCATAAATACCTCATCTCTGTGGGCGTTAATCCCAACTTGCCAGGTGTATTGTGCTTCTTTTTGTTCTTCCGATCCTGATGGCTATGAATGAAGTCCACGTATGTCCCGTCCCTGCTGGAACCAGAAATGACAGTTCTCTTATTACTCGGGGGTGGAGACACAGTAGCAGTCGGACAACTGGTCCTTGTGGTTGTACGAATGTTTGAAGTGTTTCCAGGGTGAACTGAATGGCTGCATCGCATTCATAACCTGCAAAAAAAAAAAAAAAAACAAAACCAAGAGAAAAAATGCTGGAGTCTCAGGGAGTATAAGAGCCAGAGGCTACCCAAAACTATTTCATATGGGACAGAAAAAACCACTTCCTCGTGCCAGGAGAATTCCTCGTATTTTTGAGAGGAAGGGGAAATGCTTCTATGGCCTTATGCACAGCCTGGTAAGGCCGCTGCAAAGACTTCCATTGACTTCCTATTAGTTCAGGGCACCGTTGCCCATCATCAGTTAAAGCTGGTGTTATACTGATTTGCTGCTAATGCTAGCTGAAATCAATGGGCTTGGAAGGTGCTCAAGAAGGATGGACATTTTTGTAAGCTAACATTCTTTCACCACCAGGAAATTCCAGATTGAACTTGTTTGCCTGAAAAGGATTCTTGTTGGAGAGCATGTGTTTTTTCTGAAAACAAAAACTAATGCTTCTAGTGCAAAGGTTAACTTGAAATTCAAAGAATCCCCTACTTTTAATAAAGGGGCAAAGAAAGTCTGTTACTAAATGCAACAGACTAAATGTAGGACATAGCACAGAACTAAGAGAGTCTCAACTGTCCTTTATTTTTTTTTATGTGAGAATGCTTGGACCATTATCAAAATGTGTATCTCTCATAATGTTTCTCATCTGTGGGCCTGCAAGAGTTTGATTCAATGGATATTTTACAGACCGAACTGTCAAGTAAAATGATTTGCCCACAGTCACTAGGTAGAAAGATAATCCAGTTACTGTGCATCTAAGCCCAGTGTCTACCAAAACATGTCTGCATCTAAGTGCAGCATCTTACCCCAGGCAGAAACACATGCAAGTTGGCATTACTCTATCTACATGGAGATCTTAAGAGGTCCCTTCCAATCCATATTATTCTACAACTTGTACGATATAGCTCATTAGCTTTTCACTGAGAATTCTACCAGATTTTGGACTTCTGGATTTGATTTGAGTCAGTTCTTAAAGTATCTGCAGCAAACTGGTTCCTTTTTCCTTTCTTTAGCTGAAAAAAAGTCTTACCCAGTGAAACACCTCGACAAAACTAAGCACATTGCATGGATTGTTATAGCAGAGGTTGAATACTACAGTGATCAGCTGGCTCATTTTAAAAGGCACCGCAGGATGCTTCCGGAACCCATGGCACATTCTAATGCCACACTGAGCTTGGCAGCGCAAGCCTGGCCCTGCCCTCCATTCAGAATTCAGAGGAGTAGTGTACTACAATGAACTCATTATCTACAGAAAAAGAGGCTGCGATCATTTAGCTTATTCCTGAGTGTACGTGTTTCTGCAGAAGGAAAACATACATCACTTGATTTTTTACCTAGTGCAAAGCAAAGCTCCTTGAGAAATATGCAAGGTAATAGCGAAGACAAATGAAATGTCAATCCGTTTGTATAAAAAATATAAATACTTTATTTTCAACTAAAAAGGTGCAAACATGTAACTTTTGGTCACACTTCTCAACAAATAAACTGTCCCAAAAGAGCCATAGTCAAAGACAGAAACAAATGCTCAAGTGGAAAGCCTGATGAGCTACAGAAGAGCCATTTTCTTAAAGCCACTTGGTCAATAAAGTGGAGGTAGATGCATTTTGCCAGACAGACGAGTGCTTTGTAAGAATGCAGACATCTCCAGTCCAACACTCTCCATCTCAATCTCCACCCATCATTTTGCTCTATCTGAACAGTTTCCACTGAAGCATCTCTTTCATGCTTTGAACGCATTGTCAGACAAGCTTTAGATCCTACCTATCTTGTTCCAAAAAAGAAGGCTATCATTGAAATGTCAAAGCATTACACATAGGCACAAAACTTAAATTAATTTAGATAACTGTACAAATATATATACACAGTATTTACAATATTAATAAAAAGTAGCTTGCTACAGGTAAATTAACTGCCACAAGCTGTCCAGTCTAATAGACATGATTCTGATTCTTGCTGACCAAGCCATACGAATCAGAGTGTCAGAGCTGAAACATTACGGTCCTGACTAACAGAACACCTCCTACTTAGCACTTTGCTGGGTGAGGGCTTGCATTCCAGCTGTTGCTGTCACTAAACCTGTGCCAGCAAACCTGCTAACGGTCTTCTTCTCAATTGCACTACTAGATGAAAAACACTGTACCACATTAAGGCTTAAGTCTGCTTTTCCCACATATTTCCCTTAACCCCTTCACACCACCTCATGAACAGCATGTTCTGAAGCTGTGTCTTGCTGTGGTTCCACTGTCCATTTTACCTTCTCCAAACCACCGACTGGGGTCAGTAGACAAATTGTCTTGAGTCACATGGAGCAGTTTGTTGAAATTTAAAAAACTGATTTAAATACCTTGTGCTATTGAATCATGTTTACAAAATGAGATGCAAATCAGTTCAAGTTGAGAATCTAGTTAGCGTCTCCTTCTGGCTTTACGCCATGTCTCCATACATCTTCCGGTAGTACAGAGACTCAAAGATGTCATTGTCTCCGGGGCAGTTGTAGTGGCAGGCGCAGGTCTTGATGAACATCATTTTCCTTTTCATGATCTCTCCATCGGGGCACTTGAACTCCACAGGGAGGGTGGCCGTTCTGTGGGGCGTGCAGCAGCGCCCGTCAGTGCAGACGCCACAGAACTTAGCTCTGTAGGTCTTCACGCTGGTGCAGCCAGACAGCTCAAACTTGATGGGCTTGGAGATTTTGGGAGTGCGAATGCACTTTTTGCCTTTCTGTTAGGATGCAAGTGAATACAACACGTTCAGAAGGCAGGCTTTGGCATGGCCCTAAGCTTGCATATTAAGAGCTGGCAGATGCACTAATAGCTGTATTTTCAATAGGCAAAGGTGTTTTACATGGTGCCATAATGTGTGAACCACTAAGAGCATTTAATCTTAAATTATTCACTACTGAAGCAAAGCTCAAATCCCAAGGCAAACCACTTCACACTTACTATCTATCATAACTCCACATTTTTTGATAAGATTTTTTGGCGGGGAACAGAAACATCATAGCATCACATGTTAAGGATGAGATTCTTTACCTTGATGTTCTCCTCCAGGTCTGCTTCACAAGGTCTGACCATGCAGAGTCTGCTCTGCTTCTCCAGTCTGCAGAAGGCATTGTCGTTGGTGACCCTGGTGGAGATGCCCATGCCACAAGTCTTAGAGCAAGCGCTCCATTCGGTGGTCTGCACCAGGCAGTTGGCACGCATCATGGTGGGGTCTGGGCCATAAGTGTCTTCCAGTCTGTAAGCTACAGGACACAGACAACCAAGGTGAGTCCACCATTGTGCCCCTTCCCAGGGAAATCCAGGCAGCCACATTCATTACAGAATGACCCCACTCACTGTTGGGCTCCGGCAGCTGGAGCAGCCCCACATCAGCCCATCCCACCACACTCAACCTCCACGCAGGTGCCCGGGACCCCCACTCACCGGCAAGCGCAGGTCCCACCGCCGTCTGCTCCTTGGCCTCATCGCAGACCCACTCCTCGCAGCACTTGCCGGGGAGCTTCACCCTCCGTGGGTGGGGGCAGTCGGGGCTGGGCAGGCGCACGTCCATGCTGCAGAGGGGCACGCAGCCCACCGCGCCGTCCAGGCAGGTGCACTGGTACTTGCAGCTGCTCTGGAAGGACTCGCCGCTGCGGTACACCATGCCGCCAAAGACGCAGGGGGCTCCGTCTCGAGCTGCGGAGGAGGAGGCGGGCGGTGAGACGCAGCCCCGGCCGCCGGGACCCTCTCCCGCCGCCGGGATCACCCGGCCCCACTCACCGGTGCAGACGCCGATGCGGCGGTTGGCGGGGGAGCCGAAGTCGCAGAACAGCCCTTTGTGGTGGTCGCAGGGGTCGCGCTCAGTGCAGAGCTCGCCCAGCTGCTTGGCGCACACCCGGCAGCAGCCGCAGCCGTCGAGCACCAGGGAGACGCCGGCGGGGCAGGTGGGGCTGGGCCCCGTGCCGCACTGGCACTGCGCGCCGCACTCCTGTCCGCGCACCTCCTGAGCACCGGGGAGAACAGGGAGAGAGCGGCCGTCAGCAGCCGTGCCGCCGGGTCCAGGCCGCGGGGCGGGAGCTCGACGGGAGGGGAGGGAGCACTTACCGGGACGAGCAGGGCGAGGAGGAGGGCGACGAGGACGCTGGCGGGGAACATCCTGGAGCGGCTCAGCAGTGCGGCGAGACGGGATGGGATGAGCGAGCTTCCCTCCGGGANTGTCGGCCCCCGCCCCGGGGTGCCCGCGGTCCGGCCGCGGTGCGAGCGTTTTGTTGCGACCAAAAAAGGTATAATTACACCACAGGATATAAATTGCCTCAGTGTCCTCCTGAATCATACTGGATGTTTGTAATGTGTTCCTGCCCTAATAGATGCTCTCTATGAATAGAGAGAGTGCCTATTTACTTTGAAATAGTTGGCAAGACGGCAGGGCCTGCAGCATGGAAGAAGTGGCTGTTACTTTCCCTGCAGCTGTCATCCCGGGGCGCATCCCGCTTCTCCTGACTGGCATCCCTCCCGCCGGGACGGGAGAAGGGATCCGCACACTGCTGCGCTCAGCCCAGACCCANGCGACGAGGACGCTGGCGGGGAACATCCTGGAGCGGCTCAGCAGTGCGGCGAGACGGGATGGGATGAGCGAGCTTCCCTCCGGGAGCTTCTCTCTGCGGCGCGGGACCGTCCGGAGTGCGCTGGGCTAGCTGCTCCGCTCCGCTGCTCCGCTCCTGAGCCCGGCGGGAGAGTGCTGCGTGACTGCGGAGCTCCAGCGCGGCCGCCCCTTTATAGGCGGCGGCGGCGCGGCCGCGCCAATGGGCTCAATGGGGCCGCGGACAAACAGCGACATTCCGCGCATTCCTGCGCGCCGCCCGCCCCGCCCCGCGCCGCNTGTCATCCCGGGGCGCATCCCGCTTCTCCTGACTGGCATCCCTCCCGCCGGGACGGGAGAAGGGATCCGCACACTGCTGCGCTCAGCCCAGACCCAAACACTGCGGTCTGTACGTGTCCAATCCCCAGACCTTGTGGTTGGGATTAAGTCATTACAGATAACTGTTGGGATTTTATTTTTAACCCAAAGGATGGTTCACCCCCACAGCTCCCTGCGTATCATTTGAATATTCAGTGATGTCATGCTGCCTGACCTCAGCTTCAGCAGGAGGAATGCCTGCCTTTTGGCTTTTGACCTGAAGAAGTGTGTTGGTGTTTAATTAGAGAGGCTGCCTTAATGCATCTCATCAGGCAGGCTGAAATCCGATGGACATCTTGAAAGATCCCATCTTTAGTGTATAACCGTTCTCCCGCTGCCATAATTCCCCTTCTTTCCATCCCTCTTACACCCACACCATGGTGCTGCAGTGTGTGTGCACAGGGTTCTGGAGGGAAGAAGATACATTTCCAGGTAGAGCCCCAGTGGGCTGAGCTGTATTGTCAAGCTGTGCTCATGTTCTGCCAGCCTTGTGCTTTGACTGAGAAAGACGCTTGGATGTTGTTCCTTCTGCTTGGAATTCTCCGATAGAAGAAGTGAGAATGGCTCTGAAAGAGAAGAAATCCCAGAGGAACAGTTATATGGTAGATAATGTATGTTCCCAAACACAAGGCCTCCCAAAATCTGTATTTGCTTTAAGGACTGTGATGGTCTCAGTGCTGGGTAAATAATATGTGTACCAAACTATGTATGACATGCATACCAAAATGCAAATGTAACCAGGTAAACAGAATGCCTTTTTTAAATGCCTAAATATGGCAGGAGAACATCAGAGGGAGAGAGGCTCTAGGCATGTTTTATAACTTTCCATGTAAGAGGTTTTTTCAGAAAATCAATTTTATTAAACAAAACCTAAGAATCTCACTGACAGAAAAAGTATGTTTAAAAGTAACAAACCACCAGAAAGCCAGGAAATCCAAAATTAAAGGATAAATCTGTCCTAAGTCCTCATACTGCAGGCCAAGTACAGCAAGCCCCATCCACTCATTGCCCTGAGAAAAAGGGCTTAGAGAGGCGTTGGGGCCTCAGGCCTAGTCCTGGTGTCACGGTGCTGCGAGGCAGGAATTGGGCCCCGCGTTACAGGGTGTACTGAGGAGCTACAGGGTGTACTGAGGAGTTACAGGGTGTACTGTGGTGTTACAGGGTGTACTGAGGAGTTACAGGGTGTACTGAGGAGTTACAGGGTGTACTACCAGCCAAAGGCAGGGGCGAGAGTCCCGTCAGGCTTGGCTTTCTGTCACTCGGTTTTTGTGCTGTTGGATGTAGCTCACTGGGTGCTTTGTGCGTGTGTGTGCAAGGCCTGGGAGAAGAGGTGCTTCCTTCAGAGTCCCGTTTGTTGTTGGCCCGTCCTCTGTGGTGGCACTGTGCCACCCGATGGAGAAGGACATTTGGCATCAATGCACACAATGGTTAAACTGCACGCCTTTTGACTTCCATGCAGGTGTTTATACAGCACATGCTTTTAAGATAGTATATTTTTTCTGCTGAAATTAGGAATTCACTACAGGGCCTTGCAGACTTGTTTACACAGCTATATACGGTATGCGTGTGTCTGCATCAGCTCCAGTTGGTGCTGTCCCTTTGGTGAAGTCTTGTAAAAGGTACAGGTGTGGATACGCTACATTCCTCTCCTATGTTTTTCCTTCTTTTTTTTTTTTTCTCCTTCCCCCCAAAAAGTCACTTGATCAGGTATCAGACATACTGAAAACTTGGCAAGACTACAGGAAAGTGGCTAGACTTGGAGTGTTTGTGTACTTAAAGAAAGAATCTTGCACATTTTCAACTTTCAGTCACAGATATTTTTTTATAAGAGCAACTGGAGGTCCGAGCCAGCCCTCAAAGCGGAAATCAAAAGCTCCCAGAGAAACATACCCGAGGAATGCGAGTGTGATCCAAGAACCATACGCAATGCACATACAGGACTGTCAGTCTTATAGGAAGTCTTGCCATATAAGGACATCTGGACCCCAGGCTGTTTATCGTCACCATCGGCTTGGAGCTGGCTTTGGGCATTTCTGGCTGGCCTCGGGCTTCCTACGCCAATTAGTTCCTTTCCCAAAATGCTCACCAGAATATTTCTTACGGACTGTAACAAATATATCTCAAAATCCAGAGAGGTCTCGTTAAACCTGCGTGAGTGAGCCTTTGCTTAAAATGCAGATTCCAGTCAAGACTTACTTTGCTAGCTCAGAAGTAGGCACAACATAAAAATAAAGAGATTTGTTCTGTCGTGAGTGTGGTTGCCTGCTATTTATCTTTCTTAGAAGTCATGAGCTGACTTATTCTATGCATCTGTAGGCATAGAAAGTACTTCTGCAGTAGACTGCTTGCTACACTTCTACTCATGCTTTTCTGGAGGCACGTGTGTGCTTGTGAATCACCAAAGGTGAAGGAAAATAGAAAACTTCATTTCCTCCACGCTGCTGTTTGTTGCCCTGTGTCAGTCATGTGGCTCAGCTCCCCGTGCAGTGAGGTTTGCATCATCCCACCTTGCCAGTGAGCTGTTACTTGCTCATCAGCGTTATCTCTTCTCCAGTGTGAACTGGGATGAGCAGGTGGGGAGGTGCCATTGGGTGGCTTAGGGCCTGAGGAATTGTTACCTGCTGAACTTGTGGACCGTGTCCAAGTTCCTGGAGATGCTGGAACGGATACTCTGCAAGTGTCAACTGGGGGTTTCATTGAATGTTCTGCTGGCCATCAAAGGACATGGACCTCTGAAGGTCCAAGGGAGGTCCAAGTCCATTGAGCTAAAGCTTCTCAGCGGCATAAGTAAAGCAAACCCATCAAATGTAATTGCTGTTAGCGGATCTGAGTTCTGTTGTTTTCTGTAATCTTAGGTATTTAAACTTACGTTCTTTATGTTCAAACATGTAATGTTTTATTCCTTCTGGAGTCGCTGAGAATGTTTCTTTAAGCTCTTGGCTTCATTCTTAAAGAGAAACCAGAGCATTTAATGAATGTGTGTGGTCTTAAAGCGGCAAAGTGATTGCTGGAAGGGAAATAATCAAAATGAGTATTCAAAACACATGTAAAACTACTTGTATGAAAGAGAGATTATAAGTAGCATGAAGCCAAAGGTCTTTTACCTACCAATCCCCAGGTTCAGCACATCTGAATGTATTCTGGCCATAGATCTTTTTAGAGCTGTAGGGAGCCACATTCACTATATCCGTGCAGAGTTTGGCTGTGTCCTAAGTTTCTGTAGCCCTTTCCACAGCTCACAAGGGTGAGTAAGGAGAGAAGAGGCTTTTGGTTGTCTATTTTCTAGTTTTGACTGAGGTTCACAACCTCTTGCAGTGGTAAGTCAAGCTGGTGTAGGATTGAAGTGAGTCACTGACCACTGCTTTGACAGTTGTCCTATGAATGGTTAACAGTTCATAAAAAGTGAGTGGTGCTGGCTGGAGAGGAAACGTGGTTGGGGACTTGGTTCAGAACATTCACCGAAAGTCCTTTGAGGTCCCTCTCAGAAGAACCCTGTGGAAAACAGTTGGAGGAACACTTCCTTCGTCTCCGTCATGGCTTACATCAGCAGGAAGGAACTAGATCTCCTTGTATTAAAATGCACGTCATCTTATTTCTGTTTTTCCACCTTACTTCTCTCAGGAGCTGTCAGTGTAAATTTTGAGGTTTTGCATTTTGTTTTCCCCAAGCTGAGACACATCAGTATTTAATTAAGGCTTGACCAGATCAGAGGCTTAAATTAACAAATGCCATTTGCTCTACACTAGACTACGGGATCTGTTAATTTATATTGTAGCTGCTCTGGAAAAGTAGAATCCCATGGAGAATCCCATGGGATACATTTGTCCCTGTTGTCTGATAGGGTAGAATTGATACTTATATATTTGGAGATGGTGAAAAGAGCATTTTCTGCAGCCTGTGTTAACTGACTGTGGTGTGGCATAACATGGGCCTTTCTGTTTTCACAGGCCTTCCTGAGGTGGTGGAGGGGTTGGATTGCCGGAGAGGTCTCCAGCGCCTCTGGAGAACCTGATAAGCGCCCTTCATCAGCTGGCCTACGGCCTCAATATACTAACATGTTGTTTTGGACAATGCTTGATTTTCAGGAAAATGGCTCCCCATGGCTCAGCTGCCAACTCGGCTGGCTGTTATTTCAGCACGTGATCTGTGGTATGTGACCTGTGTAAATACATCTGTACAAGTGACGCAGACGGGGAAACTAGGATGTCACCTACAACGGCCAGGGTGGCTTCCTTATTGACCTGCGGATGTGTGTGAAATGTAGCAACTACTGGAGCGGGTCTGGAAGCCATCTTACAGTACTGATCTCTCTGGTGTCTGGGAAACTCTCTGTCAGACCATTTTTCACATGGAGCTGAGAAAAGCAGATACTCAAAGAAATGCGCATTGTCAGGGAAGTGGGGACATTTCTAAGATATTTTGATTTCCTGCAGGAACTAGTGAAGGAAAAGGAGCTGTGCAGCGGTCCCAGGTCTAGAGTTTACAACTCTGTTGCAACAGATGTCTTGGTGATGAGTGCCTTTTAATTAATAAACATGGGGTTATAAAATCAGTAGGACTCACACCAACGGCAAGTGTTTCTGAGCAGATTACTTCATGTATAACATTTTTTATTAAAGAGTTTTAAATAGAAATAAGGGTTAGGTTTTTACTGTACCTAGCTGTTTGTTTTGACCAGTTCGGACAGTGGGGTCTCTATGAAGTTTGAGTCTATGAAGTTATTTGTGGTGCATTTCTTGTGAAGAAGTTACCCTTGATGGATCTTGTGGAAAAGTCTGACCCTAATAGCACGGTAAATCTTTACGATTATTCAGGATTCAGTTATGACATACGATGAAAAGGCACTTCATCGCTTGCCTTTTTTCATTACCTAAGATTTGAAAGGTATTTGGAAATCCTAAAACTGTCCTAACTGATGTTCACTCTGTGAGTTAGGAACTTTGTAATACAAAAATTTCAGGTGAGTTTTAGAAGTATACATGAATTAACCTCTCCTCATGTCATTCATAAGATACAGAGGGCTGAATTTCAAATTCCTCAGGAACAGCTATCTTATTTTACAGTCTTACATCCAGTGAGACTGTGCCTAGGTGTTCGCATAATCTTTTTTTTTTCTTTGTTAATGACTTATGAAGAGGGAAGATGCATTGCATGGCTTGGGAAATATGCTTTGTGTTTCTTTTTTGCCATCAAGCTACCACAGGGGGGAGTAGGAGGTTGGAGTGGAGTCACTGATACAAGTCAAGTGCCAAACTCCAAGGGAATACCCTGGGCAGTCTCATACACGGAGAAAAATGGGTGCAAAAGAAGAATGTACATGCCATGAATTAAAGGGCTCATTGGAGGAAGGAGTGGGAAGGTTTGTTCAGCTGGGATGAGCTGAATGGGTCACTGCATTGCAAAACCATGCTGTTTTCCTTACTCATTCCAAGCAGCTTTTCTATCCAGATGTGTAGGGAATGTGACTGAATTGTCTCGCCTCAGGAGGGACGATGACATGTGGGAATTGTACAAAGCTTGCAAAATCCCTGTCAGACTGACAAAAGGCTTTTCCCACGTTAGGAGTATTTGCTAACAAAGAAAAAATGCTCGGCAGAGGCAAGGCATCTTTACAAGGCAGAGGACCCAGTGAGGACTTTGACAGGGAAGGGTTGTTCAGTGAGACTGCTGGGGTTCGTGAACTCTACTCTCCCCATGTGACACACAGCAGCTGGACTCTCCATGGGCTGTGAATTGCAGGGACTGAGGGGGAGACACATTCCTCACACCTTGGCCCCAGTGTGAGGTTGCTCTCTTGTCCCATGCCCAGCCGCAGCAGCTAGTGGTCTGCAGCACAGGCTGCCAGCTTCTCTGCTCTGCCACTGGGCCTAATGTGGCTGTGAGATGGAGGGAGGTGGGCAGAGGTGGGCACTGGGTGTGAGGTGGGGAGAGTGTGGGGGTGGCACCATGGCAAGGGGCCTGCTGCCTCCTACAGGGCCTTTGCCGTGGCAGGCTTGAGCCTCTACCCAGAGACAAGCAGCCATGGTCCTGAGTGGCAGATGGTAAATAGGGCTGAAGAAAGGTGTGTGTGCACTTGTGTGGGAAGGGTTGGGGGTCACAGAAGGAAGGGGAGGATGTGGTATGTGAAGGGAACAGTGTAGATGAACCAGCCAAGGATGAGGTGGGCTTTGCATCTTCCTTCCCACCACTGTCACAGCATTTTACCACCAAGAAACAGTGATCAGGTTTGTTAACCTATGGGCAAACTCACTTCTCTGCAGAAAAGAGAGATGTCTGCAGCAAAGTTTGGGTGCTCCTGTCCTGTGCCCCTGTGGATGTGTGTCTCCTTTTTTCCTTGCCCCTCTGAGCTCAAGAACAGACAGTGTTGAGGAGCAAGGTGGAATAACTACTTGTTTTTCTTTTTTTTGCTTTTTCAACCTGTACTGGGGAGCTTTATCATTCAACAACATAGTCAACATATTTTATTTTTATTCGGTGAAAGAATGAGGTAATTTTCAGGAACTACATACTGCTCAGGAAAGCAACTGAACGGAATGAATCAGACACATTTTCTTTTATGAAATGTGTGCAGATCCACAATGAGATAAAGCAAATAAGGAAGAAGGAAGAAGTAAAGGAAAAATGCAAAAATGGCATTTATATTTTGGTAATCTATCATAAGAAATAGCTAAAAATGCTTTGTATTCCGTGCTAAATGTGTTATTTTAGAATGCAAAGGAAAAGATGGTACACAGGTCTTTCTTTTCATTTTAATGGCAAACCAGAATGGGAAAGTAGAAGATTCTTTGGGTGAATTTTTTCTGTGCTTTTTGTATATCTGTGATTCCAAGACTGTTGAACTATCATCAAAAGGAACCATATTCTTTGTGTACAGAATACTGATAAACTCAGTGCCATCCCTGTTCCACAACTCTGTGACTAACATACACACACAAAAAAAAAAGAAAAAGAAAAAGAAAAAAGAGAGAGAATTATTTGTTCAGTTTCCAGTGAGAAATAAAAAAAAAATTGTTTATGCTGTTAGGAGGTAATATATTGAGGTTTGAATGGAAGTATGTTAAGTATATTCAGTCTCATGAATGCCAGGCTGGTTTTGTTCAACAATAAATATCTAAGGTCACAAGAACATTTATGTATTTGGCAAACTTGGCTTTTTTTAGGGACAATTGCTGCAAGTTCAAGGAGTTCACTGAAGATAAAAGCACAAACAGAAAAAGAAACTGAAATCAAATAAATTTAGAAGAACTTTGAACTTTTTTCTTAGTTCCAGTGATCTATGAGTTCTAGAAGGAGCTCAAGTCAGAAACATTCTGAAGGTTGTACCACAGTTTACCACAGTTACTTGGACTCTTTAAATAATAATAACCTGGAGAACACTGGCCTGAGTTAATGTCCCAGTGTCACATGGTCACATTTAAATGCATCCACACTGTTGTCCTGTTCTCCCTAAAGCACTTTCAGCTTATTTTGTCAAATCTTTTTTTTTCTAGAACATTTGCTGAGGCTACGATGTGTGAGTATATAAAAGAAGATAATAAAAAGGAATGCAACTAACAGTGTAGAAAACCTAGGCCCAGACTAGAGTGTTTTTGCAATGTACCATGTCAAGATATGCATCCTGGACATGGTGCGTGTTTCTTAGCAGTGGAAAAATAAATACATGTACAAAGACAAAACCAACAGCAAAACCAACATTATGTGGCCTGTAATTCCATAACCCTTCCAGTGGCTTTTCAGTTTTTGTCACTTTATTCTTTTCAGGAAAAAAAAAGAGGATTTTGAAGTTTGAGGGAAATTAAAGCAATCCATTTTGAGGGTTTAAGACATTCAACACTTTGATTAAATGTGTTAGCACTTCTATTTCTATTCTTCATAATGGTTTACCCCTTTGATAGGATGGACAGCACAGTTACTGTACTGCAATTGAATCATTATTTTTGTTGAAAAGGTAGAGATATTTAGTTCTGGTGTTACAGGTCACAGGTTTGTTCCTGAAGAGAATCAGTTGTACATTATGTTCAGAGCTGACACATAATATACTTTTGACATTTGAAAAAGGTTATTTTATTATGATGCAATTCTAGCAATAAAACCACACATGCTGTCTTTCAAGCCAAATTGGTTGATGAAGGGATGAGAAGTCTGATTTTTGTTCCTTGAAGGCCAATCAGAACAAATCCTGCCAAAGTTACGTTTTTACTGAAAATTCCTTCATTTGTCCTGCTTATCCTGAAGACCAACACAGAGCAGTAAATTCTCATCAGTTAATTATTAAAAAAAAGTAGTACACAACAACAAAAAAAGCCAAAGTCTGTTCCACAGGTATTTATCAAGAAAGCCTAACTGGATTGTAGTTGCAAGACTTAGAGTAGATTTGATACTTCCTGACTAAATGAACCAATGTGTCAGAGTTTTGAGGAGAACTAAGATGAGAATAACAGGAGAGGTGAAGAGGAGAAAACTCTGAAAGGTTAAGACAGTACAGCTTCCATAATTTATGTGATATGTGGCCATAGTTTTGTTGCTGGGAGATTTCTGCTGTTGACAGCTGTGAAAATAGACTCAAGCTCTGTGATGCTCTTGACTAATGACTGCTCTTGCTTGGAAGGCAGTTTTGAATCAGGAGTGCAAACAGTAGATACCAGCTTCTTGCTGTGCTAACACAATCTTTTTATGTCGTTGTCTTTAAAAAGTTTCTGGTTCAGCTGTCAGCCATCATTTAAAAAGTCAGATAGAGTTCCCCAGCTTTGGATATATGAAGAACACAGGTATGTAACACTGCTCCACAACTGGAGTGACAGCCAAGTATTTCTAAAAGGATAGAAAAATGCTGAATATTATTCAAACCTAGCCTGAGTCCTGGCTTACTCAACTAAACAAGACAGAAACAGAATTTCTAACTTTTAGCTGCTTCTATGTTGTGAGCGTGAACTTCTTGGTTACACTGTTTAGCAGAAAGAGCCTTTCCTCACACCCACACAAATAATTGCTCAGAGGGTCGGTTTCAGAGGGTGACCAAATATGAAAGGGCTTCAACTGAAAGGAGTTGCTGTCAGGAAATTACAATCTATGAAGTGAGTAAGTGTGAGGCTGAAATAATTGTTACGTCTGTACAGCTAGTCCCAGGTATAACACCTTCAGCAGACTGGCCATAGGACAGTGGTCATGTTCCTTGTGACCAACTGTAAAATGTTGTCACTGGTACACAGGTTCCTTACCTGTCTGTGCTCTCTGTCTTGCAAAATATTTACTTTCACGTGATTTCTGTATTAAATCCCTGTTCATTTTAGACATTTTTTCTTTATTATTTCCTTATTCTGAATCTCAGTCCTTTTCAACACCTTTCCCTATTTCACTTGGATCATCAGTAAATTACTTTCTCCAAAGCCATTGTTCCTCAGCTTTCAGCTTCCTCCTTTTAGTCTTCAGAGTAACACCACAGCCTTTTATAGGTGATTCCTTGACCTATTTCTGAATACGGTTTGATAATTAAGACTATTTTTGCTAGATTAAGGGAGTTTTTGTGGGATAGTGTACAGATGAATGTGGAAAGCTTTTCAGTGGCCCATTGAGAGATCTTACAGATTTGTTCAGCCTGTACAGTAGCATGGACAATGCTGTTAAAATCTCTGCTTTCCAAGCTAGAAAGGTCACTGTATTTCTTGAGAATATTTTTAGAGATGTTTCTGTGGTTTGTCAGAGCTAAAAATAAGCTATGATCAACACACTTAGAAATTATGACAGGATTTTTTTAAAGAGTATAAAAGGCAATAAGATGTTTGTTTTCCTCTTAAGGAACCAGTCAGAACTACAGTCAAGCCACCCCTTTCGGATCTCTGGGTCTTTTTTTTTTTGTTTTAAATGTTTTTAATGTGGGGACATATACCCACCTATCTCTGCATCTGTCTTAAGCAATTTGTACAGCCTATCATTTTCTCAGCTCACAGAAAAAGTCATTAGGAACATCTGTAGTATTTTCTCCTTAAATTTCTAGGACAATTGGAAAGTTTTCACCAGTTTGTTTTCATTACAAAGAGGCATCCTGGTGAAATAGACCATGGGCATCACTTATATTAATTTTCAGCAAAATCAAGCTTAGAAAAGCTTGGAATTCTTTCTTTTAACATGTTAATATTTTGTTTTGATTTGGGGAGGGGAAAGTATTGTGTATTTTGAAATTCAGTATGTGTCAATAGCCTACTGGTTTTCATTGACCTGAAAAAACACTTTTTTTCACTTTGAGGGAATTTTGATGTTGGTCACTTTAAGTGGGGCTGAAGAGAAGTTTGGAATCTCCATATTTTTCAAGGAGCAGGAAATCCATTTTGTGGCCCGCACAGGAGAAGACTTAAAAAGTATTTCATGATTCATTTTAAGCCATTAAAGCCTATTGTGTAAAAGCAGATTTGGTAATACTTTTACTGTTTCTGTCACTGTAGTTATTTCTAGTCTCATTGTGGATGATTGCAGTACAAAGCCTTGGATTAAGTAGTTCAAAGGCTCAGCTGTGGATAACAGACCTGTATGTCTAACAGTTAGGGATCTACCACAAATGATTTCTTTGGAGACCTTCAGCAATCAGCCCGCATCTTCTGTGCTCTTACTGGAGCCCTGTGTTTGAATATGTACTGTACTGGGGAGTGTTGATTTAAGATTCATTGTTTTGAATGGCACAGTCCTTGTGCAGAGAACTTTCTCATTGCTGGGGCTAGAGGGAAAGATATTGGGATACAGTGCAAAAAGAATCGAATCTGGTGAGAGCTGACTGGGAGAACTGAAGGCACCAGGCCATTCTCTGGCATTGCCCACACACTAGTGCCTTACCTCCCCTCACAGCTCTTTCATGACTATTTTGTGTTTATAAAGTTTCATCCAAGCGGCCCAGCACAGAGCTCTCCACAGCAGTCATGGTTGGATTTCCGCCATGAGCCTTAGGGGATCTCAAGGCAGGGTGACACGCCAGGGACATGTTGGGAGTGTTCAAGCGGGTGTTGTTGCAAATGCCTGGAGGTCTGAGAGCTGGTGCAGGTTGTTCCTTCAGGGGTTTTCCTGCCTTTCACAGCAAAGAGTAATAGCATTCGGTGCTTGTCAATGTTACCAGTTGTGCTGTTTCAGAAGCACTGCTTTGTAGATGGGCACAGAGAAGAGCTAATGCAGGACCCTTATGTACCATATCTACCACCTCCCAAGCACACAGGTTAGAAAAGTCATCCTTGCATTTAAAAAAAGCAGCAGCAGCAACATGGCCTCTCTTTCTGTGCATTGATTTAAATCCCACCCTATTTTAAACCCCCTCTTCGTCAATGAGCCTTATCTAGCACCAGCTGAAAACATAAAGAATGTTGCTTCTCATCAGCAGATAGCCTACATTTAGTCTTCTTTCAAGTGGCACAATAAAATATGGGAATAGGCTTCAGCTTCTCATGTTTTCATTCTTCTTTTTTAATCCTTGTTTTCATTTTTGAAACTATTTGGATTGGAGCAACATTTTTTCTTTCCACTTCTGATTTGTTTGTTGGAGTGCTGCCTTCTCACCCTATTTGGATGTTGAGAGGCTCTCTATTTTTCCATTTCTGCAATAGCCATTCACAACACAGTATTTCTTGTGCAAACCCTCAGAATTTACAGTGTGTTTATTGGTCTCTCACTAACTGCAGTTTTTCCCTTGTAATATTTTGTTTCAAAGCTTCTTTCAGATGCTGTTATATAGATTTTGTTGGCAAAGTAATTCTGTTGTAAGGCTAGGAGTTGAAGTGAGTGTGTTCCTACTAGTTAAAATATGAGAGATTTACATAATTTGCTGAACTGGTTAACTTAGGACATAATTGAGGGGTAGTACAATTTTTATATTAAACTAGTGTGCAAAAGATAACTGTTTGTGCACGGTGTTGCAGGAATGCACAGTAAAACACAGCCCAGGCATTGAAGGAACCACAGTCAGGTCCTGATTTTGGCAGTTGTGCTGCACAGACTACGGAAATGTTAATGTAAAAGGGCTTGTAAAATCTGGGAAAATAGGGGAGAACCAGTAACTCGGGGATGGATATTTCATCAGAGTGCAAGTAAATTCGTTTGACTATTTCAGCTGAAAGGAGAGTGGTGCTGAAATATGAGGGCCCATTGCTGTTCTGCCTGGCGCCAAGTCCTGTTTGTACAGGGAAACATTAATGGACTTCACAAAGCCTTTGCCTCTTTTTAGTTTTACAGCTATGGGAGTTGAAGCGTGGAAGGAAACTGCAGAAGCCAAAAGAAAGCTGGGATGGATTTCATGTACATGAAACAGACCTGAGCCATTGAACTGCACAATGGTGCAGAACCGGTGGGTAGGAAACAATATTCCCAGTCAATAAAATGAAATATCTGCCAAATCAGACTATCTGTAAGACTGCATTTCTCTGTATTCCATTAAATTGGACAGCTTTGGGTTAGGAAATTTTTGGAGGCTGGCTCGGAAAGGAAAATGGCATCTATCCTTTGGTTTGAGTGCTACCCTTGAAGTCTAATGAACTGGTCCGTTAACTTAGTGTAATAATATTGCTTTGCACAGCTTAGTTTTAAGCCTAGGCATGAAATGATTCTTTGCTGAAAAATCAAGAATGTCTGGAATCTTTCTTATTCTGCTGTGGTCCTTGCTGAGTTTTGTCCAGGATGTCATAGGAAATGTGGTCTCCAGATATATCATGAGACAGCCTATTTTATGTGGCAGCTACCTATTTCAGAAGAAAATGTTGGATAGCTGAATGTGCATGCCAACTTTGAGATGCTCATCAACACTGATTCCAAGCTTTCTTTTCAGCTGCTAGTTGCTGATTAGCGCTGTGAAGCAACACAAACATGATAGCTTTAAACACTAAAAATCACCCCTCTTCCGCTCTCGCGGTCCCTCTCATTTTCTTTGAACTAGAATTCTGTAAACAGTCAGATGGAGTTTTGTTTCCAGAGATCTCACAAGCCAGATTTTGGTCCCAACTAGCTATTTCAGGCCAATTTAGACTCTACTGAAAATGGATTTATAAGGAAAATGTTGACAGATCCTGGCCTCTTGTATCACTAGTGGGAGCCACGATAATAATAATAATTTCCTTTAATACTCTTCCATCAAATGTTCAAAGCAGGAGTTTTTCCTTTGGTGCAAACATCAAAAATGTGGACAGTTTTGTTTTTTTCTAAACTTGGACAACATCTGAGTTTCTACTATTTCTGTGGGAATGCAGTACACCCTTTTCCAATTTTATTAAAAACCACCTTTTTGGCTAGAGCACATGCCATTGAAAGCACTTTCATGATGTCTCATATATCTTGTTCTAGGAAGCTAGAGTCTGCCTCTTTCCTTTCTCCAGGACTTCCTTGCTGTGAGGAGTGTACATCAGAACTGTGGTTTTCCTCTCAGGATGCCTTCAAGATGTTTGCCTTCTTAACCTAGACATCTGAAGTGTTTCCAAGGAGTTAAATTACTATCCAGTGACAGTCAGGTTTTACTGATGCTTATGTTGCATGTTGTCCCAAAACACAACTGTTGTTAGAGGTGGTTTGAGTGAGCTCTGACATCTGGAAAAAGTTATACTGAAGCCTAGCTGCAGTTTAGTTCTTTACCTTTTGGGACAAGCCTCTTGCATTTGATCTGGGCTGGAAATTCTCAAAATCAGCTTTGGAGATGTTTTGATGTGCATGTAGAAAAAAGCATATAAGAGAAAATGCAAGAGGATCTCATTCTTTCCATTGCTGTATTTTTTGAATTCTGCTGGGTAACAAAGAGGGCCCACACCTAACATCAGCGTAAAGGTTAAATAGGCTTGTCAGTGCAAGGTAGAAGTCACACCTTAAAATATGTAGCCATATTCTGTAGACAAGCAACTTGTTTGTAAAGCAATCTTCACCACCTGAAGGGACAACTGAGAGAAGATTTGTGCTGGCTCGTGATATCCCATGCACAGCAAGAAAGTGTTTTCCAAAGAAGGATCTAGCTTTTCTCTGAGCTGGAGGAGGGTGAAAGCTACTTATAGCCCTCCCAGTGTTGCTTCAGAGTTTTTGGAAAGAGTTAGCCCTGCTTGCTTGCTTCTCACATGTAGGAAAGGGCAGCCTATCCGAGGGAGTGGCCTTATTTACATGGAAACTACTTCATGTAAGAAGAGGGGTGTGGTCCCCCAAAGGTGTGGTTTTGTTTACAACCACACTTATTCAGTGTGATTGGAGTGTGTTGGAGAGGTGTCCTCTCACTTACATCATGCCTCCTCCGCCTTGTGCTCAGCTGAATTCAGCCCTCCCTCTCCTGTGGCTGTAAAAGCCAGAGACTGTTGCAAACAGAGTAAAATGACTGTGTGAAAATACATTACTGTTTTCCTCCTCTGTTTCTTCAGTGTACATTCCTGCTGGCATGTACCTGAAAAGAGATGGCCATGTTCCTGGGGAGAGAGTTTTGTGTCTGTGTAGGTGTGGGTATATATGTTCCTCTGGGTGTATGTGCTTGTAATGCCAAGGTGAACATCACAGCTTTTGTGCTACGCTGGGGTTTGGAGGGTGTTAGAGCTGTTTTTGAAGAAAGGCAAGAAAAGTAAGTTCTTAATAGCTGCAAATGTTTCCATTATCATTATTATTTTATTATTTATTATTTTATTTCATTTCATTTTTTAAAGATGCAAATATGGCTTTTCAAAGGTGCTGCTGACAGCTGTGGAAGGCCTATATTTGTTCAGTGTGTGCCATGCTTCATTTAGTCTCTTCCATCAGAGTGGACCCAACATGAACATGGTAGCAACATTTTAAGCAGTTTCTGAACTGGGATAGAAGGCTGCAGTACAGGATATGCAGGACGGTTATGAATTGGCTCTGTTGCACAAATTTGCGATGCGATGATCTGTACCATCCTTACTGTGCATATAAGATGTATTTCACTGTAGGGGCTGCTGTATCTTCAGGAAGAAGTTCAGTTGCCTCTGGCCCCATTCAGCTATTGGCTTCTGCCTGCACTAACTGTGGGGTGCAGATACCTTTTTGTTAGAAGGTGGAATGTGAGAATTACTTGTGTGTGGATTACAGGGCATCCAAAAGCCTTCAAGCCACTGTTAACTTGGTTAGACTGACTTTTCTGTGATCATGCTAGCCTTTCCCCATTTTTCTTCTTGCAGACATGACTGATGAGGCACATTCTTCATGAATTCCAAGCCATAAGGAAGGCAGAAAAAGTACTGTGTGGTGATGTTTGTTTTTCTATTGTCATATTTTTTTTCTGAAAAAGGATATTAAAGTGTCTTGAATCTAGAATAGTTTGACAATTGGTCAAGATACATGTATGTGAGCACCAGTGTTATTTTCAGAGAGAACAGAGCTATCATGATTTTGGCTGTGGGTGGAAAAGGAGAGTCCCTTTTGACATGATGCTCATGTTTGTGGCTGTGTTTGGAAGCCCTGGATGTTGGAGGAGCTGCCACCAGCAGCTGGGGTGGGCTCCCCCTGCCGTGGGGCTTATTTGCTGCCACATGCTGTTGCTCAGTGCCAGAACAAGGCATTCACAAGAAGGTGGCTTTGTGTGGTGATGTGCAGGTCTCGGTTCTCCTTCTCTAATGCTTCTTGCCACTGTCTCTGCTGCCTTATGATAAACACCTGGGCATGAGAGCTGAAACATTTTTAAGTTATAGTCAGAATACCTTTTCAACTTCAGATACCTCTGAATGCCTCTGTAAACATCTGGCAATGAGCCACTTCTCTTTTACCCACAAAAACTCAGTAAACCTAGAAGTGTAGCTATCTAGAACACTCTGGTTTAGGAGATGAAAGTTAATAAAATATTTCCTCTCTTTTCTGTAACCAGGGCATGCAGCAGTGCACAAAAATGATTGCTTGCCAGTCCACTGCAGGAGGAAAATTGCCTGGCATTGTGTCACTGGATTGCAGACAGGCAGGAAGAGCCAGGTTTGCTGTCAGGAGCCCTTGCACGTACTCTGGAGTGGCAACTGAAAAGTTTAAGTTACACGTATGTATTGCACAACTTCTGAAGACAAGTCCTGCAGATGATGCAAGCCAAGTGAGTAATATGTTCTAAGGATGCCAATATAAATTTACCTTTTTACACCTGAGGAGATGACTGGTTTAAACTGCCATCTCAGGAGCTGTGTAAGTTAGCCTGCAGTGTGTGCTGTGCTATTCTGCTTGTCCAGAGCCAAGCTAGGCTGTTTGAATAACGCTTGTGAATCTCTACAGTGCACTGCATTCACAGCTGAGACTGCAGTAAGAGCCATATGCCTCATTTTTAAAATTGGCATAGGTTCCAAAACACAAGGGTGCTTTATAAAATTTTCTGGCTTCATGATCTTCCTCTCCGTCTTGAACTTTCTTCCTCATACCTAGCTTCCCTCCTTCATTCCCACCATTGCGCCCAAACAAATACTCTGGTCAGACCTACGTGGCCAAGTAAAGGTGTCTGTCCCAATGGCAGCTCTCATGAACTGTGAGCAGACGTTCTGCGTGCTCTGGATGCCGTTACAGCCCGTGGCTAATATACACACACCAGAACAGAGTTTCTTCTGTCAGAGGAAAAGATGTTACGCTTTTAACTTAAGGAAAAAGGGATCTAAAGGAGATAAGAATGTAAGAGACATTACTGCACTTCTATATTTGGAATCAGTTACGTATGTGTGTGGTAGCCCAAATGATGGGTGGACTGCACTTTCCTATTACCATAATTACATTTCCTTTCATAGCTAGGGTTGGGGACACATCCAGACATTGCAGAACACATCAGTAGATTTAGTGTGGCTTACTCAGTCCCCATTTATCAGACTATGTCCCAATTATGTTACATTTAGGAAGCAGAATAATTTTCTGGTTATAGCACACAGAATTTGTGGCATTCTAATCCTAGTCATCCTACTATATGGCCTTGGAGAAGTTGTTTTACTTCTCTTTGATGGTAAAAAATTAACTTGCCTCATGGATGGATTTTAGTACTGCACCAAGTTAAAAAAAAAATCTGAGTCTAAAGTTAGCTTTGTAAATCCATATTTAGGGGCTAAATGGGGTGATTTGTTTTCCACAACCGTGAGCACCCAGCAACTGTCTCCCCCTGAGGCCAGCCGGAGATTTTGGGTGTTCAGCAATCTGAAACATGAAGCAGGAGTAGTGTGGAGGCAGCTACTTGTGTGCACATGAAGAGAAGCTCACTGATATGAGGAGAGGCAGGAACAGCAGTCTGTCCTAGTTGGTTGTCACAGTGATGGTGATGGGGAGATAGATACGCAGGTAATCTCACTAACTTTACAGTCTAGAAGAAGGGTGTCTGCCTTAGGCTGGTTGTTCAACATCTTTTTAGTTGATCCCTTGGTTCAGTGGGTCCGAGCAGCTCCCAGTGGAGGCAGATGAGCATCCCTCAGTATATCATTCTGCCCATTGGTCTGGTTGCAGGATGAGTTGTCCTCTGGAGGTGGCTGGCTCTTCCCATGAACACAGAGCTTCATAGATGCTCAGACAGCTTGCTTAGGCTTTGCTGACTGTAAAGTCAGTGGGTGACTTACCGTGCATTAGGTAAGTCCAAGTGTGTTGCAGAGCTGCTCATAGCTGCAGAGAACGGTGAAACCCTACCTCAAGTTTGAGAAAGTTGGTTGTGAAAGTTATGATCAAGTGAAAGCAAGGAGAAGTAGCTGAGGCTTGCAAGGAAAAGGAAATATTAACCTGACTGTATTCAGTGAAAACCTATTCTGTATTGATGGCATGGTTTGTTTCCACTGGGCATCTTTGTTCTTTGGAGCGGTATTTGAGGAGGAAGATTAATTTTCCCACGGGAGAAATAAGCTTTGAATAAGTCAGCTAAAATGAATTGTTCTTATGTGCACCACACATCTATAGGAGAAATAGAAGACGTTTACATGCTCCCTGAGGAGGAACCATGACAAGCAGACAATTAACCAATTCCCCCAGATCCCGCAATTTAAAGAACCACGTAATGGCTTAATTGAGTTGAGTTGCTGAGAGTGCAGCACTGCACTGAGATTCGTGCTGTGAAGTGTGCGATTCCCAGAGGCATCCATCAGGTTTTAAAGAATTGACTTTCCATGCTAATTGACTCAGATGTGCTTGATTTTACCTCACAATCTCTACTCCATTCAATTACTGGTAGAGAGAAGGGAATGAGAAAAAAAGACTCCATTTATCTCATGTACTGTATTAAAAGGAAGCTTTCCTAAAGCAACATCTTGTTGCGCTGAACAAATTGTTCAGCTTGAACTGGAGCAGCATTTATGCCACTTTTTTTATTTCCCAGATGACCGAGCACTTATTTTGTAAGGACTAGAGAATATTCGTTAAGCCACTCTGCTTGGCAAGGGAAATGTAGGCATCGTCACCAGAAGAATGAGCACGGTGCAGATGGATGGATGGTGCCTGACCTGCCTGACCAGGCAGTGTTCAGAAGCACAGCATGAAGCCTGCGCGTTCTCATGGCTGGAGGGAGAGCCGGCCTGCCTGAGCCATCAATACATGAGGAAAATCACAGTTTAGCTATTTTCATCTTTAGAAGGCAAAGAGCCAAGTCTGAGGAACAGATTTTGCAATGTGAATGAGCAGCTGAACTCTTCTATGTACAGTACAGTAGGCACCTCATTTTGGCAGCTATGTTCACCTTTTATGTATATGTGAACATCCCTGGAGCGCACAGAGTAATTAGTGCAACACTGTGGTTTCCAGTGCATTCTCTCTGTGTGCGTGCAGAACTCTGGATTTTGTTCCTTGTCAGTTCACAAGTGTTAATTCCTTCACAAATCAAGTATCTTTGTGTGGTAGGAACTGAGTCCACCTCTCTAGGAGCATTCCTGGAATACCACTGGAGGCTTTCTTTCATAAAGAGGTGTACTCTCTACCTGGTTAACTACTTCAAACTTACCTCAAGCAGCAGCAGAGGAGCTTCTGTACATTTGTATTTAAACAGGCTGTGTACCATTGAAATCTGTGAAGTTAATCTGAGCTTACACCATTGTTAGGGAAGCAGAATTTAGGCCCCGGTGCTTGTGGCTAGCTGTATTTTTTAGCAACCAGTCAAGTTACGGAGCTCTGCTGTGAAGGGAAGGTGTTCAAGGCGTTTACTTCTTTGTTAGAAGTTTTATGCCATATATGGTTAGCTGTGGGCTTTTTGTTGCTGTTTTTTTCCCGTTAAGAAGGCTCTCCTCCAAACTGCTGAATCATGCTGCAGCCATAGACCTGGTGATTTTTCAGAATTTGAATCATAGTTGAGCTCTCTGGGTTTCCAGCTGTGAAGCCGCACATGGGCTCAGCAGTTTGGCAGCCACCGAGTACAGCTTTGGCAGTATCATATTCACAGTCCAGATGGTGGATGGCTCAGCCACCGCACACAGCATATTAGAGGATAGAGCAACAACATGACTGAAAATTGCAACTTACTCTTCTTAATTTAAAAACCATGGTTTGTACTGTTCTCGATGACTTAGTCTGGATATTAAGAACCAAACTGCTTTACACACAGATCTGTATCCCATCCTACAAGAGAGTCTCAGGGAACAAACCCACATGCAGCGAGGAGCCCCTTTTGGGATCCAAGCTGTTTTTGATCTTGCTTTGCAAAGTCCCCCATGTGATGCTGTCCCTGTTGGGCTGACTTCTGAAGTCGATTATAGATACTGATATGTACAAGATTAACAAAAACCATCACAACCTAGTGGAACTGGAAGAAAGAAAGTCAGAGTAGTACCTGGAATTTCATGTTGTCTTCATGTTCCACTTTGCCCTTAAAGGCTGCAGTGATTAATGCCATAGCAATAATTGAGAAGGTTAGAGAGAATTTCCATTAAAATAGGATCCTTCTTCAAAGCTGTGATTCTGCCAGTTAGTTGAGCTGCCTCCTGCATCTGCTTCATTTTGAATAATGTTCTGTGTTCACATGGTGTGTTTTGAAAGTGCTAAAGTTTTGTGCATGTAAAACAAGAAACTGAGAAGTCTTGGCAGTTCAATTCCTTTATCAACACATCTTTATGACTACTAAACTTAGTCTGTGAAAACAGCTTCTGTTGTTTTGCTGGGCACTTGAAAGAAAGGTCTTTCTTCTTTCATAGTGAGCACTAAATCTGGAAAGGAATAAACAATGAATCACCTAGGCCAAATTACTTTCTTGTGTGTGCAGGAGATTTTTGGATTATGTTGAGGGCTGGCTTTTTTTTTGTCGTTCATTGATTTGATCAAATGTGTTTCAGTTAAATCTTAAACTTGAGACCTAGAGAGAAAAGAAATTGGGGAATATGTATAAAAAGCATGTATACAATCTATGCAAGAAAGTTCCTGTGAAAATATGAATAAATATATGAATATAAATATATGAATACTGAAGATTCATCCTCTAGGTAGGACTGATGATTTCACTGTGCCTGCTCTGCTAAAACCTCACCTTGAAATCACTCCAAAAGAAGGTAACTTATCTGACTATTTTCTTTGATTGCCAGCCAGTTAAACTGAGCTGTTTTGGAGCAGAGGAGGACTTGTGCTGTAGTGTGAGATACAGCAAGATGAGCAGAGGGGAACTTCTGTGTGTCAGTCACAAAGCTGAACAATATCAGACAGGTAGCAGGCTCAAAGGAGAATATTGTCCCAAAAGGAAGAAGGGATTTAGAGACAGGGAGAAGGGATGTTGGAAGAAAAAGGGTTTATTGGAGTTCATGACATGAGAAAGAGAATAGCTCAACTGTCCTGGAGTGGAGAAAGAGACTTGAAGAGAAAGAGCAGAAGAAAAAAGTATAAAAGAACCAAGACAACTTTTGATTTGTCTTGTTTCATATTTCTGTAGCTGGGGTAAAACTGAGCTCTTTGAAGAGCATCTAATGAACAAGGCAGCACAGGTCCTTGAAAGAGAATAAAATGGCTGAATGGGGAAAAAGACCCAGGCAAAGAATATCATTAGGGAATTCAACGGCAGTAAATTCAACTGGCCAAAGAATCTAGAAAGTTTAGAATATCTATTTTTTCCCAAGGAATAGATATATATAGTCATTATCTAAGTAAAAAGGAGTATATGCTTTTTGCACTGTTCTAGTTAATTCCCATTTTCCAGTACAATCAGCTACTTAAACCATAGAATGGCTCACAAACTGAGAGGAGCAGAAAGGGTCAGAGCTTTCAATAAACACTTTAATGTTAAAAGTGAGAACTAAAAGGAGGAACCATGGAAAGGACTTTCCCTGCACATTCCTGAAGGTTCTTCAGTCTTAAGGTGGGAGAAGACTAGCTCAGTCTAAGTCAGAAAACTCCACTCTCAGTGGGTGTAACTGTAAAAACTATTGAAGCAGCTTTTATTATGTATGTTAATTATTATTTCGGTTTTATCTAAGAGTCCAGGGAAGAATAACATCCCTGAAGACGGTTTCATTAGTTGAGTCACACAGTATCTTGGTCATATTTCTGATAGAAGGACCTTTGAGTTAATATTGTTAAATACAGTAAATTTGCTTTTGTATACTCAAAGACGATGCTCCCAGGAAGAATGGTAAAATGTATGTGATAAGTCTATGCAGGGAGTTTTTAGAAGCTGAGGTTTTTGGTTCTTGGGAACCAAGCCAGCTGTAATGGAAGGAGATGCTTACTTGGAGTACAAGACTTACCACTTAAAAAATCCAAACAGCAATGTAGCAGCTGGCTTGCTGTTTTCCTGGAATTATGAGATACACATTAAATGCTTTTAAAATGCTTAAATTAGTCAGAGATTTAGTCACACTGAGTGCAAAGGAATCTATATGGTAGATCATCTTTGCCTAGATTTCTGAGCTATTAAGTGACTTAGTGTTAATCCTATCTTGCATTTTATTTCTACAACATGATAGTCTTGTACTAGAGATACTGGATGTCTTGCCTCAAATCCAGCAGGTTTATGTGTGTACTTACAGAGAGATGACCACCTTTTATCATGTTGAAAGGGGGATATGTCATTATACAGACACGCTGTGTCATTTTAAAGCTGACAGGCAGACAATGGTATTTTTCAAAAGCAGAGTTCAGAAACAATAGAACTGCTTACATGGTGTGTGCTGAAATTTTAAATATTTACACACATCTCTAGTGAAAACCCTAGGAATACCCCCATTTTCTTTTAGCTTAGTGACTGAGGGTGTTGCACGAGGTTCAACACAGGATTTAGCAAGAAACTTCATTCAGTAGGTAATAATTGGCAAGCACTAGCCAGATATCTCCATTTAAATACCTTTGGAAGGGAGAAATAAATTCTAGAACAATTTGTTGTCTTTACTACAAATTCTAAAACCTACAGTGTGTTCGGAAGAAGATCAGACGTGGTTAAGGGACGAACAATTACACAGAGGCCTTAGAAGTCCTTGAAACAGCAGTCTTCCTTCCCTGAATTAACAACTGAATTAGCAAATTAATTTTGTTACCTTAAGGCAGGAAATTATGTACTGAAAATGCTTAGCGGCACAATGGAATTGAAATGTCACACGATTTTTTATCCTGGCAGGGAGGAGAGCACTGGGAGAGGATAATTAAAACTCTTCAGCCCATTGTGTTATATACGAAAACGAAAATGTTTCATAGGGGATATATTGAATCAGTGGTTGCTACTCATATATATTTCTTGAAATGAGGTAGTGATTTTCTCACTGCTAGGATATACTGGAGAACAATTATTCTCCTATATCACTCAGGGTAATTTGGATCTTTTAGTTATTTTGTGGTTTCATTTTTGCTTTATAATAATAAAAACTAAGTCACTACCTAATGTTCCCTCCCTTCCATTACCAGATCAAGAAAAGGTCTCTTTTTAGCGCTTGGCTCTGAGAAAGCCGTAGTTGTCCCAACCCCTCAGTTACCCAATGAGATCTTACCAAGCCTCTGGTTTTGTTTTCCTTGATGCTTGGACTCACTGCACAAAGGTTTTGAATGATAGCTCCGTGCATTTATTTAGGAATGGGATATATGTAAGGACATCTAGGAATGACAAGTTTACATTCTGTGAAATCGGAGTCACTGTAGAACTGAGTGCAGAAATTATAGCTAGAAAATTAAGGAGAGGAACAAGGAAAGTTAAGAGTTGTGCAAGACAGGCATTAACTTTTAATCCACTGAGAATGTTGAGTGTATTTTTTGAATATGAATTTCCTCGTCCAGGTAGTCAGAAAATAAACTTCACAGATTAATTTTTAGAAACATGGAAAGATTCCCAAAGAACAGGGAATAGATTTAATTCTGGGCATAGATTCTGGACATCATAAATTTTCAAAGTGCGCATTTGTGCTGCACTAGATCTACTCTGAGAAGGCTTGTCTGGTAAGCACAGAATTTTCTTTGATATTGCAGTAATTATTTTAAAGACTTTTTTTTTTTTACTAGTTCTGTTTCTGTACACCCTGCAGGAAGATAGCTTTTAGCTCTTTTCCAATATATTGATGGCAATATAGACTTTTCAAGAAAATGAGATCAATAGCTTTCTCCTCTCTCCCTGCTAGAATACTACTGAAGATTATCTTCATCTTTATCAAAGATCTCAACAACATGTCTGAAAAGAGGCTATAACTTCAAAGGAAAATGAAATGCCTGATTGTAAGTAAATAATGACAACACAAACATAGCTGTAAATTACAGCTCTTTGCTTAGCCTCTTCATCTCCCTATGAAAGCTGTCATTTTGTCTACATTGTTTGTGACCTTTGGGTGGAAAAAGATAAGATCTGTGGTCTTTATTCCTTTTAATGTCAACTGGCAATCACCTTCAGGACAGCATTCATTAATTACTCTATGCACTTGAAAGCAGCAAAGCTTTTTTCCATGCAGAGGACCTATACTGCGTGTTATACTGCTGGACCTCCTGGATTTGTAGGGAAGTTGGTTTCCCTCATGATATATGAGGTTGTGAGGCCACTAGTACAAGTGAGTCCAGCAGCACCTTAAAGAAGGGAAGTAACGTACAATCTTTTGTTTCTGTTCAGAGAACCTATTGATGATACTGACTGTATCATCATCAGGCATGAGTAGTGTCCGGATGAATATCATCATCATGCATGAGTGAGTGTTCCTATCATGCATTCCAGGCATGAGTTTACTCTGGGGTTCGTTTCCCCTCCTTTCTCCCCGTACCACTGCCACAGTAGCACTTGCTGTTCAGATCATGTGAGGCTTGCACTCTCCTCCTACCTCCTAATACCGCTTGCAGCTGCATGCAGCCTTTCATGTCTACTTCAAGCTGAAGTTGTAGGTCTGCTGGAAAATCCTGCCACGAGACACTTTAAGTAGCAGTTTGATCTTTGACAGTGAGATCGACTCAATTTAGACGCATACGGTTGAGAGGTCAGATCTGGACTGGAATACGTTTAGGGCTGTCAGAACATTGCAAGTGGGAAAGACAGACTTTGCAACCAGCAAGTGTTTGATTCCAGCAGAGAGTCCTGTAAATGGGGATGTTTAATAGACCGTGGGGAAGTTAAAAGGAAGGATTAGACAACTGGTGGGGTCAAGTGCACTTAAGTCATCATAAATGCATAGGGTAGTGCTGTAATTAAAAATGCTCCTTCGCTCCCCTGGTTGGCCTTGGTGTCAGAGCCATGCCTAGTATGGACACAGTCTCAGTCCTGAGGGGTTTCTGTTACTCATCCAAATCGTAAGAAAGCTTTAAAACTTATACATGCAATTAAACTTAAAAAGATGGGGGAGAAAATACATGAATCATTAAGGATCTTGAAGAAATAAATTTAATCGCTTTCTACTCAGAAGTAAAAGTATTTGTGATAGGTGTCTGGAAAGCAAAATTTTCCAAAGAAAGTTTCAGTTTTTATTTTGCCACATTCAGAAGAGCCTATTTTTTAATGAATATTGAAAAGCTTTGATGTTTGTCAGAAATATTTCAATCCAAAATGTCTGTGACAACTATAAGCAGCTTTTTAAAACAAAAGGCCATTTTTACTGAAAAAAAATTTCTCTTGCCTATTTTTACTATCTCTAGCAAACACTCAAGAGGTATGTAGCTCCATTAAATGTCTAGAATAATATTTCCAATGCACACTTTGCTTGTTAAATTAATAGAATGTTTTCTTACTCATGAGGCCAGAATCACATGATGAAATTTGAACTGATGGCTTTAGGCTTTCATTCTGTTTGATTACTTATTTGGTTAGAAATAAGATAAATATAATATAAAAAATATTGACATTCTCTTTGAAAACATGTTTTTAAACAAGTATGAGAGTTCCTGCTTTGTGATGGTCTTCTTTAGGGACAGGAAGTTCACCAATACCCTCTTCACAGCAGTGATGGCAATGTATGAGGCTGAAGTCTGTGAGTGCTGAAATAAGAGGCAGGAAAGGGCTATCTGCCTGCTAATAAAAGGATTACTCGGAATATGATACTTATGTGACCCAAAATAGAAATTCTGTTTCTCTCATATTATGTTTCTTGTATTTGGCATACAAAATTCATCTGGGATCCTGGCTTCTTAAAAAAACTTTTTACGTGGAAAAAAAAAAAGAGAAGTGACCTTGCTTCCTTAAAAGTCCTGGCCCCTCATGCTCCTTATGCAAGCTTCAACTCTCTGGAGTGCAAGAACACAGGCTACCCTGCTACCCTAACAGAAGTTTTCAGGAAACAGAAGTTAGGACTGCGTCTGGAGTTTGTATGGAAACTGCTGGAGCTACAGTGGAGCTTGTTTAGCATCAATAAAGCTGTTAAAGATAAGCTGTTCTGTTGTTTGTTTGTTTAACTTACTTTTAAAAGTATCTTTTTAATAGCAAGGGCAAATGACCACTCAGAAGTACAGACTGCTTTGGACCACGAGTGAAATGCCTTGCAAGGATTTCAGAGGCTGGAATAGATTACAGAGGGACGTGGTGGAGTTGCCCTCCCAGGGTCTTTGCAGGCCACATCTTCAGGCATTTGGGACAGATGTCTGGTAGGCCTTAGCTCTAGAAGGAAACAGAAAGAGAAGCAGGTTTGGAAACACTCCAGATCTCATTTTCCAGATGTTGGTAGTGACATTTTGGTATTTTAGCACGAAGTTCTCTAGTGATTTGTGTAAATCCTGAATGCTGCCTTGCGTGGATATTAAAGACCAGCATTTCTTGCCATTCTAACCAGCAGAAAGTGCGTATATTCTGTCCCCGAAGGGGGTATAGTCTCTTAGTACCGCACATCCTGAGACTGGGAAAAAGATGAAAGCAAGATCATAAGGATTTCTGCCTGGTTCTTAGTAACATGATAGAGAGCCTCAGAGGATAAATGTAAGCTGCTTTGTTACTTTCTTAACATTGTTTTTTTGTATTTTGTGCATTCTGAACAGTGCAGGCAGGAAAACAGAAAGCTGCCTTTCCTCTTGAACTATTTCATATGCCCCTGAAAGCACAACCCCTGTGCCTTTTCAGCCGGCAGAAACATGCCAAAGTTTGTACAGCACCAAGCAGCAAGGCCTTGGTCCATGACTGTTCTCAGGCACTACTGCAGCACCTCTCCTATGAAGAAAGGTTGAGGGAGCTGGGCTTGTTCAGCCAGGGGAAGAGAAGCCTCTGGGGAGACCTCATTGTGGCCTTCCAGTACTTGAAGGGTGCTAATAGCCAGGGGGGTGACCGACTTTTTATGTGGTCTGATAGCGATAGGAAAAGGGGGAATAATTTTAAAATAAAATATGAAAGATTTAGATTAGATGTCAGGAGGAAATTTTTTACTCAGAGGGAGGTGAGGCACTGACACAGGCTGCCCAGAGAAGCTGTGGATGCCCACTCAAGGCTGGGGCGGGAGCCAGTGGATTGCCCTGCTCCCTTTGGGACTCTGTGCCCCTTGGGATGAGCAGTGTTCCAATGAGCTGCCTCCCAGTATCCATGCAGGCAGAGGCTGCTGAGGATGCCCAGCCTCACTGGTGGGGCTGAACCACGTCCTCACGAGCAGAAAACTTGCCACTTTATGTGCTGCTGAAGGCTGGTCCGGCAGTGCTGTGCCAGGCTGCAAACCCCAGCAGCTCTATCGAGTCTGCCAAGGGAAGATTTTACATTGTGTTACCCGAAGGCAAGCATTCAAGCAACAGTTAAAATGGCTGAACAGCTTGTCCATTAGAAAACAGTCTGTTTTTTTTTTTTCCACAGTCACTTCCCAATCTTGAATATCCCATCACTGGTTCCTGCAGAGATCCAGCACTGGCACGAGAGACCTCTGAAGCATTAGGCTGCCCTGTGTGCTTGGCACCAAATTCAGACCATTTTGAGAACTGTTTAGATATTCTGGAAGGTGTTTTTTTTTTTTTTTTTTTTCCCCTCTCTCTGTATTTCTTTCCATAAGAAAGTGATTTTATTTTTAGAACTTGGCCCAGATTGTTGAACCCAGTGGTTTGAGTTTTACTGTTGTTGTTTTTCCTCTCTTCAGTCAGAATGAAGTGGTTCTGGCTGATCTGAGCCAAGCGATAGTGCTGCTTCTCTTAAAGTTACCCTTAAGGAAGTTTTGTGAGTGCATGTGCGCATGTGCATGTGCATGGAAAGTTTCTCTGCATTTCTTGGAATAAAAGGAGTTTTTGCTTCCTCTAAATCTATACTCAGTGCTTTCAAATGTCTCTGTTTAGGCTGATTTTGTGGAACACTTTTAAGGGAGGCAGGCTTAAAATATGATATATCATTAAAGTGATTTTTATATTTGAAGGTCACCTACCCGTTGTCTTCTCTTTTCTTTTTTGCTGCAGATGTATACCATAGTGCTAGATTGGTAGTAAGGTTTGTATTCAGCCTGTAGATCAAAGACACCCTATTTTTATCACCTGTGGAGAATCAGGCAGCGTAACAAACTGACATCCAGAGAGAGCAGTGATTGAAGCCAAGTACCCCTGTTGTCCTTTGACTACACTGCATATGTACACCTAGCCCACTCAAGTTAGCCTCTGGATGTTGCTGCCTTTGCATGATGCTATGCTGTGTCCAGGGCCCAAGGGATTATGGTTAGCTTGGAGAGCTGCCCATGTAGGGTACAAATTGTTGCTTATTCTGTCATGGAGAGAATCTGTCCTTCTGTTGCACAGGGCATCTAAGCAGATGGGGAGACAAGTGCCTGTAACCTCCTGGTTTGGGAACTTTTCAAAGAAATGGGGAGAGGCTGAGCCAATTTCTCCAACTTTTTGAAGGATCAAGGTGAGTAGAAATCAGTCACTTCCAACCTAAGTGTGAATGTTCACCAGGCCGCTGGAGACTATGCTATGGTCGTTTTCTGCAAAGCATGGCCAGGCATCACTGCTCTGTGTTGTACTTTTGTCTCTTTGTCTAAAAATGGGGAGTTTGGTTTGAAGAGGGGAGGGTCCCTTCCAATAATTCTGAATACAAAACTCAGGCTGCTGAGGATAGAGTTAAAATCTATGCCTGTCCTCAGGGTTTTCCTGTCTGCAAGCCAGAGTCTCTCTGCTCAGTGTTGGTCTCAGCAGTGCAGAGAATGGATGCAGTTCCCTGTAGCCACCTCCTGCACAATGCTTGGTGCACAGGAGCCTGGCATCATAGGGCTGTGTTGGCTTCCCAGACACCAGACATCCCTGCAGTGCTGCCTCCAAATCCTCTTTCTGGAGGTACACATTTATTACTAATGAGTACTTAAGGCCTTTCTGCCATGTCTTCCTTCCTGGTATTATGGGCATCTAAATGATCACAGGGTATTTTTTAATATGTGAGTGTTCTCATCAAAACTGTAAAGAATTGGCAAACCACTTACGAAGGTAAGTCTAGCTCCAGTCTTAAATCCTATGGAAAAAGGGCATTTATGTGGAGTCTAGCATCTCCTGGATCAGAAGCATCTCAGGATCTTTCTGTGTTCTGACCCTATATTCTGGAAGGTCAGAAATATGTAGAACTCAAACCTTTTTTTCCCCTTGATTTCCATTTTGCTTTCCTTAGACAGTCATGGCATTTTTATTTTTTTATTTTTATTTTGGTATATCAGCTTGTAGTTAATAGAGATTCAAGAAACATTCATTCTGTTGTTGCTTTTTTGAAAAAATTTCCTCACTAACTTGCCCATCTACTCTCTAACAATGCCATGTGCACATAGCAAAGAAACTTGAATGAATTATTATATACTAAAAGGTACATTTTTTTTTAAAGAGTGGAGGTGCTAGCTTCAGTTTCCTAGGCAAATTTTCTTACAAGTAATTACATTCTGTCTACTGCATTCCTCTGCCACTTCAATTGGATGTGGTATTCTTCCTCAGTTTGTGCCCCACACTTTCACATAGCGTGATAGAGTGCTGTTAAATATTTGTTGTCCACCGTCCCCACAGCGACTTCACTATAGCGGCAGTGATTAAAGTAAGCCACCACATGAGCAAAAATTAGCAGCATATTCTTGTGGCATTTACCATCAAAAATTCGTATTGGTCCAAAACTCTAGAGTAAGATGTGTTTTTAACCATGACTAGGTAGTACAATAACTTGTGACATAAATCAGCAACACAATTAGCTATGGTTGCTTTCAGATGAGGAATGTTTGATGGTGACTTTGGAACAGCAGTATAAGAGGATCACTGTGGGCCATCTGCACTGATACCTTCAAACTGTGACCGCTGGTTTACAATGGAAGCTGACATGTTATGTTGGTGGGTGAATTAGAGGAGGTTTACTGGGAGTAGAGGAAGAAAATAA